>OZ025872.1:4537874-4565374 GCA_964019415.1 Ianthella basta | reverse complement strand
TGAAGTTCGAGCCTATAGGGTTAATGACTCCATGTTGTGCACCTGGTGTGACTTGTCTGCCACCAGATGAATTCACATTAATCCCCTCTCTGTTGCTATTGTTGGTATCTAACTCCCTCTATTGTTGGTATATAGTGGTATGCATTGGGACTCCCTTCTGCCTAGGGCCTGCCCCCAATCCTTATCTGTGCAGTACCATCCTCTCATTGTATGCACAACCTTTGGTTTCTTGTATTGTCAAAAACCCAATGTTTGAGTGCGTAACTCATAGTAATAGTCTACTCACACATGTATTAGTCCAGTTGCAATAATGTGTCAAGACAAACTGAAATGATGCCACTTCAGATAGCTTAGAGTGGGCCTGAAGAATATGGTTCACTAACACATAGGGCACCTCAAGTGTGTTAGTCTCTGGTGAAAAGATTGCATGCACCTTTCTAGCAGGCTATAGCTATAATAGGTGTCAACTGTCTTGCAAAACAGGCAGGACATGTCCTGTCTTGCCTGCAGATTTTTCCTCCTCCTCCCTCTCTCCTCCCTACACACCGTACACCCATTGCTTTTAGTAGGTTGTACTAATGTGAAGAAGATGCAGCTAATTGAAGAATCCACTTGCTTACATAGTATATATACTACTGTAGAGCTATGGTTTTATGTATGTACGTAGGTAGTCTGGATAATGTGTAGTTTGTATAAAATTTTATTTTCTTTACCTCATAACTTGTAGTAATACTACACTGTAATTGTTACAGTGTTACGTAAACGGTAAGACACAATTTATATAGTGTCGTGTTTGCTTTCATGTATGGTATTTAGGCCCAGCCCTGTTAATTCTCATTTATATTTGAAGATATAGCAACTTACATGAGGTCTAGCCACTTTGCATTATATAGCTATTCATAATTTAATTTGTTATAGCCAACTTCCAAGGCATAACTATATATACGACAGCAGGCCAAACAGAATGCAAGGCCGATCACGAAACCTGAGTAATAATTATATAATATAATTTGGATTTAATTAGCTAGCCGGAAGTCTTATTGCAAGGAAGTGTACTTATTGAGGTCTGCGTATTATGCCTAATTATAATAATTACTCTTAATTTCGGTGCAAATCATTATTCCATTTAATTAATGTAATTACAGGCCCATGGAGGGAGTACTCTAAAGTGGTCAGGCCACATTAAGGCAATCTTACCTAGATGGCCACATGCACAGGCCAGCAAGTATCATTGCTATACAAAAGAATGGCCAGACCTAAAATTCTGGGCAGCCTGGCTGTTCCACTGGGCAAGAATTATGACAAAATATGGTTATAAGTAAACCCCTCCTCAGACTTCCTGCAAAATTCAATACAAACTCAAGGCCCATGCAGGCTGATAATGTATTTTGCCAGAAGACCAAGGAAGTGGTTGTAACGAATTGGGTCGAGCGAAGCGAAGCCTGTCTGCGGAGGTTTTGGTACGTACGTAGCATTTGTGCAAACTTTTATTGTACATCGCGTTTGCGCAGTAGTTTACCATAATTGTATGGTACGTACGTAGCATTGTGCAATAGTTTTTGGTACGTCACGTTTGCACAATAGTTTACCATATATGGTATGTACGTAGCATTGTGCAATACTTTTTGGTACGTCATGCTTGTGCAATACTTTACCATATATGGTAGGTTGGTCACATTGGGCAATAGTTTTGGGTAGGTGTGTGCTTGCATGCTGTCTCTTCTAGCGGAATCAGCGGTCTGCAAGGCCGACTTCTAAAGTTTTGGCCAGTTGACTCTACAAGGACTGCACGGACCACTATGCATGCATGTGCTCTGCATGACATAATATAGATGGAGAGTATTAAAGTTAAAATTGGTTTCTGAGTTCGAGTGTATTATTGAATTAAAGATTAATTAAATTTCATTATTAATTTTAATTTGTTCATGATCATGTATGCATAATTATTATGAATGACTTTTGTATATAGTTGGGGCAAAGCACTTGAGCACATGCAGGCACAATAATCACATTTCTACTTTTGAAAGAGATTCAATTGCAACAGTCAACATTGCAAGCTGGTTACAAGCAACAATTAAGCTTGAGGTTGTTTATCAGGTTTCAAAGCTTATGTGCTGATGCAACGTTAACGTTATACATGTACAAATGAAGATTTGGCAAAGGACCTGTACATGTACAGCTTCAGTTCTGACAGTAAAATCCCATGCAAGCAACCATTACTGCTGCACATTGACCAAATTAATACCAAATGCATGCTATAATATAATTATATATATTTGCCTCGTCCCCAGACCATTCTAGCTAGCTAGCCTCATGTGCACGCAGTGGAAGGGTTTTGGGATGAGACAAATGCTATAATAATAGTGTTGTATAGCGTATGTATAATATAATACAGAAGTCAGCATAATTATAGAAAATCTGATCAATCAAATGTACAGCAATTACAGTAAAAGAAACAGTAATGTCAGTTTCATCTTGATGTATCATGAGCATGCCACCTTTGTGGACCACATTACAGCTCTGTATGCACTACAGTAACAATTTCCTGACACATCATGCGGCTGGCAGCACAGTCAACTAGCTTGGAGGCACGATGCAGTCCAATAGCACAGTCATGGGTAGCGCTGCCAGTCTCATAATCATGTCGACCCAGCCCTTATAGCAGCTTGATCCTCTATTGCGACACTTTCACAATATAAATGGAGTCCATGAAGCAGGAAAGGGTCTATGTATATTATTTATCTGCGAATTTAGCTATAGTTCTGGAGCTCCTGACAGTCCGGTCCACTGCAGTACTATATAATAAATGCATAATTATGCAGCAATAATAACTGTGTCTTCAATTGTATAATTTTTAATAATAATTGTTGCACGTAGCTCTATTGCAGACGACATCGCACAAAATTTATTTTTAAACTGCATAAATAACACTTCAATTGTTAGTATACTCATGAGCAAAGCCATCCTGTCACTCAGCACGTACGTATACAGGACTGCATGCAGCCGTTGGGCAGTCAAGCACAATGATCTCTTTAAATTCACTTCAACGCACCTCATGTACTTTTGTCCAAGCATTCACCAAAACAAAAGATACAATAAGTTAACAGGAGATATCCAAGAGCTGTAGTATAGACAGAACAAACGAATGTGTCTACATAACTTGGTGGCTAGCAAACAAGAAGAGTGCAAGGTCAACTGCTCCGTCATTACTTTGGGACAACCTACCAGAAGCAGTGGGTGCATGGTATGTGGGGAGAGAGAGAGAATGAAGTCAATGAAATAAGGTACTACAGGTTATATTGACAAGACACAGCCACTTTCAATCACAACTCATGTCAGTGATAGGTATATAACGTCATGCATTGCCATCTACTCACTGCTTCATGGCTATATAGAACGGCTTAATCTCACTACAGCTGTCATTCGCATTCCGATGTGTTGGGCTACACAAATTAAAGGTTTCAGGCCAGATTGCTTCCAAACACTGGAAGACTACCACCTTCTTTATTAACGGACAGGTTCAGGTCTGAGACTAGTATCTGGTGCAGGAATTACACAAAGGGGGTCCAATTTAGGATAACACCTTGCTTTGAAATTATGCTTCATTAGTATGAGTTCATAGAGTTTTGCTACATTAATTTAAAGAGAAACACTCCAGGACTGCACAGAAAGGGCAGTCTCACATAGCCAGACCACTCCCCTCCACTTTATATGGTGACATCATCGGTTGGGGATGTCACCATACAAAATGGAGGAGAGGAAGTGGTCTGGCCATTATACACGAGACTAAAGTAAGGGTGCTCACCTGCTGCTGAGGGACACAAAGTCCACCTTCCTGAAGAAGATAGTCTACAACATCTAGCTCCTTTTCTTCAATAGCTAAGGTCAGACATGTGTAACAATTTTCGTCCACATCGAACTTCTTCTGACCAAATTTGGGAAGGAGGTACTTCACCAATTCCAGGTGTCCATTGGCTGAAGCAATGTGGAGGGCATTGCGTCCAAACTGTGAGTGTAAGTACGGATAATGTGTTATGTGTGCATGGGTTTGTGTTGTGTGTGTAGATGTATACGTTGCTGCCGTGTAGGAGATGGGCCTTATCATGTTAGAGTTATCCTGCACACACAGTACATGGGGTACACCTCTCAAATCTTCATGGTTACTGAGGTGAAGTGTTCCAATACGTTAAAGAACAACACTGGAAAGTTTGATAAAACATAAACTGCAATGATGTTTGCTATCTACCAGAATAATTACTGTTATCAGTACACTCTACAAAGCCACGCACACACTGCTTCCCCAACAGCGGAATCCAAGTTACACATCTTGCACACTATAGCCAGCAAGTCTGCTGGTACACCTCTACTGAACACATCCTATGGATACACACTGCACAAAGAGTACACCTAGTGCATGGCAGTCTGAGATATCATGTACTAAGGTTGCCACAAGACATGCACCACAGCATGTAATAAAGTACACACTCACGTTGTTCACTTCATTCAGGGAGCTGCCGCACTCTGTTAACAGGATCTTTACTAGATCTAAATTGTCACCCAATGCAGCAAGTAGCAGTGCAGTGTCACCATTCTGTGCAAAGGGAAGGAAATAAGTTAACAATTGAGCACTGGCAAACACGGAATGTGCATGTGTACGTTTGTCACAACGTGTCAATATGCATGCATGTGGGGGGAGGGGGAGGAGAATCATTATGTACAAGGATAAAGTACACAGCGCGTCTGTGTGAGTTCTTGGACATGGGTAAGAAAAGGGTGCCACGTGAGGTTGGCAGAAACTATTTGTCCTGGCAAGAGTGAATGTACCAAGGATAGAGTAGGAATGGAGTGGAGGTGGGCCACTTACATCTGAGACAGCTACTTCTAAATAACAAAGTCAGGATTGAAATGCATAGAATTTGCTCACAAAAACAAGAAACATAACAGAGAAAGATTAACCTTGGATTCAGTGAATGAATGAGTTGGATTTCATGATCAGGGTCTTCACTGCATTCTGGCTGCCATCTTACATATAAATCACAGTGCATGTGGGGTCGTGTGTATTACACCTCATGTGGCCCCATTGTGTGACTGTCCACCAAATTATATATCTGGGCCTATAAGGGTCAATAGCTAATGAATGAAGACAGCTGGAAGTTGTCAAAACATCTGAACCAGTTCAGGATTTGGATGGGGCTTCCATATTATAAGACAACATGAGTCTTCCTTGCACTCAGGCCTTTATCATTTCTGTAACATCTCGTACACTGCACACATAGGCAGTGAAAATACAGGTTTACACCGAGGCCGAGGTGTCTACAGGATTTGGAATACCATGGTGGAAACCGATTGGTATAGATGCCTGCATGTGTAGGGCATTGTTTTCCATACTTATCTAAATCCCATAGACACTGACAGTTCTCGGTCTAAGGTGCTTAGTCTATGATAGCAACCAGTGTCAATATGGGAAAGGACGCACACTGCTGACTTCTGCTAGAAATAATGATAGAAAGACAGCAAATTAGAAATGGCCGCATAAACTGTGTGGCAATGATCATGCACTGCCCAGCTGCTGCGAGGTAATTCAGCACATTGCACAAGTTAACCTAACTCCAAGCTTGTCACAGCTAAGGTGCCAAAAGTTTGCCTAAAGCGCTATAAGCTACCCGAGTTGAACCGGCAGTGGTATAAGTTGAATTCGAGGTGGAATAAGCAATTTAGAACACCTCCAATGGATCATTGGACCAATCAGAGTACAGCAATTTGCTGCATCATAGCCTAATTGAATTAGATGTATCCTGAAACGTTTTACAGGTACATAATGCACAAATTACACCACCAAGTGCATATGGCAGCATGAGATATACAGTACCTCAACTTAAATTGCTGCAAGCAAGTCCTGCATATACAGTTGGGCTCACACTCACATTATTTGCTTCATCCACTGAACTGTCAAACTCCTCTATCAGCACCCTCACCACCTCAACACTGCCACCTAAAGCAGCTAACAGCAGTGCATTGCTGCCACGCTGAGCAAGGAAATTTGAAGCAGTAAAATTAGAGCCCTGTACGAGTATATATATAGAATGATTATTAGTATATATGTATATATATGGGAGTATATATGTACATAGATATGAACATAATGTAAGTGTGTTCATTTGTGCGTACTTACATTTAAAAGCAGTACTAACACATCATGCATGATGCGCATGTGTGCATTCAAATACACCGCACCCCACACACTGATACTATGATTGCCATCCAACTAGTAATACTAAGGGCAATAAACACACAGTTTTCTAGAAAACAAGACAATGTAGGGATGAGGTACTCTCTTAACACACCCTGTACACTGGTAAGAATTGATTAGTCCATGAGATAAAAGCCACAAGTTGCAATGCACATTGTTCACTATTCACTGAAATAGCTATCAGTACATTCTATACAGCTGGGCCAATAGTTAAATTCAGTTTACTCAAAATACATATTCAGTACACTACTGCTAGTGAGTCTACTGTTATGCTTACACTGAACACACGATATACAGTGTTTGTTGACAATGTGAGTTACTTTTCCCGATTGGGATTCTGCACTCAATCACGTGAGTAAAGTTTTGGTCCAACTGTCCATTGGCATTGCATGCATGTGAGAATGCTATGCTCCAAATACTTATCTCATGTGATTAAGTGCACACTTCAAATCACAATCGGTACAAGAAACACTGAAAGCATGGTATGAATACACCTAGTGCATGACAGACAGAAATATGCTTTCAAAAGCTATCCAAATTAGAACAGCATTTTGGATGGTACACACTCATGTCATCCATTTCATCCAGGGAACTGCAGAAATCTTTCAATAGCATTCTCATCATCTCAACACTGCCTCCAAATGCAGCTGCAGTGCAGTGTTGCCGAGCTGTGCAAGGAAAGAATTCAGGTGTACTATCCAAGCATAATTCACTGGGTGACGGTATGTGCAAGTGTAAGAATGTGTAGGTGTATGTGCATGTGCTGTGTGTGATTGGGAGCTTGCTACAGTATAGTAATCTCATTTTAGATGGGAATGGCTTGAAGATGAATCACCTACAAAGAGCATTATTTTAATTCCTGTACAGTAGGGGATCACCCAACAGGAGATGACAAACAATTTATCTTGTGGTGATGACTTTTCTTTGACAATAGGGATGACATCGATCCATGGCTGTTAACCTCAGTTAGTCTGCATTTGTAGGCCTAAAAATCACAGTCATCAGCAGCTCAACACAGTATAGGTGTAACCTTTACGTATGTGTGTATTCAGTTACAGGTTGTATATAGATTAACATAAGCGACTTGGCTAGACCAACTGCATGCAATTTTAAAGTATGGGTGAAATCTATTTTGGTTTTGCCAGTGATATCATCGTATGCATATAATAAGATAAGCGAAACCAGTATTGTAATCATTTGACATCTATCTGTGTCAAATGTGTGCATTTAACAACAGTAGCCTCACGTAGCCAGTTCCTATTTCATCACCCCCGCAGAAATGAAATAGGGAGTGGCTACGCGAGGCTATGACAAAAATGGAATTGGCTGAAGTGTCAGCTGTCAGTGAAGATGAATAGGATCCTTCAATGTTGCTGTCGGCTGAGTGACATGTACTAATCTGCATAGAATTGCCTAGTTCACACAAGCATAGTTAGTTGCCATACATGTACAGTTATAGTTAGCCCAAAAACAGCCTCTATGCACATTGGACAAGTCCACCCCACACACCTCATCTCTATCCTGTGGGTCTATTTGCATGTCCTCAATCAAGTAGCGTGCCACCTCACAGTGGCCCTCTTGGGCTGCCAAGTACAACATGGTGTAGCCATCATTGTCTCTCTCATGGATCCTTTCGCCAAACCTTTCAGAGAGGAACTTGATCACCTCCAGGTGTCCACCTTGTGCAGCCTTGTGCATGACATTGCCACCATTCTACAAAGAGACCATACAGATTGCAAGACACAATAATACAGAGCATTACAGGGCCGTAGCACCAGGATAGAAACCGGTCCAGCCATGGCATAGTGTGCCCAACCTTCTATATAGGGGGGTCGGGGGGCATGCTCCCTACCCCCAAGGAAATTTTGAAATCTAGATGCTCTGAGCCCTGCATTACACCAAACCAACCTGCTACAACAGTACTATTGTCACAGCTGCAGTATGCTGTGAGACTGAGGTCCTATTGATGGCAGCTGGGAGTCAATCTACATAGCTTCTGCAGCGGCCTCCTGCAAGCAATCACCCCATTTAATAATGCATCATGCACTGTCTGAATTGATTTATAATGGGCCACAATGTTTATTGAAATTCTTCAAAGCAGGTGCAAAGCAAACGAACAACATGATCTCTCCATTGTATAGCTGATGCCATCCTACTTCACACCTAATAATGTACAATGTGTATTATGTGATTGACGGCAAAATTCTTTTAGTACACATTGATGTAAACTTGGTTGAACTTTCAAAATGGTTTCAAAACATTAGCCAAGTGAAAAGAGGGAAGGGGATGAGGGGAAGCAGTGTGTACGTGAATGTATGTGTAAGGATTGATCCAAGAAAACAAGTGATGTGCTAGCAGTACAGAACAGTGTGTCAGGGATTGCAAGAAAAACGTTATAGTTAATGAAACAGCAACTGTGTCTGTCCACCAGTGTTTCATTAATGCATGGTTCAAGTTGTGGTGTGATCACAGCCCTAACACATACGTACCTTGCTCTTCTGAAACACATTCACTCTGTAGACTTCCACCAACTCTCGCACTACAGGGAGGTGACCTTTCAGAGATGCATACAGCAGTGCTGTCATCCCCGTCTCCTGTAGGAGATGAAGGAGTATGCTAATAGTTTGTATTACTAAATGTTGCGTACATACCCAAGATAGAAATATGGTTAGTTACTACCTGAACACCTGTAACACCACGAGCACACACATATACGTACACATGTACACACTTGAATAGCACAATGACTCCACGTGCAGTATCGTGCGGCCCATACTATACATCTCACACAGTAGGCCTGTGCAATATTTCGATAATATCGTGTATCGCGATAATTCCACTGTTAAGGCAATACGATATTTGCAGCTTGCTATCGCGATAACTGCTACAAAGACTGTAGTAGGGTATAAGTAAGGTTGAGAAACAGTGAAAAACTACTTACAATGCCCTTGGACATACGTACTCAAGTGCCTATTTAACCACAGAGAAGCTGTAAAGAAGACAGCGCCGACATTGCTAGAAAGATAACGTCGCCATTTTGTTAGTAATGACTGCCAGGAAAATGGCGTTGCTAGGCTGCAAATTTCAGTTGTTGCCTTCATAAGATACAAAGAATGGTGTTTATCAATAATTTCCTTCCTGTTAGGGGAGGCCAGACAGTGGGTAAGGCAAAGTTTGCACATGCAGTGGCTCTGCAAGACTACACGAACACAATCCTTTATTTTATAGCCATCTGCACTAGCTGGTGACTAGTAGCTAGATACAGTGCATTGGACAGCAGTGCTCACCTAATAGAGCTACCAAAAAATTAGCCGGCTACGTCTTGTTGCATACGTAATTGTGGCTTCACTAACAGCTGCTATAATCGTGATAATATCGAGTATCGGGATAATTTGGTAAGAATATCGCTGAATATTGTGATAACATTTTTTCCATTATCGCACAGGCCTATCACACAGCACATATATACAGTACACAATGCACTCACCTCATCCTGATCCCCTACAGTGGCTGCTCCTCCATCCAATAGCTTCCTTACTATAGAGAGCAGACCAACTTTTGCTGCTACAATAACAGGGCTTATGGCAACAACCTGTCCATACAGTGAGAGTAACAACACTGGCAATACAGTTTAGATGGAAGTGCAAAAGTAGTAACTATAAACATTGTTACACAGCTAAGTTAAGGTACATGTAAACAACAAAGTAGTCTGTGTACCTGTGGTTGGGTGCCTCCTGTGGCTGCAGGTGCTTGACCAGTTACTTGGTCTGCTACAACAGACTGACATGCATAGGTAGGAAGGAATAGATCACAGCAAGAATAGGGGCCGCCTTGTACCCAGGCTGTCCATTACAGTTAGTCATCAACAAGATGAATTTATAGAACAAGCGTGAAAGCAAAGCACTGAGAGGCAGGCAGCAGTCGGCTGCATGGATTTACAGAGTAAGAAACTGAGGTAGCACAGAGGGTATGGTGAATAAGCAGAATGAGGTTCATGTTATGACTGAGAGTTTGTCTGTGAGTGAACTCCTCTGTCTGGGGTCTACCAATCTACAGTGTGCCAAAAGTGGCAGACCTCATAACAGGAACACAGGTAGCAATCCAAGGTGGTCAGCATTTAATTGTTGGCCTCTTTTAGATGAAATGAATCAAAATAAGAAACTTTCACTTTCACAACATTTTACAATGTCATATAGAAACATTCCAATTAAATAGAGAAATTGAATTGGCCATGTACTCAACCAAAAAATATAGCTATGGAACCCAACCAAAAAATATAGCTATGAGCTATCAGCTTATCTTTTAATACTGTATAATTATAACTATAGCAGCTTCAAAATTATAAAGGTTTGTCAAATAACCACCTACATACACACACCTCTCCAGCTCCACTTTTGACTGCTGTCCTTAACCTGTAGTGAGTTAGGAAGAAAGACATGGGAGCTACTAGGTTTCTAGTGTGGGAGGTATGCACATCAGTGGAATGCATACAAGAATTTCCTGTGGACAAAAAACTGTCAACCACATGAATAAATGAGCTATTGTGGAAAGTGACAGTACTTCATTGCCACACATGTGATCGATGTTGAAAGGGACTCTGCCATTGCTAGCTACATGTGACGTTGCTTCATTTGCACTTGTAACATTTCTTCAAGTCATTAGTTTTAATTAAAAATTCTTGCTGAATGCTCGCCCTTCGGTTGCCAGCCTATCGCAAGCCAGCAAGTCGCTCTCTTGCCAGTTATAAACTATCTGCACACTACCGCAGGCTGCTATAACGACCATAGAGTTTAATTCGAACGTTTGCCGACAGCGAATAAGAGCTCCCATAACCTGAAGTCCTAGCATAACTGTAAGGTTCTGTGGTCCTAGAGACCAATAATTAAACATGGTGTCTCGGGCCACAGAAAAAAGAAAGCGCTTTCTTTGGATGCAGGGCAGCTAGGTGAACGGCACCCCTCTAAGCTCATGCCCTTCCACTCCCTTAACTGGCATGTCTCGTATCATGTACGCCAATGACCAGTAGTGGAATGCCGGTCAATTACGTTGAAAATGGCGTGTCAGCGAATTGAGGAAGGACATCTCGCTCTTCGACCGCAAAACAGCTGGGCAGACGGCAGCCCTTTAAGAACGTGGCCCCCGAGTCCCTCAACTGGCACGGAGCGTGTCGAGCCGATTCCTGGGAAGGCGCCGATTTTATGGCTGAACGAACATACATAAAAAACAAGTATTTCGAGTTAAAAACTCGTGGGGCTGCCGCCCCAACTCGAAATACTTGCTCCCTTCGGTCGCTGCTCTGTCACTCACAATAGGTAAACATGACATCGCGTCACAATACCTCAGTAACTTCAGCACACACACACACACACACACACACACACACACACACACACACACACACACACACACACACACACACCACTATCACCAGACACATGAGACACACACACACACACACACACACACGCACACATACACATGCACACACACACACACACACACACACACACACACCACATACACACACACCACACACACACACACACACACACACACACACATACACACACACCACACACACACACACCACTATCACCAGACACATGACACACACACACACACACACACACGCACACATACACATGCACACACACACGCACACACCACACACCACACACACCACACGCTCACACACACCACACACCACATGCACACACACACGCACCACATACACACACACCACACACACACACACACACACACACATACACACACACACACACACACACACACACCACTATCACCAGACACATGAGACACACACACACACACACACACACACACCACTATCACCAGACACATGAGACACACACACACACACACACACACGCACACATACACATGCACACACACACACACGCACACATACACACACCACACACACCACACGCTCACACACCACATACACACACACACACCACATACACACACACACACACACACACACACACACACACACACACACACACACACACACACACACACACACACACACATACACACACACACACACACACACACACACACACACACACACACACACACACACACACACACACACACACACACACACACACACACACACAAACCCACAACACATGCACAGAGAAATGTCCAGTAGACAGACACATGACTGCTTATAGCACGTGCATTTACAGTGAGTAATTACAGAAACATAATGTACCAAGGAACCCACAGTCGCCAGAGTAGCTAGTGGTCTGTGGTGGCAAAAGCTACGTACGTTTGCTACAGCGCAGTACGCGTGGGCCAGGTTCTGAAGAGCATTTAGAAGGGCAACCGTGCGAGTTAAGCTTTTCAACGCTAGAAACGGTTGAAGAACGTTAGCGTGTACATATCACGGCGTTCACCAGTTTCTACGTTACTCCTGTCATGTGTTCCAGGCGGCGGAGTGAAGTCCTCCGAGGCGGCGCGGCCATTATCGAAGAAGGCGCGGGGCGAAGTCGATGACCTGTTGGGCGCTGTCTCGAAGCTGTGTCTTTGCCCGTCTACCAGAAGTGCTGTAGGAGTCTGTTCCAGGATCAGAGGCGGAAGAGAACGTCCAAAGTTCGCTAAAACGTCGTTTGGAAGCCGTTTTCAAAGTCCCTTGGCCTCGCACACGGTCCACTTCCGGCCGAATAAAATGGCCGACAATATAAATTCCCTATACCCAATACTTCGCCCAATACATTCAATATAAATGTAAGCATTGACGTACAACCGTAGGTTGGCGTATTATATATATATATATATATATATATCCGTAACATGAAGCCATATGAAAACGTCAATTTGAAAACAATATAGGGGCTGCCTGCGGCAGCCCCTAAAAACGAGATCCCGTGAATTATAATAAGATTCCATGAAGCCCTTACAACCCTCTCCCTACGCCCTACATGGCATTTAGGTACAATACATTATACACATGTAGTCATACCCTATACTGGGAGTCATCACTCACGTTCTTTCACTAATGGCGTCTTCATTTGCTTTCGTGAAGTGCCTAGTCTGTCAGGTACAGAGGAGGAAGAACTCGATGGAACAAGTAGCTACCCACAAAAACAGCAGTGACCTCTCTTATAATTATTATTAATTACTTCATCTTCGTCTCCTTCTTCTTCAAGGTACTGGTCAGCATTGTCTTGGGTGAGCTGAGTTTCCGCCACTCTCTTCGGCATCTTGGAAAAACGGGCACGTGACGGCGTCAACCAATCATCTATACATATACAGTATATTACAGAATCTGTGTACTACTCAGGGGTAAGTCCCCCACCCTCAGCAAAATGGCCGACGATGTACATGATGAGTACAAGCCGCCAGTGGCAGAGGCACTCTCCCAGCTTAAGAAACTGTGCCAATCTGTGCCTGAAAATGCCAAACAAGCTTTCGCTGAAGAGGTGGCTTCCGAAGCGAAGAAGCTAGCCCAAAGTGTTGGAGCAGAATCCATTCTTGTTATGGAATCGGCTTCCGAATCATCCACAGCAATTGCCATCAGTTCTGGAGCGGTAGCTGACGCAGAAGGGACTTCTGGGGAGATGTTAAAACGAGGTAAGCATATGATGTGTCGGCGCATTATCTTACTAGTCAGGCGTAAACCCTAGCCGCCCCCCCCTCCCTTTGTTAGGAGAGGCGGCAGCTGACTGCCGTGGTGGCACTTCGGCGATACGCTGCTAGCTGCATATAAGCCAGTAGGCATGTATTTCCCAAGTGTGTTATCATTTTGCCTCTGCTGTAACTAGCAGTTAGCATTTCCCCCTGTAATTAGCTGCCCTTCCATTTCATTCTGTGCAGGTCCCCATGCTCCTGTGGCGCCACTGAGTACCATTCGGCCTGCTCTGAAGGATTTAGTTTGCTATGCAGTCCCCCGCATAGCTGCTGTGTGGTATAATGTGGGACTGCAGTTAGATCTGGAGCCATATGTCTTGGATGAGATTGAGAAAGAACGGTCAGAACACCCAAGGAAGATGTTTGCCAAATGGCTACAGGGGTCATCTTGTTCCTGGCAAAGCGTTCTGGATGCTGTGAAAAAGATCTGTGGAGCAAAGCCAATGGAAGATGTTCGTGCGGCTGTTGTGGAATCATTTGAAGGAGCTCAAATTGCAGGTCAGCTTACTCATCTGTTTTAATTCATGCTGTCATACATCACTATCCTGTGCTTGTGAAGCTATAACACACGTAGCTTTGAGATGACATAGTTACTTGTATAATTGCTTCTCTCATCTATGCAGATGTTCGCCATGAACCTGTGGACCCTTTGCCAAAGCCAGGTAAGAAAGTTCTCTGAATGCAGCTATTGGTGTGGTAGCTAAAAGAGGCATTCAGATAATATTATAGTATACTTGCTGGAGTTAACGTTTTGAAGTTCTAATTCCTGCCCAGTGTTCTGCAGAATAAAACTGTCTCAGCTTATAGGCTTACACATTGGCTTGAGCAATATGTAGCTGCATACACAACACAAGATCATGTCCTACATGTATAGTGTATATGTGTTTAGTCAAAGAGTCAAATCATTTGGATTCTTTTCTTGTAGAACTGCCACTGAAGCGCAGTAGGTCATCCACTAGGAGTTCAGAAGATCTTGAGCTTCAGCACTTTGTTAAGAAGGCAAATCTTCACGATTACATGAAACTTAAGATGGATCTATTGGCTCAAGACTTCTCGGACCTCCGCTCTGAATCCGACCCCACTGTCATTATCAAACTCCTCTATGGCAATGCCCTCACTGTCATCAAAACGTTGCTAAAACCCCACTTTGCCAAGGTGAAGATGGCAGCTGAGCAACATTGCCAGCTTGGTCTGCACCAAGGGGCAGTCGGAGAAAGTGCAATTGGATCTGCGAAATCTATTGACAGCCTTTTGAGTCTGATGTCTGTGGTGCGAATGTGGGACAGCACGCGCTTCCTAAGAAAGGCTGTGGGTGCCATCCCAGTGTCAGCAACTGAGCGAGGAGCTGCGGAAGCCATCCTTTCTCACTACAACTTACACCTGGCCATTTATGAGCGAGCCACACTGCTGAAAGATGCCCTTGCCAAAGAGTCTGAGAGTGAAACAGAAGGATCATCTCCTAGGCAGGAAGATGATACGTTGGTACCACTGAAGATTACTGCAGTGAAAGCATTCGATAACTTCACATGTGAAGACTGCTATCGTCTCCAAGTGCGGATCCTCAGCACGGCATATGGCATCCCACCAGAGAAGATCGTCTGCTATGATGCTGAAGAGAGTCGCAGTACAACTGTCACTTTCCTTATCCCCAGCCAATGCGCCCGTAATGTGATCCGACGCAGTGTTCAGTTGGAGACCTTATGGATCCTTTTGGAGCAGTGCATCATCGAGGTGTTCATCCCAGGAGTGTTCACCTTCAGCCCGTCTGTGGACTTCTTCCTGACACTGCTGAGAGGAAGGAAGACATTCACTGCAGACCTTCTCGCAGTGACAGAGGTAAGGTTCTTGCAGCGTGCTCAGAATGTGTAAAATTTATGCTTTTGTATGTTTATAATAATTGTGGGCATCTGCATAATTTTGCTGTTGTGATGTTTATACTATTGTTCCTCTTGTGTTGTGTTGTCACTGTCCATTTGTTTCATGTGTTTGCTAGGGTATTTGGTTTGTAGTCAGTAAGTGATAATGAGCAATTGTGTAGTAGACAGGTGCAATAGTTACAGTGATACGACATTTCGACCATGAAGGTCTTCCTCAGGTACTTGACGAAGACCTTCAATGATCTTTGTGGTCAAAATGTTGTACCATTGCAATTATTGCATCTGTCTGCTACATGACTGCTCGTTATCTGACTATCTGAAACCATTACAATGAGCCTCTATGATATTATATGGTTTGTGACCAGTATACCACTTGTATGTGGGTATGGTTTTTAGTATAGTTGGTATGTAGGTTATTCCATCTTGTGCACTCGGCCACATGGTTTGTTGTCATTAAGTTGGGCAGGAAACTACTAGCTACACCTCTGTCTTGTCGTTAGTTCATGCACTTGTGCAATATGTTGGAGAGGGTATTTGGCTTGACAAAGGGCCCCAACAAAAATTATCTGTTCTGGTATTTATATTCTGGCTCACTGACAGCCATACATATGCCGTGTTTGATGATCAGCCAAAGGTAATAGCATGCTCAAAAATGAAATAGGGAATTGTCCCAAACCCATGCTATATAACTCTTCATTGATCCCGTTGCCACGGTAATGGGCATCTAAACACTGATTCTAAATATCTGAGAAGCATTCTAATTACTTTGCACGTGATTCTAAATCCCATATATGTTGTGGGCAGAGCATGGGGTTTATAAATCCCATATGAACATCTGAGGGAACTCCGTGTGGGCATTTATTATCATAATATGAAGTCATTCATGTGCATGTACGTACATTGTCAAGAAGTGAGAGGAGGACAGAATATTTGGGTAAGTGAACGTATTTGGATCTATAACACTTAAATGGTGACCCATCAATGTCTCTAGGCAATTTAGACCACTTGGCACTCGGGTACTTTGTGTAACGACTGAGGATTCGGGCGATTGCTCAGACAATTCGTGGACACATGTGCTTCATTCGGCCACACACATAACTTACATCATGTGACTACATCCATATATAGATATTCTCATGCATATGCAAAGTCCTAGAGTTACATCAGAAGTTACTATACAGCATCATGTACTATGTAATACTAGCCTAACACTACATCTCCCCTTTTATGTTCTGAGGGGATACTAGCTAATTGTGTCCATCACAAAGTTGGCCTGTATCGATCAGGCATCATCGATGTGCGTCCACTGTGAGTAGTGTACGCTCTGGGTGAGCTTGTCTCCATTGCAGACCGTGGAGATGCTGTCACAGTAGGTTCGGAGTTTGCTACTGAAGAGGATTCAGTGGAAGACGGACAAGTCTGGGTAGGCTCCTGTATTGGGATGTCTTCCAAGTTGTTCCCATTGGATGAAGTGTGTATAGTGGGGATAGGCCGTAGATGTTTACGATTCCTATGCAGCGATCCCCGAGGTGTAGACACTTGATAGGATCTTGGAGCTACTTCTCTCTCTACTGTACCTTCAACTTGCATTCCTGGGATCCAAACACTATCACTAGGAGCCAGAGGTTTCAGTTCCTGTGTCCTGTGCGGTTTGTTGAAGTTTCTCTTCTGCTTCTCTCTCATGGCCTTCTCCTTGGAGGCAAGAGAGGAATTGTCTGCCACTTTGGGCTGTAGTAGATCAGGGGATACTGGTACAGTGGTACGCAGCCGTCTGTCCATCAGGAGCTCTGCAGGGCTGTACCCGTTTTGCAGTGGTGTTGAGTGATAGGCCAACAGTGCAAGAAAGGGATCCTCCTTCTTCAGCAGACTCTTGATGGTCCTTACAGCTCGTTCAGCTTCACCGTTCCCTTGTGGGTACCGAGGACTGCAGGTCTTATGGCAGAAACCGAATGAATGTGCAAACTTGCCAAACTCTCTGGAAGCAAACTGTGGACCATTGTCTGAAATTAGGTTACAGGGAATCCCGTGACGGGCAAAGAGGATCTTCAGTTGTCTGATAACTTCACTGGAATTCTCTGTAGTGAGCCGTGCAATCTCGATGAATCTAGAGAGATGGTCCACAACCAGAAGGTATGTGGATCCTTTCCAGAAGAAAAGGTCCATTGCGACTGTCTCCCATGGTAGACTGGGAAACTCACTGGGGATGGGTGGTTCAGTTGGCTGTAATCTCTCCTGACAGCACACCAGACAGTGTTGGATGAGCTCCTCCAGTTGTTTGCCAATACCGGGCCACCAAACTGATTGTTTTGCACTATCACGGCACTTTGTGATGCCTTGATGACCAGTATGAAGTTGGGCCAAAATCTGTTTCCTCAACTGAGTTGGGATCACAATACGGCAGCCTCTCATCAAAAGACCATCCTGGATTGTCAACTCTGCCGACTCAGGCTGATACAACCTGGCTGGGCCCTGGAGTCTTGCGGGCCACCCATTCAAGCAATACTGCTTGATTTGTTTGCAGACTTCATCCTTCTCCTGGAGTTGTGCTATCTGCCTTAGGCGTGACTCGGCAATTGGGAGGTGCTCCATGACCAGACGGACATATGAGTCCACTTCCTGCTCAAACTGGTTGTCTGAGTGGCTACTTGTGGAAGTAGGGGCACGTGAGAGGGCATCAGCTGTGGTGAGCTCTTTCCCAGGGTTTTGGGAAATACTGAACTGGAATCGCATCAGGTGCATGCGGAAATGCTGTACCCGTACTGGGAGGGTGTCGAGACTCTGGATCCCAATATTGGGACCAACGGTTTGTGATCCGTGTGTAACTGGAACTTCATTCCCAGCAGGTATTCTTCGAACCTTTCACATGCCCAGGTGAGGGCGAGGGCCTCCTTCTCAATCTGCGCATAGCGCTGTTTGGTTGGTGTTAGTGCTCTGGATGCATAAACTACTGGTCGGTAGCTCCCATCCGACTGCTTCTGAGTGAGGACAGCTCCCGGGCTATATGATGAAGCATCGGCGGCAACAACTGTTTCACGTTGGGAATCATACAGTGCCAGTGTCGGTGCTGAGCTGAGCTCCTGCTTGACCTTGTTGAAGGCCCGTTGTTGACTGTCACCCCAGGTCCATGCGTTCTTTTTGCTGAGGAGATCACGAAGGGGCTTGGTCGTCTCGGCCGTACTTGGGGAAAACTTTGCCAACTGGTTTACCATGCCAAGAAATCGACGTAATTCACTGATGTTGGTTGGCTCCTTCATAGCCTGTACTGCTTTGACCTTTTCAGGATCTGGGTTGATGCCCGTTTCGTCTACCAGTTGTCCCAGAAAACGTACTGAGGGTTGTGAGAAGGCACATTTGGCAGCATTGAGGGTCACTCCTGCCTCACCGATCTTGTCTAGGACTTTCTCCAGACGTTGGTCGTGTTGCTGCTGCGTGCTCCCACTCACTAGGATGTCATCCACCATGCCCACCACACCCTCCAGACCAGACAGGATAGAAGACATGCGCTTCTGGAAATATTCAGGGGCTGATGTGATTCCGAAAGGTAGACGGTTAAAACAAAACCGGCCGAATGGGGTAATAAAAGTGGCGAGTAAGGCTGACTCCTTTGACAGCTTGATTTGCCAAAACCCTGAGTTGGCGTCTAGCTTAGAGAACACCTTGGAACCTCCAAGCTGAGCAAGGCTTTGTTCTACTAATGGGAGGATGTGTCACTCCCTCTTGACACTCTCGTTTAGTTTGGTGAGATCCACACAGATTTGGACCTTCCCGTCAGCCTTTGGTACCACCACCATTGCAGCACACCAGTCAGTTGGTTCTTCCACGTGAGAAATGACTCCTAACTGTTCCATTCGCTCCAGTTCAGCTTAGACTTTGGGCATTAGAGGAAGTGCTACTCTCCTTGGGGTCATCTGTGCAAACGGTGTGGCATCGTCACAGGGCTTCACGTGGTACTCCCCCTCCATAGTACCTAACCCTTGGAACAAGTGTGCATACTTGTCCAACAGCTTTCGTTGTGGGTCATCCACCGTGTTTATGCGGGAGACTAGGTTGAGGGCTTCTATAGCTGGGCGTCCCATCAGTGCTGTCTGGAGACCTTGAACCACAAAAATCTCCTCCTCAGCTTCTCGTGCTCCATAAGTGCAGTGGCCTGTGAACTGCCCGCAGACGTGAAGGGATTGTCGGCTCGGGGCAGTCAACGATTTGGAAACAGGCTTCAAGGTGACACCTTGCAGCTCCTGGAATGTGGCTTCGGGGACAACACTGACGTCGGCTCTCGTGTCTACTTTAAATTTCACTGGTAACCCATTGACTGAAATGGTGGCTTCCCAGGGATTTTCCCCAGAGTGCTCCTTGTCATGTATGGCTGCAATGAATACATCGCTGTCGTCCACCTGCACTGTACACCCCTTGTCCGGCACTGGGACTGGAAGTGTCCCTTCTCTGGCACTTGTGGCATATTGCCTCTCGTGCTGGACAATGGTCCCGTCCATGGTATGGTGATTTCCCACACAGGGTACAGGTCTTCTGGGCAGCTTCCACCTTTGAGTATCGAGATGGATCCTTCTTCTTCTTCCCTGGGTTTCCTTGGTATTCTGTCCTCGCACGGACAGCATCGACATTTGGTTGATTGTCGCCTCTCACAATGGACTGTTGCTTCTTCACGGATTCCCTTGTCTTGCTGATGAAATTGCTGTCTGAAGAGAGAGGTCTGCATCCATTTGCAGTTTCTCCGACAGTGCTGCGTCACGTAAACCCACAACAAGCCTGTCTCGAATCATTTGATCGTGCAAAGCCCCATTGTCACAGTGCTTTGCCAGGCCATATAAAGCAGTGATGAAACTGTCTACTGACTCACCTTCTTGCTTTCTTTGATTGAACCTCGCGCGTTCAAAGATGGGATTTCTCCTCTTGATAAAATGGTTCTGGAAAGCTCCCTGAACGGTCTCGTACACCGACTTTTGCTCGTCTGTCAGCTCCAGGGAACCGAGAATGTCGTCGGCCTCATCTCCCATGGCGTAAATCAGGGTGTTTACCTGACTCTCTTGGCTCTTGTCACAAAGTCCCGACGCTTGCCTGAAGCGTTCGAAGCGCCGAATCCATCGCGGCCGCTCTTCGGGTTGATTGAAGTTGAATCGCTCCGGGGGCGATATCTGGTACGGTGCCGCTACGGTAACAGCTTCTTCGGGCCTCTCTGCCATCGATACTGTGGTCTACACGGAGTTCGTATAGCGCACGCTTTAGCTGACTGACGTAAGTGCCGTATGGTCGACCCTGGTGCTCTTTCTTCTCTGTGCGAAGCTCCTTGTCACTCCTGCACGAGTTGCTTCAGGATCCCACTTCTGACACTAATTCTAAATCTCTGAGAATCATTCTAATTACTTTGCACGTGATTCTAATTCTCATATATGTTGTTGGCAAAGCATGGGGTTTATAAATCCCATATGAACATCTGCATGAGGGAATTCCTCGTGGGCATTTATCATCATAATATGAAGTCATTCATGTGTACGTACATTGTCAAGAAGTGGGAGGAGGGCAGAATATTTGGCGAATGTATTTGGATCTATAACACTTAAATGGTGACCCATCAATGTCTCTAGGCAATTTAGACCACTTGGCACTCGGGTGCTTTGTGTAACGATTGAGGATTCGGGCGATTGCTCAGACACTTTGTGGACACATGGGCTTCAATTCGGCCACACACATAATTTACATCATGTGACTACATCCATACATAGATATTCTCATGCATATGCAAAGTCCTAGAGTTACATCAGAAGTTACTATACAGCATCATGTACTATGTAATACAAGCCTAACACTACACTTTGCACCCTTGAGCCTCGTGCTCTAAATCATGCAGACACCTCTTGATCAGCATTTAACTGTTACATACTGACGTAAGTAGGCACTAAACATGTGTACAGCTATAGCAGAACAATATCTTACACTCCTCGACTGACACGTGGGCAGTTCAAAAGTGTTTCATTGATTTATATTTCTCATACAGATGCGAGAAGACTGTATCATCCCCATCTTTACACATGGTGGAATTATATGAATTCCTGTGGTTTGTGTAGCCAGGGTAACATAATTGATTTTCTCAACAAGGGTTATGCAGCACAGGAAATGCTTAAATTCAAAGACAATTGACATCTGCCCTTGCGCGTGATGACAAAGTAGACGCTTGCGGCTAGACTACATCCAAACAAGCTGTAGCAGCAAAGCCAGGGGCAGTTTTATGCTTTCAAAAGGCCGATAATATGCATTGTCCTTCCTAGCTGTCTGCATAAACCTGGACTGCTGAACTAGACTCTGTTCATGAGGATTGAAGAGGCTGAACCATCTACTTTGTCTGTGGCATTCCAAACCACACTAAGGCAGGGTTCTTTATTGTGATCTATGAAGGACACTCCAGATGAATGCCGCGAGCTTGCCTAGTGACTCTACAGAGTAGCTGGTCAAAATGTTTTGGAGGATATTCCCTTTGTAGTTCCATGCATCGAAGTCACTTTTGCTGAAGAAGGTAATAAGGCACTCTTCTTGGTCCTCCAGGTCCACGTAAACAGATGCACCTGCAACTGTTTACGTGTAGGATGATGTCCATTTTGCTCCCGTTACTGCCTTTAGTCGTAGCAGGCCTTCACAGCCAAGCCATTGCAGCTTGTGACTGATCCTACCAAACAGTATATTGCCTGGTTACATGTCAGACATCATGCAACTCGAAAGTGTGTTGTAGCCTTGACTAAAGAATATTAAATGATTTTGAGAATGATATTATTGGAATTTATCATTTATTTCAAACACTGCTTCATTCTCATCTCAAGCGTGTTGCTCTGTCTCTTTGTGTCTTGTATTATCCAGATCCTCCCATACCAGACCTACTGCTTGATTGACTCAGACACGAAGGTATGAATGTATAGTTGTAATGTGCCTAATTGTTTTACTGTGTGTGACTGCCTTAGCTTTGCCTTTAATAGTGCACGTACCATCATCGTGAATGCTTCCACTTGACCAATGCATAATTAGAACTTGCTAAACCTTTGTGCTAAACCAACTGTGCGTCCTCCTTTTATTGCATTGCCCTGTGTGAATAGATCAAGCTTTTACTGAATAGCCCTCGTACCCAGTTCTTATTTCCATTCCTACTTCTGTCTGGGAATGGAAATAGGGACTGGGTGCTAGGCTAGTTATTGAATGTCTATACATTTCTGGCTATCATAATTACTTGCTATATTGTACAGTTTCCCCTACTAGAGGCATCACCATGTTGTTTATGTGCATGCAAACATTCACTGTTGTCTTCTGTGCAGGTACCTTTTACTGGTCAGCCACTCAGTGCCAAAAGGATTGAGGTGCTTTCGGATGCCCATGGTTAGAAAATGTTGTGCATGTGTCCTATTAGAAGAGGAAGTGCTGTGTGCTAGTATTGAGCTATTTTTAGGTATCGTGATCTACATAAGCTGGATGCTTGTACTACATTTTTGGCTTTTAGGATGATGCAATGGTCACCTTGCTTCACTTCCTGGTGTATATAATATACTGTTATTTACCATATATGGAAGCTAAACCCATAAAACCTCAGACACTGAAACTATGCTTCAATTTGGAAGCAGAATGTGTACAGTATGAAGATGAACGTGGCAAATTAATTAACTAGTAAGTTTTCAACATGAACTTGCTTTTGACTTTATGCGTTTTCTATTCTCCCTTCAGATGAATTTGAGCCTGGCCCTCAGAGCTCAGCTTCTGAATCAGATGGTGACAATATCCCTTCCATGCATGTGAGTCAGTTTTGTTGCACAATAGATCGATAAATTGGTTTCGCACTTTTGATATACTCTTTGCACACGCTCACTGGAACATTTGGCCAGTGTAACACGAGCATCACTCCACTGACGGCTTCATTCTCACTACAGTAGACAATTGCCACAGTTTATTGCTCATTAAGCATCAATATGGTACGAACTGAAAACGAATTCATCAAGAGTTAAATGGCAAGGGCCATTTTATATGCCGTTTTGTATCCTGCGTATATGAATGAAATGGCAGGTCAGTTAAATTCAGCTGACGATTTCTTGGCAATGGAAGCTCAGGTGCACCTCAAACTTGCTAAAGGTTCGAAGAATTTGTGTGACTACCTAAATTATGGAATATCTCCAAATCGTCAAAATTTGCTAACTTTTGATGTCTTATGGTGACTCTCACATGTATGTATACTTACCACCAATTTTGCCTATAGATATAGTTATATGATATACATCCCCATGCTGTGGCTATAATATAATTATAAGCTGAAATTTCATATCAGCTAAGAGCCCAGAGCTCTTAGGTGCATGCGTATGACCTGTGTGTTATATTATCGATATTTTGCAAGTGGAATTCTGCATAATAATTATTATTCTGATATAGCTCCATCCGACAATAATGGCTGCAGCTGCCACAAACATGCAAGCTAGCTAAGCACTTTCTATAAGCTTAGCCTATGCAGGTGCATGCATGGTATGGTAAGTGGTGTTTTCTGTCTACGTGATACTGTATGCAGTCTGATGAGCCAGTTATCCCACTGGAGGGAGCAGGCGCTACTGCTACTGGTGCTCTTGATGAGAAGCAGTCCAGGATGATAATCAAGCTGGAAGAAATTATAAAGGAATTGGAACAGAAGGTAGCTGAGGTGTTCCTAGATAATGCACAGCAACAGGAGGAGATCAGCAGTCTTAAAGAGTTACTTGGGCCATCTTTGAGCTCTCAGGTGAATGGTTTACATCTATAGAGCGTGATACACATTCGTACAAGGGGGTCACATGTCAAGTAGTGTCAGTGAATTGTCATTGAGTTGGCCCATTGATTTTCCTACATTCACTTTCCATGCACCCTCTTGTACTTTAAATTTGTAACCAATTAGTGGTGAATGACGCCTATACTGGTCAATAATACGTAATTATAACCCCTGAGTGTCAGATGACCAATACACTGGTGACTTGGGAATTGGTCAGTTTGAAGCACAGACGATAGATGCTATTGTTTTACACTGTTTGGCATGGTGCCTCAGCAGAAGCTAGATTGCTTGTTACGTACGGCTTGTGTATGTTCCAAACTATTGTGCATGGTCTTTGACAGGCATGCACACATTAGGATTTTAAAGCTCCAGAGATTTGCTGCACTTCTGCAAAGACTACAGGTATTTTGAATCAGTATCACTGTCATTGTTTCTGATTATCAACCTTGGCAAAGCTTCCAATTGGACATACAGTATGAAGGGAGAATTGTGTATTGCCAGCAAAGAATATCATTCATCTATGTATTATTTCAGAATCAAATTCTACACTTCACACACAAAAGGGTTTACACGCATGAAGGGGTTACACGCACAAAGGGGTTACACACACAAAGGGGTTACACACACAAAGGGTTACATGCACAAAGGGGTTATCTGCACTCATGTTTGTGTCTTGTGAAATAGTCTGTAGTAGAATATGATACTGTTGCAGCTGCATGGGAATGATCAGTGTTATTACATACATGCACTTTATCGAGGTGTTTCCATTGAAGCTCTGGCTGCCTTTGTTCGAAATAAGTATAATTATAGTTGTATAGAATTTTGTCTGAATTAAAGGATTTGAGAAGAGCCTACAATTTCAGGGAAATCAAGAACTGATACCCGTGGCAATGACTATTAATTTTTATTGAATCTTCTTCCTCTATTACAATAGGAAAGTTATTTAACTGTTCCTCGGCAGCTGGTGTCAAAAGCCATGACTTCCTCTCATATCGAGGAGAAGACAGAGACACTACAAGCCATGGGATCAGATTTGGAGACAGAGGATGTGAAACTTCAGAAGATAATGCAACTAGAGCAGTTCCGCCTGATCAACATGGATGAGCTCACAAAGGTGCTCACTTGTTTGCTTGTTCGCGAATTTTGCGCAAGTTCTCTAGTATACGTATGTTAAGTTTTTCATGCTGTTGGCTTGATTAACAATTCAGGAGTGGTTTTATACTTAGCCTTGCAGTGCTCGGTATTATATAATCTCCATTCACCTGTTGTCTCTGAATGTTTAGCCCTCACCTCGTGATTCAATGGCGCTAGGGCACAGTGAGCTGGCATCTCCCACACAGCTGAAAAAGGAAGATGAACCAGATAAGGTAATTGCTTTGGCCTGTGCCTCTGTTTGTCTCCAAGCATTTTGAGCCTGCATGACTACTGTTGAAAACTGGTGTGATATGACATAACCCTAGCCGTGTCTCTTATAGCTTATTAAAATCTGTTGTTGATGAGGCAAGATGGCTGCCTGTCCGGAACCACGCAAACAGTGATGTCTCAGTCAGAATCACTCTACCTGAGATATTCACTCGCAATCCATGTTCTCTTTCATGATACGTATGAATTGATGTCTTTAGGACATATCCACATTTCGATTTATGATGAGAAATCATTGCTATTAATCATAGAGGTTAAACTGTAAGCCAGGCATGCATAACTTAATTGTATTCAGCTTGTGATTTATGCATGTGTACCTATACCTATAAATTATGTACCTATATGTATTTATACAGTGCACGTTTGAATTAAGTATACTTCCATGTCACTAAACACTCTTCAGGAATTCCATACTGACGTAGCAAAGTATTTGCCCTTCTCTGGTGTCTTTAATGACCATCAACTTACACTATTTCATTGCAAAGCAACTAAGATTGTTCCAATTGCGAGCAGAACTAACAAGGAAGCCATGCAGATTGTACACAGTCAGCTGCTAGTAGATCAATCTACATAAGCTTTCTCAGCACACACGCATTCCTTACCAGTCTCACGTGCCAGCCCCTCGCTCCCAACCCCTATTTCTCTGTGTGCATTTCTCCACGATTATGCAATAATATGTGTGCAGAGAAATAGGGGCTAGAAGCGAGAGTGCTACGTTAGTTGACCTGCACGCCACATCACCTTGCCTTCTTCACTTTGTAGTCATAAGCTCATTCATCTAGCAGCCTTTTATATAACCTTGTATTACTGTGATTTATACCATGTCTTCTTGGTAAATATTGGTGCAGTCCTATGCACGTTTGTTAGCTCACCAAACTACACCTGTTACTGCTAAAGAATGTTAGAGCAATGCCAACGACTGTGAATGGTAGTCTCGTGCACCAGACATTCGTTCGGATTTACAGACTGGGCAATATTAATTAACTCACTGAGAAATGTGGGATGGATGCAAGACTGCGTGGATGGTTTGTACCTTGGAGTGGTTAACGTTACTGCTGCACTGCCTCCCTCCCCATACATGTCAGTCTCTTGTACCAAGTCAGCTCACTAGAGGAGCAATGGCAGTCACAAGAGGCAACCGTTCACAGGTAGATTACATGTATTGTCATTGTTGTACATAAGATATATTTATGATACAATTGGTGTTTTTATATAGTAAGGTGCACTTCTTACTATGCGTTACTAGTGTTATTGTACTTGGTATTGGTAGGCTGTTGCCATAAGCCCTGTTGTTGAAGCAGCAAAACATGGTCGGCTCTCTACAATGAGGAAGCTGTTGGATGGAGGAGTAGGCTCTGCTGAGGACCAGGATAAGGTGAGTGCATGGTATGTGTATGTGAGTGTATCAGATGTATTGACTGTACTTTGTATACTGTATCATGTGTAGGCTGTGTACCCTACAGAGCATTGGTATGTGCATGTACATGTGTCTGTGTGCATGTTGTTGTAA
>OZ025872.1:4460374-4527874 GCA_964019415.1 Ianthella basta | reverse complement strand
TGCACACGCACACACGCACACACACACACACACAAGCACATACGCATGAGCAAGTACACATATGTGCATGCGCACACACGCACGCTCACATACGCACGCATGCGCAACTTGCAACTTTTTCAATCAAAAGAAGCATCGATTTTAGACTGTGATCAATTGCAAACAAGTGCACCTGGGTTGGAGTTACTGAAGCACTCATGTAACATTTCAAAGTGGATACACAAGGGAATCCCCTCATTGCTGCCATCCCCTGGACCTGTGGTACCAGTAATTAGGTAGCCAGTACAGCAGTTGGTGATGTAGTGTTTAGTGTATAGTACACATGTGGCTATGATGTACAATGGGTTTTGTATTATGTCTGCAAGCATTTGTTTAATTATATTATTTGTACCATAGTAATAGATTATTATTTGTATTGGCACTACTACCACATACTACTGGTGTGTATGTGTGGCTTGTATAGTGCACCTTGGTGTGTGTGTGACTTGCACTGCATGTTCATTTCATTAAGTGAATTGATATCCTCATTTCCTTATTACACACACACACACACACACACACACACACACACACACACACACACACACACACACACACACACACACACACACACACACACACACACACACACACACACACACACACACACACACACACACACACACACACACACACACACACACACACACACACACACACACACACACACACACACACACACACACACACACACACACACACACACACACACACACACACACACACATACAATGTGGATTGTTCCATGTATGGTACATATTTGAGAGGTCTGTTCATTGCAATGGGCCACTGCAGCGGCCAAGCCAGGCTAAGTTAAACAAAGGGCTAATCACTGGATATTACGCCTATCGAATTCTATAACGTAGTATCTCAGGAGGCTTGGGGGCAGAGCCCTATTGATGGCGACCAGTGATAGCTTTCCCCCGCTAATCATCCTACAAAGATAGGCGCTGTTTCGCCCTGACACTCTTGTATCCACCACCTGTGAAACTGCACACACACACACACACACACACACACACGCACGCAAACAACACGCGTGAGCAAGCTTACATATGCACGCGCGCACAGATACGCAACATCAAACTTTTTGACCAAGAGACGCATCAGTTTAAGACTATAATAATTGCAAGCACATGCACCTGGGATGGGGTTACTGAAGCACTCATGTAACATTTCGAAGCGGATGCACAAGGGAATCCCCTCATTGCTATATGCCATTCCCTGGACCTGAGGTACCAGTAATTAGGTAGCCAGTACAGCAGTTGGTGATGTAGTGTTGAGTGTATAGTACACATGTGGCTGTGATGTACAATGGGTTTTGTATTATTTCGGCAAGCATTTGTGTGCAATTTGTGGAAATTTTTTTACTAATATGAAGTAGCTTGCAATTGTTCACTAAACTAATAATAATAATAATAATAATTGTGTAATTGTATGTTTGTACCGTGATAATAGATTATTATTAGTATTGGCACTACTACCACATACTACTGGTGTGTGTGTGTATGGCTTGTATAGTGCACCTTGGTGTGTGTGTGACTTGCATTGCATGTTCACTTAATTAATTGAATTGATATCCTCATTTCCTTATTACACTAACAGGCTGGTGATAATGCCCTCCACCTTGCTGCTTCTGAGGGCCACCTGGAATTGGTGAAGTACCTCCTTCCCAAATTTGGTCAGAAGAAGTTTGATGTAGACAACTATGGTCACACATGTCTGACCATGGCTATTCAACATCAGAAACAAGATGTGGAAGACTACCTTCTCGAGTACGGTGGATTTGGCGGCCATCAGTAATAGGTAAGCACAAATTCCCATCTTTAATGACTCCATGTCATGCACCTGGTGTCACTTGTCTGCCACCAGATGAATTCCCACTAATCCCTCTCTGTTGCTATTGTTGGTATCTAACTCCCTCTATTGTTGGTATATAGTGATATGTGTTGGGACTCCCTTCTGCCTAGGGCCTGCCCCCAATCCTTACCTGTGCAGTACCATCCTCTCATTGTAGGCAGAGCCTTTGGTTTCTTGTACTGTCAAAAGCCTAATGTATGAGTGTGTAACTCGTAGTATTAGTCTACTCAAACATGTATTAGTCTCCAGTTGTAATAATGTGTCAAGATGAACTGAAATGATGCCCTCAAGATAGCTTAGAGTGGGAAGTGAAGAATATGGCTCATTAACACATAGGGCACCTCAAGTGTGTTAGTCTCTGGTGACAAGATTGCATGCACCTTTCTAGCAGGCTATAGCTACAGGTGTCAACTGTCTCGTGAATTAGGCAGGACATGTCCTGTCTTGCCTGCAGATTTTCCCTCCT
Source organism: Ianthella basta (assembly GCA_964019415.1). Classification (NCBI taxonomy): domain Eukaryota; kingdom Metazoa; phylum Porifera; class Demospongiae; order Verongiida; family Ianthellidae; genus Ianthella; species Ianthella basta. Next base: position 4,525,509 of record OZ025872.1, on the reverse strand, counting down.
CCTCCCTCTCTCCTCCCTACATACCATACACCCATTGCTTCCTGTAGGTAGCACCAATGTGAAGATCGAGGATGCAGTTTAGTGGACACTTCACTTTGTTTAGCGTATTCCACTGTAGCTATAATTTTGTGCACGTAGGTAGGCCCAGAATGGATAGTGCGCAGTTTGTATTAAGTATATTTCTCTATAACCATGTCATAACATGTAACATTGTATGAATAATACCATATTATTGTAACAGTTGTAATAAAGCTTTTACTTTCATTCATACATTGCGTCCTGCATGTTCAAATTTGGACATATCTTATGTCAAATAGATTTATAATGTTAGCTCTGTCCATGGAAGGACCATCCAGCTGTTGTGAGCATAATGCAAAATGTGACTTGTTGCAGATGACTTCTAATCTCTGCATGCTGTCCACTTTCATGACCTCTCCATATATCCATCTGGATCCTTCCAAGCTGCCTGCATGCATGTGCAAGATATATGGATTGGTGTGTATGCAGTCTGCAAATGTGCATGTAAAAGAATAATTATTATATAACTCTAATGGTCATGTCTTTTGAATGATATCTTGAAATAATTATTAGACAATCTCTAACTGTAGTGTTAATAAGGTCAAATAAATGTAATAGCCTATAAAAGTAATTGCAAGCCAACTGAAGGACATTTTATTTAAAGCTATAATAGCAATAAACTTACATAATGTTATGACATGAAGTGCAAAAATATAATACAATTTTACCTGTATTCCTTCCACTTGGTGTTGTATTCTCTTGCAGCTTGCTGAATAGCTGTCTTGAGCTCTCCCCGCCTATAGCTGATACAGAGCTGTAGTTGATGCACCAGGTGCTAACCTGCAGCATACAATGTGGTGCATGCATGCATTCCAGCATGCTTTATTGCAGTGCAGTGGTAAGTTACGTGAAGATATATTTGCTTGCAGGTAATGTAAGGGAGGTCACCCTTGTTGTGTATAATCATGTTAAATATTTCATAGTACACCTAATGCTTGCGAATATGATAATGCCATAATACACTACATACAAACTGTAGTAAGCATATGAATCATCGGCATTATCAGAAACAATTTAATCTGTAGCAAAGGACAGACAAGTTCTGCACTTCGCAGATAGTGGAGAAGGGCTCAGGGAAGATCGATGTCATGCAGCATGCAGCTTCACATCTGCAGGTATGAGTTTAACATATTGCCTGATCATTAAAATTAGCAACTCGCTTGTACCAAAACTAGTCTTTGCTCAATCCATGTTTTTTCTTCTGTCCTCCGGCATTCCAAAATTGGCCGGCATTCCAAAATTGGAAATGAACCTTGGCCATTGCCTTCATTGCAGATTGCTGGTATGTCTGCTATACAGATCCATAGTTATCACCCTGCAATGTGTGGTGCACATATTTATTACTGTACTTCAAATTCATCGAAGGACAGAAATTGCTTAGTATACAGCAAACATTCATCACTGTTATTAGTATACATGACAATGAATGCCGTTCCCACCTTCCTTTTATTAAGCTGAGAGTACCAGATAAAGACCCTGAAATATACCATACTCATTCTTCACATCATACCAAGGGTGCACTGGTCCACGAGGATTGAACTTTACTACCCATTGTCCAACATTTGCAGCAGAAATCTTGTGTGTAAGAGGAGGGCTCTTCCTCCTGGAAGGATGTTGAATAATATATTAGCATGCAGTTCATCAATCATATAATATATATAAAATAATTTATACATACTTGCACTGTATACATAATATTTGCTAATGGGCATGCAATATATGCACAAGGTATATAATTATAGTAGACAGGGCACACTTACCTACTGAGAGGAGTAGTGACTACCTCACTAACCCCCCTTAGAGTAATGCCAAATGTCTCTGCCTCTTCATTCTCAATGCCTCTGAGCACCATTGACTCAAACCTCTCCAGAGGGTTGTTTCCCATAGCCATCTCCTTTCCCGCCAACTGTTTACCAGGTAGATGCCACTCATCTTTTCTATGTACCTACTCTGTACAGCAACTGACAGACCTAGGTCATCAGAACACGCAAACACTTTCTAAGTACGTACTCTTTCTGCGAAACAGCCACTTTTGCACCCGGCCTCGGCATCATATACATCTAATATTGAGTCCTATTCACCATATATACCCCTGTGTGTTTGTCATGCAGCCATGCATGATAATTATATTCATAGTTGTGTTTCCATTTACAGTCTTGGTTTTCATTAACCTTTGTGTGCCTTGTGCAGGCATGCCGAGGCAGTAGTTGATAAAGGTTACAATGCATGCATGGTGTGTGCATTATAAGGCTCCGATCATGAGCATGGACATGCATGCACACATGCACATACACTCCCACGTACACACACACACACACGCACACACATACACACACACACACACACACACACACACACACACACACACACACACACACACATGCACACACACACATACACACACTTTAAGTGTTCAGATGCAGTGCACCATAGTGAAGCTAGTGCTTACGTATCCATGGCCATTGTACTTCAAATGTGACATCATTGCCATCATGCAATACGTAGATGCAAGAATTTTATGTGTCTTATACATGTGAGTGTATGCACAATCACAATGACATAACCAGTGTCTCTATTGGGTACACAAAAGATACTACCATAATAGGAAGATGGGGACATTGCTATGGGAAAACACATGCACTGTGCTTGCCCAGGCAGGCACGAAGTGTCAAACCACAGGCATGTGGTCTCAGCACATTACTACTTGACACTCCAGTCTCAGCTATCCACCAGTACAGTGCATACAACCATATGCATGCTTGTATGACATAATGTAGGGCATATATATACAATAAAGTTAAATGTAATGAGGTTCCAAGATACGGTATAAATCTATGGCCTTCAACAACACTATAAAACTACTATACTAAAAAAATATTTAGCAACAACACTATATTAAGTACTTGAGATAGATGAGCCAATCATTTGGGCTTTTGCTCAACAGAGGCTTAAAAGGCAAAGTAAAGGAAGACCGGATGATAATACAAGCAGTGCAAATTACAGAACAAGCTTCTGCTCATAGATATGTAACAGGTACAGATGACTCATAGATACTAATTATTTGTGCTAGCAAACTGAATTTTGCTCTAAACTGTACTAACTGTATCGCTATATAAATGCAGTCTGCATGACCTCCTGTTGGGTTTGTACCTAAAGGCTCTGCCTGTAAAAGGCATTTCCAGCAAGTGTCAGCATGGTAATCACATCCTTTGGATGGTCCTTCACATTTCTGTAGTACCTGCATTCATGTCCTCTCCAATTATCTTGCCAAGCAGCCTACACAGGTACAAAAGTGATGCATAACAGACTGAGTGGAGACACGGTTCAGTTTTGTCACTTACTCTGACAATAGTAATGAGCCTCAGGCAGCTAACAGCTTTGGCATAGTTGAATGCTGTCTCACTGAAGACCACATTGAGGCAGTGAGCTTCCTTTCGATAAACCTCTATCATTTGGTCCTCAGTTGGAATATTCCTGTCAGGAGCACCTATGAGCAACAGTCAATGTAAGCATGAAAGTCACCAATCACCAGCGTGGCTTAGTGAAGTAACGGAGAAATGTACAACAGTACAATTCACATACCACTTCACACCATGGGTCAACCCTCTGCAAGGCACAATAGCACACATATATTAGTTCCATTCAGACTGAGAGAGACTAACCAATTAGAAGAGCGAGGTCTTGCAAATGACCGCATCCTTGGTATTGGGAAGGCTGAATGAACATCATGAGGAAGTACCCCACATCCACCATTGGGTCACCGTTGGTGTGGTGCTTCCAGTCCAGAATGGCCTTCACATTGTACTGTAACATAGGATCACAACATGCATAGTGTAGCTGCAGTCAGGTTATTTAAGTGCACAATAATGTTTTACATACACTCATACGTACATACGTAACATCAATGTGTCATACAGTATTACGTACGTATACCTTTTCATCAAAAATGAAATTGGAGATGTCCAAGTCACCATGAACAATGCCTGCAGATTGAACAGTGTAGAATAGTGTGTGTAGGACTATTTGTAAGCAAAGATTGCTTGCATTCTTCAGGTGCTCGTACTTGTGCTACGTCCTCTTGGTTCCCTGCTTTGTTCCATGACTGCAAACAAGTCTTTTGTCTTTCTGTCACCAGGGAATGGTACGTAGTTGCCCTTCCATGTTAGGTTCTGAAGATTTAAATGGTAGTAATGTATACATGTATGCAGCTTCACATTCATACATGAATGCAATGTATATATATACGAATGAATGTACACGGCCCATGGATGTACCCTTGCTTCTCGCCATGCATTTGATACTATTATTAAGCCAGTTATGGGTGTTTCAATCCTCACCTGCTCGGCCCAAAAAACACTGGAGTCAGTGAACTCATCCTTTCTGTCATTATTGCTGGTCCAGTGCCAGTAGTGCACATTGGCCATAGCCTTCAATGCTGAGCTGCACGCTTTCCTTTCTTTGCCCAATGGAATCTCAGAAGCAGACTCAAAACTGGCACCCTATGCCAAATTGCAAGTGCAAGTAATATCAAATGTACACACTACAGCTAGAAGAGAGAATAGACTATGTATAGACTCTGTAGATAAACAGACTGTGTATACAAACCTTTATGCATTATTTTGCATTATGTGTACTGCTATAATTGTGCAGAATTGAACCTGAATGAACTCCATGATAATAAACTCTGTTCCAACAATCCTTTCATCATGACTTGTGCTGCAGTATATGGGCTTAGGAACAGGGATGTCTGGTAGAAGGTCTTGCAGTATGGAGAACTCCTGTTTGACCTGCAGGTATATATGTACACGGAACACAGGGTCTGGCTATGTAGAATTAGCTAACAATACTGCTGATTGCTAGCTAGCTGCAAGAAGAGCCTGGCTTGTTTGAACTTACATCATACCACGAGTCATGGTGGCCCCGTGGATTGAACTTAACAACCCATGACTGTCCTCTGTATGTAGATCTGTCCGTGATCTTGTATGTTAAGCAATTCTTCTTCTTTCTGTACACAAATGTTTAAATGCACATGCAGAGCAACAACATGCATAATTATGGACATGTAAATGGCGGCATCATTGAACAACAATCTACTATATAAATTATCTACCATATATACCTGCCACAAAATCAGTTCAATGTATGCAGGCTTAATTGTGGCGCATTCTAAATAAACTATGAATGAATGAAACACACTATTTCGGCGGTAGCTAGTACGCTCGCGCCCAGTGGTAAATAGGCGGGTCTGAGAGTGCTAGATGTTCTTCTCTCCATCGGGGGAGGTAGCAGGAGTTTCCCGTAGCGCAGAATCTTTTCCAGTACGTAGCCCTTTGCAATGTACATGTAAACGGTGCTCAACTTCCAACGCTAATAATCCGTGTCTTCTCCCTTTCAAGCTTATCTAGCTTCTACTTTTATTGTATGACTCACTTTTAGTATCGCTAGTTTCCAGAACCTCACTATTATGAGCTCCCTTTCGACGTCCGTAGTTTAGGTATTAAAATGGTCGCGCTATGCAATTCCTATATTGTATGCTCCCGAGAGGCCGTCCATAAAATAGAAAATAGCAGCTACCGTAGAAATGTTCTGTCACTACAAGATGCGGCTAGCTGTATGTTAATCAAAAATTTGTGCGGGTGTGCGTATAGTTACTAGTAGGTAGTTATTTACCTGCTCAGTGGCGTTACTACCAAGTTTGCATCCACTGCGGGGTTGAGCCCCACTTTGTTCCTGAGAGTCCTTAGGCTCCCGCTGTTCCTGGACAGCTGTGCTACGAGTCGGTCAATAGGTGAGCTACCATCAGCCATAGCCATCGGCAACACGTACGTGTTCTCGATGAAGCGTTTATCCAAGACAAGCACTCGTGCGATTCAATTCTTCTTTCACTCTCACTTCACTTAGTTACTTAATAAATTAAATGCGCTGGCTACTTATATAAGACGTCTCTAGGTCAAGGAATTTGTGCCTAAGAATGCACTGTGCTTGAAATAAGTAGCTACACAGAAATATCCCGTGCGCATTGTCACTGTTTGTACAATACTTGTTTGGGCGTGCCTGGACATGCATGTTCATGTCCTGACTCCTGCATAATTATTGTAGCAGCCTGCATGGTGCCAGTGAGACTGGCTGCATGTTTTGGAGATGGCTGCTTAGAGCATGCAGTGACCATCTTAGGTTTCAGCCGTGTATTTGTGTGCCCAATATTATGTAGCAGTACAGTGCAACAGAGCATCGGCTCTGGTGGATACGGACTTCTGTTCATACCATATAATTATAAATTTCATATTATAATTTGGAAATGCCTGTACATCATGCTATGATAGAGTTGGACACTCATTGTTTAGACTGTATAGTTTACAAAAGGACTGTCTAGCGATCATTGCAGCCACTTCCTTCGGGTCGGTGGTCTTTCACACTTTTATGCTTCCCAAACTCATATCCTTTCCACCCATCTCTTCAGGCAGTCTACATGACTGAGATAATCAGATGTGATAATGGAGATTTTCAGAATAATAAGTGGGCTCTGATTTATCCGACATCTATTTATCTGGAAATCTGATTTATCCAACGAAAGACTGAGAAACAGAAGTGCTACATTCAATTTTATAGATACTTTTTCATGTGACATCTGATATATCTGACAAGTTTTGAGGGAACAGATGACGTCGGATATATCAGAGCCCGCTGTATTGTTTGTTACTTACATTACATACAGCACCGTGTGAACTAAGTGCAGTAGTTGAATCCAACAATGCAATGATGTGCAATTTGTGGGACTCAGACAATGAACACCCACTCATTCACTTCTAGGGAAGTGTGCAAACACTGCGAGTTGCTTGCAATTTTGCTTGATTGTAGCACAACACGTAAGCCTCTTTGCATGCTACATCGAGCCCATTGTGATCCACATTATAGCTATATGTGTGAACTGGATTAGCTAGAGAACTCCTATATAGTGCACCACCAACCCAAAAAATACTGCCAGATTATAGGCTACCACAGCTACGGATGCATGTAAAAATTAGGTGCCACACCGCTTGAACTTGCTCTTCTCAGTCACCTTTTGTACGTGCATAAGTCAAAATAGACCACCATGGCAATCCATCACATCGCACATACATGCAGTAAGCAGTAATTATATGAAATGAACAATAATTATGATATTATATAGAACCTGTACCGACCTTGAAGTACAAGCACTATATCATGGTATATACCTACCTACTTACACTGTTCATCTGTCACTATACAGCAAGCTTATGAGCATATAATCTGTTAATAATTATTACATAACTAGCTCTGTCTGTAGAAGAATTGCCCTGCAGCTGTCAGCATCTCCATTACCTTCTTTAAATGGATGATCTCTTATGTTCACATACGCCCAACTTCGTGATCCTCCCAGTCACCCAGGGCAGCCTTCATAATGACAACATATGCAAAATGGAACAATAATTTGTATTGGAGGATGTATCTGGTGTTTTGCAATCAGGTCAATTGTTATGTCTATAATAATGCAATTTGAATTATTTTGTTCATAGCTAGCTATTATAATTATGTAAATGCCTTGAGTGCTTCATTGTAAGTGTATTATTGTGCATCGTTGAATTTAATGCGTAGTGTCCCCCTAGTACACTGCCCATTTAATACGTAGTGTACATGTCCCCCTGGGACACTACCCATTTAATACATAGTGTCCTCATAGTAGACTACTCATTTAATGCATACTGCTCCCCTAGTACACTACCCAGTTAATACATAGTGTCCCCTAGTACACTACCAATTTAGTACGTAGTGTCTCCCTAGTACACTACCCATTCAAGGCGTAGTGTCCCCCTAGTGCACTACCAATTTAATACGTAGTCTCCCCCCCTAGGACACTACCCATTTCATGCATACTGTCCCCCTAGTATACTACCCATTGAAAATGTAGTTTCCCCCTAGTACACTACCCATTTGATACGTAGTGTCCCCCCTAGTACACTACCCATTTAATACATAGTGTCCCCCTAGTACACTACCCATTTAATACGTTGTGTCCCCTAGTACACTACCCATTGAAAATGTAGTGTCCCCCTAGTACACTTCCCATTTATTACGTATTGTCCCCCTAGCACATTACCCATTTAATACATAGTGTCCCCCTAGTACACTACCCATTTAGCACATAGTGTCCCCCTAGTGCACTGCCCATTGAAAATGTAGTGTTCCCCCTACTACTCTTCCCATTTATTACGTATTGTCCCCCTAGGACACTACCCATTTAATACGTAGTGTCCCCCTAGTACACTACCCATTTAATACGTAGTGTCCCCCTAGTACACTACCCATTTAATACGTAGTGTCCCCCTAGTACACTACCCATTTAATACGTAGTGTTCCCCCTACTACTCTTCCCATTTATTACGTATTGTCCCCCTAGGACACTACCCATTTAATACGTAGTGTCCCCCTAGTACACTACCCAATTATTACGTATTGTCCCCTAGGACACTACCCATTTAATACGTAGTGTCCCCCTAGTACACTACCCATTTAATGCATACTGTCCCCTAGTACACTGCATGCCCATTAAATACGTAGTGTCCCCTAGGACACTACCCATTTAATACGTAGTGTCCCCCTAGTACACTACCCATTTAACACATAGTGTCCCCCTAGTACACTATCAATTTAGTACGTAGTGTCCCCCTAGGACACTACCCATTGAAAATGTAGTGTCCCCCTAGTACACTTCCCATTTATTACGCATTGTCCCCCTAGAACACTACCCATTTAATGCATACTGTCCCCCTAGTACACTATCCATTCAAGGCGTAGTGTCCCCCTAGTACACTACCCATTTAATACATAGTGTCCCCTAGTACACTACCTATTTAATAGCAGTGTCCACCTAGTACCCTACCCATTTAATACGTTGTGTCCCCTAGTACACTTCCCATTTATTACGTAGTGTCCCCCTAGTACACTACCCATTTAATGCGTTGTGTCCTTCTAGTACACTACCTATTTAATAGCAGTGTCTCCCTAGTACTCTACCGTACCTGAGTTCGTAGTGTTCCCCTAGTACACTACTCATTGAAAATGTAGTGTCCCCCTAGTACACTACCCATTTAATACGTAGTGTCCCCCCTACTACACTTCCCATTTATTACGTATTGTCCCCCTAGCACATTACCCATTTAATACGTAGTGTCCCCCTAGTGCACTGCCCATTTAACACATAGTGTCCCCCTAGTGCATTGCCCATTGAAAATGTAGTGTCCCCTAGTACACTGCATGCCCATTTAATACGTAGTGTTCCCCTAGGACACTACCCATTTAATACGTAGTGTTCCCCTTGTACACTACCCATTGAAAATGTAGTGTTCCCCCTACTACTCTTCCCATTTATTACGTATTGTCCCCCTAGGACACTACCCATTTAATACGTAGTGTTCCCCTAGGACACTACCCATTTAATACGTAGTGTCCTCCTAGTACACTACCCATTTAATACGTTGTGTCCCCCTAGGACACTACCCATTTAATACGTAGTGTCCTCCTAGTACTCTACCCATTTAATACGTAGTGTCCCCCTAGTACACTACCCATTGAAAATGTAGTGTCCCCCCTACTACTCTTCCCATTTATTACGTATTGTCCCCCTAGGACACTACCCATTTAATACGTAGTGTCCCCCTAGTACACTACCCATTTGATACGTAGTGTCCCCCTAGTACACTACCCATTTAATACGTAGTGTCCCCCTAGTACACTACCCATTGAAAATGTAGTGTCCCCCTACTACTCTTCCCATTTATTACGTATTGTCCCCCTAGGACACTACCCATTTAATACGTAGTGTCCCCCTAGTACACTACCCATTTAATACGTAGTGTCCCCCTAGTACACTACCCATTTAATACGTAGTGTCCCCCCTGCTACACTTCCCATCTATTACGTATTGTCCCCCTAATACAGTACCCATTTAATGCATACTGTCCACTAGTACATTATATATTATCTCTTAATTCCCTTGCACAGGATGGAGGCACTGCACTGCTGAGAGCTGCTCTTTCTGGCAGTGCTGAGGTAGTCAGAATGCTGTTGGAGGAATATAACAGCTCACTGGATGAAGTGAACAATGTGAGTGTGTACTTTACTATATGCATTGCTGCCTTGAAGCAGCCTTTGTAAGCAATATCTCAGTCAGTTGTTCAGTTGTCCTACATATGTGAGGCTAACAACAGTAAGAGACACAGGCTTACCCAAGTACTTCATTCACATTACATTCCCACACTCATAAGCACAACACTTATGCACACACACACACACACACACACACACACACACACACACACACACACACACACACACACACACACACACACACACACACACACACACACACACACACACACACACACACACACACACACACACACACGTATGCAAACAACACGCGTGAGCAAGCTTACATATGCACGCGCGAACAGATACGCAACATCAACTTTTTGACCAAGAGACGCATCAGTTTAAGACTATAATAATTGCAAGCACATGCACCTGGGATGGGGTTACTGAAGCACTCATGTAACATTTCAAAGCGGATGCACAAGGGAATCCCCTCATTGCTACCATCCCCTGGACTTGAGGTACCAGTAATTAGGTAGCCAGTACAGCAGTTGGTGATGTAGTGTTTAGTGTATAGTACACATGTGGCTGTGATGTACAATGGGTTTTGTATTATGTCTGCAAGCATTTGTGTGCAATTGTGAAATTATTATTTATACCATAGTAATGGATTGCTAGTATTGGCACTACTACCACATACTACTGGTGTACTGTGTGTATGTGTGGCTTGTATAGTGCACCTTGTACAATGGGATTTGTATTGTCTGCAAGCATTTGGTTGCAATTTGTGGAATTTTTCTACTAATATGAAGTAGCTTGCAATTTCTTCACTAAAATAATAATAATAATAATAATTTGTGGAATTGTATATTTTGTACCATAGTAATAGATTATTATTAGTATTGGCACTACTACCACATACTACTGGTATGTATGTGTGGCTTGTATAGTGCACCTTGGTGTGTGTGTGACTTGCACTGCATGTTCACTTAATTAATTGAATTGATATCCTCATTTCCTTATTACACTAACAGCATGGTACCAATGCCCTCCACATGGCTGCTTTCAATGGCCAGCTGGAAATGGTGAAGTACCTCCTTCCCAAATTTGGTCCAAGGAAGTTTGATGTAGACAACAAGGGTCACACATGTTTGACCTTGGCTATTCAACAACAGAAACACGATGTGGAAGACTACCTTCTTGAGTATGGTGGATTTGGCGGTCATCAGTAATAGGTAAGCACAAATTGCCATCTTTAATGACTCCATGTCATGCACCTGGTGTCACTTGTCTGCCACCAGATGAATTCCCACTAATCCCTCTCTGTTGCTATTGTTGGTATCTAACTCCCTCTATTGTTGGTATATAGTGGTGTGCATTGGGACTCCCTTCTGCCTAGGGCCTGCCCCCAATCCTTATCTGTGCAGTACCGTCCTGTCATTGTATGCACAGTTTTCGGTTTCTTGTATTATCAAAATCTCAATGTCTGAGTGCATAACTCATAGTATTAGTCTACTCACACATGTATTAGTCTCCAGTTGTAATAATACGTCAAGATGAACTAAAATGATGCCACTCCAGATAGCTTAGAGTGGGCAAGGAAGAATATGGTCCATTAACACATAGGGCACCTCTAGTGTGTTAGTCTCTGGTGACGAGATTGCATGCACCTTACTAGCAGGCTATATATAGCTATATAGGTGTTAACTGTCTCATGAATTAGGTGGGACATGTCCTGTCTTGCCTGCAGATGTTCCCTCCTCCCTCCTCTCTTCCCTACATGCAATACACCCATTGCTCCCTGTAGGTAGCACCAATGTGAAGAGGATGCAGTTTAGTGGACACTTCACTTGCTTGTTTAGCGTATTCCACTGTAGCTATAATTTTGTGTACGTAGGTAGGCCCAGAATGGATAGTGCGCAGTTTGCATTAAGTATATTTCTCTATAACCATGTCATAACATGTAACATTGTATGAATAATACCATATTATTGTAACAGTTGTAATAAAGCTTTTACTTTCCTTCATACATTGCGTCCTGCATGTTCACATTTGGACATATCTTAATTCAAATAGATTTTTAATGTTAGCTCTGTCCATGGAAGGACCATCCAGCTGTTGTGAGCATTTTAATGCAAAATGTGACTTGTTGCAGATGACTTCTAATCTCTGCATGCTGTCCACTTTCATGACCTCTCCATATATCAATCCGGATCCTTCCAAGCTGCCTGCATGCATGCATGTGCGAGATATATGGATTGGTGTGTATGCAGTCTGCAAATGTGCATGTAAAACAAACTTATTATCAAAATCTAATGGTCATTTTTTTAATGATATCTTGAAATAATTATTAGACAATCTCTAACTGTAGTGTTAATAATGTCAAATAAATGTAATAGCCATAAAAGTAATTGCAAGCCAACTGAAGGACATTTAATTTATAGCTATAATAGCAATAAACTTACATAATGTTATGACATGAAATGCAAAAATATAATAAATTATATTTATACCTGTATTCCTTCCACTTGGTATTGCACTCTCTTGCAGCTTGCTGAATAGCTGTCTTGAGCTCTCCCCACCTATAGCTACAGAGCTGTAGTTGATGCACCAGGTGCTGACCTGCAGCACACAATGTGGTGCATGCATGCATTCCAGCATGCTTTATTGCAGTGCAGTGGTAAGTTACGTGAAGATATATTTGCTTGCAGGTCATGTAAGGGAGGTCACCCTTGTTATGTATAATCATGTTAAATATTTCATAGTACACCTAATGCTGGTGAATATGATAATGCCGTAATACACTACATACAAACTGTAGTAAGCATATGAATCATCGGCATTATCAGAAACAATTTAATCTGTAGCAAAGGACAGACAAGCTCTGCACTTCGCAGATAGTGGAGAAGGGCTCAGGGAAGATCGATGTCATGCAGCATGCAGCTTCACATCTGCAGGTATGAGTTTAACATATTGCCTGATCATTAAAATTAGCAACTCGCTTGTACCAAAACTAGTCTTTGTTCAATCCATCTTTTTTCTTCTTTCCACCGGCATTCCAAAATTGGAAATGAACCTTGGCCATTGCCTTCATTGCAGATTGCTGGTATGTCTGCTATACAGATCCATAGTTATCACCCTGCAATGTGTGGTGCACATATTTATTACTGTACTTCAAATTCATTGAAGGACAGAAATTGCTTAGTATACAGCAAACCTTCATCACTGTCATTAGTATACATGACAATGAATGCCGTTCCCACCTTCCTTTTATTAAGCTGGGAGTACCGGATAAAGACCCTGAAATATACCATACTCATTCTTCACATCATACCAAGGGTGCACTGGTCCATGAGGATTGAACTTTACTACCCATTGTCCAACATTTGCAGCAGAAATCTTGTGTGTAAGAGGAGGGCTCTTCCTCCTGGAAGGATGTTGAATAATATATTAGCATGCAGTTCATCAATCATATAATATATATATTAATATATACTTGCACTGTATATATAATATTTGCTAATGGGCATGCAATATTTACAAGGTATAATTATAGTAGACAGGGCACACTTACCTACTGAGAGGAGTAGTGACTATCTCACTAACCCCCCTTAGAGTAATGCCAAATGTCTCTGCCTCTTCATTCTCAATGCCTCTGAGCACCATTGACTCAAACCTCTCCAGAGGGTTGTTTCCCATAGCCATCTCCTTTCCCGCCAACTGTTTACCAGGTAGAAGCCACTCATCTTTACTATGTACCTACTCTGTACAGCAACTGACAGACCTAGGTCATCAGAACTCGCAAACACTTTCTAAGTACTCTTTCTGCGAAACAGCCACTTTTGTACCCGGCGTCGGCATCATATACATCTATTATTTGCCGTTGCTAGGTGGTTGCTATGTTTATTGAGGGACTATAAAAGTGCTACTTGCAGTGAGAGGTGACAATTTGTTATCAGACAGCGATTATATCTTATTGGAGAGCGATTATATCTTATAGGAGAGCGATTATATCTTATTGGAGAGCAAGAAGATCTGATCGGGTTCACGAAAATATCTAATCGGGTTCAGTGTGATTCAATCAATAGCAACAACACTTCACATGCAAGTGCTTGCATTCAGATCAAAACGCAAGAACAGTTCAATGAAGCATACAGTAACTCTACACTACCCAACCATTAATATGGTTGGGTTTTGAGTATCTATGGTGCCACTGTACGTTTCAGTCATGGAAAAGGGCGCAAAAAGCTTAAGCTTCATCTTATTGGAAGCACTGAGCAAACTGATTACTGGCGTTCTACCGTACTACAGCTATCGATTCGACGAAATTTGTGCGTCGATGGGTGGCCGATTCTTCCGCACGAGAGGACCCGGTCGGAAAGACATCTCAAGTACGTAGCTAGCTAGCTAGCTACCGAACGAACACAGAGTCTCGGATCACGGTCAGTTCCGACGCAGCTGATCACCGATCCATCGTGCTGTCCCACCGTCAGATTCCTCTGAGCAAGCTTGGCTCCCTCCGCCTCCAATGCCGTCGGGCGCACCTTCCGCCGACCACGATTAACCAGCCAAGTCTGTTGGCGCCTTCGATCGCGTTGCAGGAGCGGGGCAAACGTCTCCTCCGTAGAGGAAGAGGCTTCAGGAGGTGTAGCGTACCGACGTTTCTGCCTGACTCGCTTGGCTCCTCGCTAGCTAGCTCTCGTAACGAATAAAAATGCATTGGATTCGCCCGCGCTCCCCTAATGCTTTCCTTTTTTGGCAAGAAACCAATTAACATTCGCCCACGCTTCCCTTTGTTCGGCAAATAAATCACTTATAACACCTCCTTTTCGGGATGTCGCTGATTTATAAGCACTCCCCCCTCGTGCTTATAAATCAGCGACATCCCTCAAGGGGGTGTTATAACTAATACATATTGAGTCCTATTCCAGGAATGCTGCATCATCATATATACCCCTGTGTGTTTGTCATGCAGCCATGCATGATAATTATATTCATAGTTGTGTTTCCATTCACAGTCTTGGTTTTCATTAACCTTTGTGTGCCTTGTGCAGGCATGCCCAGGCAGTAGTTGATAAAGGTTACAATGCATGCATGGTGTGTGCATTATAAGGCTCTGATCATGAGCATGGACATGCATGCACACATGCACATACACTCCCACGTACACACACACACACGCACACACACACACACACACACACACACACACACACACACACACACACACACACACACACACACACACACACACACACACATTCACACACTGTAAGTGTTCAGATGCAGTGCACCATAGTGAAGCTAGTGCTTACGTATCCATGGCCATTGTACTTCAAATGTGACATCATTGCCATCATGCAATACGTAGATGCAAGAATTTTATATGTCTTATACATGTGAGTGTATGCATAATCACAATGACATAACCAGTGTCTCTATTGGGTACACAAAAGGTACTACCATAATAGGAAGATGGGGACATTGCTATGGGAAAACACACAGGGCTTGCCCAGGCAGGCACAAAGTGTCAAACCACAGCCATGTGGTCTCAGCACATTACTACTTGACACTCCACTCTCAGCTATCCACCAGTACAGTGCATACAACCATATGCATGCTTGTATGACATAATGTAGGGCATATATATACAATAAAGTTAAATGTAATGTGGTTCCAAGATACGGTATAAATCTATGGCCTTCAACAACACTATAAAACTATTATACTAAAAAAATATTTAGCAACAACACTATATTTAGTACTTGAGATATATGAGCCAATCATTTGGGCTTTTGCTCAACAGAGGCTTAAAAGGCAAAGTAAAAGAAGACCGGATGATAATACAAGCAGTGCAAGTTACAGAACAAACTTCCGCTCATAGATATGTAACAGGTACAGATGACTCATAGATACTAATTATTTGCGCTAGCAAACTGAATTTTGCTCTAAACTGTACTAACTGTATCGTTATATAAATGCAGTCTCAATGACCTCCTGTTGGGTTTGTACCTAAAGGCTCTGCCTGTAAAAGGCATTTCCAGCAAGTGTCAGCATGGTAATCACATCCTTTAGATGGTCCTTCACATTTCTGTAGTACCTGCATTCATGTCCTCTCCAATTATCTTGCCAAGCAGCCTACACAGGTACAAAAGTAATGCATAACAGACTGAGTGGAGACACGGTTCAGTTTTGTCACTCACTCTGACAATAGTAATGAGCCTCAGGCAGCTAACAGCTTTGGCATAGTTGAATGCTGTCTCACTGAAGACCACATTGAGGCAGTGAGCTTCCTTTCGATAAACCTCTATCATTTGGTCCTCAGTTGGAATATTCCTGTCAGGAGCACCTATGTATGAGCAACAGTCAATGTAAGCATGAAAGTCACCAATCACCAGCGTGGCGTAGTGAAGTAAAGGAGAAATGTACAACAGTACAATTCACATACCACTTCACACCATGGGGCAACCCTCTGCAAGGCACAATAGCACACATATATTAGTTCCATTCAGACTGAGAGAGACTAACCAATTAGAAGAGCGAGGTCTTGCAAATGACCACATCCTTGATATTGGGAAGGCTGAATGAACATCATGAGGAAGTACCCCACATCCACCATTGGGTCACCGTTGGTGTGGTGCTTCCAGTCCAGAATGGCCTTCACATTGTACTGTAACATAGGATCACAACATGCATAGTGTAGCTGCAGTCAGGTTATTTAAGTGCACAATAATGTTTTACATACACTCATACGTACATACGTAACATCAATGTGTCATACAGTATTACGTACGTATACCTTTTCATCAAAAATGAAATTGGAGATGTCCAAGTCACCATGAACAATGCCTGCAGATTGAACAGTGTAGAATAGTGTGTGTAGGACTATTTGTAAGCAAAGATTGCTTGCATTCTTCAGGTGCTCGTACTTGTGCTACGTCCTCTTGGTTCCCTGCTTTGTTCCATGACTGCAAACAAGTCTTTTGTCTTTCTGTCACCAGGGAATGGTACGTAGTTGCCCTTCCATGTTAGGTTCTGAAGATTTAAATGGTAGTAATGTATACATGTATGCAGCTTCACATTCATACATGAATGCAATGTATATATATACGAATGAATGTACACGGCCCATGGATGTACCCTTGCTTCTCGCCATGCATTTGATACTATTATTAAGCCAGTTATGGGTGTTTCAATCCTCACCTGCTCGGCCCAAAAAACACTGGAGTCAGTGAACTCATCCTTTCTGTCATTATTGCTGGTCCAGTGCCAGTAGTGCACATTGGCCATAGCCTTCAATGCTGAGCTGCACGCTTTCCTTCCTTTGCCCAATGGAATCTCAGAAGCAGACTCAAAACTGGCACCCTATGCCAAATTGCAAGTGCAAGTAATATCAAATGTACACACTACAGCTAGAAGAGAGAATAGACTATGTATAGACTCTGTAGATAAACAGACTGTGTATACAAACCTTTATGCATTATTTTGCATTATGTGTACTGCTATAATTGTGCAGAATCGAACCTGAATGAACTCCATGATAATGAACTCTGTTCCAACAATCCTTTCATCATGACTTGTGCTGCAGTATATGGGCTTAGGAACAGGGATGTCTGGTAGAAGGTCTTGCAGTATGGAGAACTCCTGTTTGACCTGCAGGTATACATGTACACGGAACACAGGGTCTGGCTATGTAGAATTAGCTAACAATACTGCTGATTGCTAGCTAGCTGCAAGAAGAGCCTGGCTTGTTTGAACTTACATCGTACCACGAGTCATGGTGGCCCCGTGGATTGAACTTAACAACCCACGACTGTCCTCTGTATGTAGATCTGTCCGTGATCTTGTATGTTAAGCAATCCCTCTTCTTTCTGTACACAAATGTTTAAATGCACATGCAGAGCAACAACATGCATAATTATGGACATCTAAATGGCGGCATCATCGAACGACAATCTACTATATAAATTATCTGCCATCTATACCTGCCACAAAATCTGTGCAATGTATGCAGGCTTAATTGTGTCGCATTCTAAATAAACTATGAATGAATGAAACACTTTATTTCGGTGGTAGGTAGTACGCTCACGCCCAGTGGTAAATAGGCGGGTCGGAGAATGCTAGATGTTCTTCTCTCCATCGGGGGAGGTAGCAGGAGTTCCACGTAGCGCAGAATCTTTTCTAGTAGCCCTTTGCAATGTACATGTAAACAGTGCCCAACTTGCAACGCTATTAATCCGTGTCTATATACTGTTTGGCTTAGCCTTCTCCCTTTCAAACTTACCTAGCTTTACTTTTACTGTATGACTCACTTTTAGTATCGCTAGTTTCCAGAACCTCACTATTATGAGCTCCCTTTCGACGTCCGTAGTTTAGGTATTAAAATGGTCGCGCTATGAAGTTCCTACTTTGTATGCTCCCGAGGGCCATCCGCAAAATAGAAAAACGCTACCGTAGAAATATTCTGTCACTACAAGATGCGGCTAGCTGTATTATAATCAAAAATTTGTGCGGGTGTGCGTATAGTTACTAGTAGGTAGCTATTTACCTACTCAGTGGCGTTACTACCAAGTTTGCATCCACTGCGGGGTTGAGCTCCAATTTGTTCCTGAGAGTCCTTAGACTCCCGCTGTTCCTCGACAGCTGTGCTACGAGTCGGTCAATAGGTGAGCTACCATCAGCCATAGCCATCGACAACACGTGTCCTCGATGAAGCGTTTATCCAAGACAAGCACTCGTGTGATTCAATTCTTCTTTCACTCTCACTTCACTTAGTTACTTAATAAACGCGCTGGCTACTTATATAAGGCGTCTCTAGGTCAAGGAATTTATGCCTAAGAATGTGCACTGCTCTTGGAATAAGTAGCTACACAGAAATATCTCGTGCGCATTGTCATTGTTTGTATAATGCTTGTTTGGGCGTGCCTGGGCATGCATGTCCATGTCCTGACTCCCGCATAATTATTATAGCAGCCTGCATGGTGCCAGTGAGACTGGATGTTTTGAAGATGGCTGCTTAGAGCATGCAGGGACCATCTTAGGTTTCAGCCGTGTATTTGTGTGCCCAATATTATGTAGCAGTACAGTGCAACAGAGCATCGGCTCTGGTGGATATGGACTTCTGTTCATACAATATTAATTTAATATTATAATTGGAAATGTCTGTACATCATGTTATCAAAGGGTTGGACACTCACTGTTTAGACTGTATAGTTTACAAAAGGACTGTCTAGCGATCATTGCAGTCACTTCCTTCGGGCCGGTGGTCTTTCATGCATTTATGCTTCCCAACCTCATATCCTGTCCACCCATTCTCCAGGCAGTCTACATGAGTGAGATAATCACATGCATTAATGGACATTTTCAGAATAATAATACAGTGGGCTCTGATTTATCCGACATCTATTTATCCGGAAACCTGATTTATCCGACGAAAGACTAAGGAACAGAAGTGCTACATTCAGTTTTATAGATACTTTTTCATGTGACATCTGATATATCTGACAAGTTTTGAGGGAACAGATGACGTCGGATAAATCAGAGCCCGCTGTATTATTTGTTACTTACATTACATACAGCACCGTGTGAACTAAGTGCAGTAGTTAAATCCAACAATGCAATGTGCAATTTGCGGGACTCAGACAATGAACACCCACTCATTCACTTCTAGGAAAGTGTGCAAACACTGCGAGTTACTTGCAATTTTGCTTGATTGTATATAGCACAACACGTAAGCCTCTTTGCATGCTACATCGAGCACACTGTGATCCACACTATAGCTATATGTGTGAACTGTGTAAGCTAGAGAACTCCTATATAGTGCACTACCAAACCCGGTACAGAGAGGAAAAATGAAAGTATAACGCCATTCTGAGATCTATTGCTAAATCTCAGTTAGTTCCACATGGATTCACATTGTCAAGCAACTGTCATAAGCAGTTAGCCTAAGCTAGGGGGCTACTCTGCTATAGACCTACATGGCTCTCATTATTGTTCAATTTTGAAAAGCACCTCTCTCGACCAAAAATACTGCAGATTATGGGCTACCACAGCTACGGATGCATGTAAAAATAAGATGCCACACCGCTTGAACTTGCTCTTCTCAGTCACCTTTTGTATGTGCATAAGTCAAAATTGACCACCATGGCAATCCATCACATCGCACATACATGCAGTAAGCAATAATTATATGAAGTGAACAATTATTATATTATTATATAGAACCTGTACAGACCTTGAAGTAGAAGCACTATATAGTATATACCTACCTACTTACACTGTTCATCTGTCACTATACAGCAAGCTTATGAGCATATAATCTGTTAATAATTATTACATAACTAGCACTGTCTGTAGAAGAATTGCCCTGCAGCTGTGAGCATTACCATTACCTTCTTTAAATGGATGATCTCTTATGTTCACATACGGCCCAACTTCGTGATCCTCCCAGTCACCCAGGGCAGCCTTCATAGTGACAACATATGCAAAATGGAAC
The DNA here is from genome assembly GCA_964019415.1 of Ianthella basta. Classification (NCBI taxonomy): domain Eukaryota; kingdom Metazoa; phylum Porifera; class Demospongiae; order Verongiida; family Ianthellidae; genus Ianthella; species Ianthella basta. The sequence goes on along the minus strand of OZ025872.1, from coordinate 4,504,823 downwards.
ATTATGCATTAATTTGTATTGGAGGATGTATCTAGTGTTTTGCAGTCAGCTCAATTGTTATGTCTATAATAATGCAATTTGAATTATTTCGTTCATAGCTAGCTATTATAATTATGTAAATGCCTTGAGTGCTTCATTGTAAGTGTATTATTGTACATGGTTGGATTTAATGCGTAGTGTCCCCCTAGTACACTGCCCATTTAGTACGTAGTCTCCCCCTAGTAAACTACCCATTTAATAAGTAGTGTCCCCCTGGGACAGTACCCATTTAATACACAGTGTCCCCATAGTAGACTACTCATTTAATGCATAATGCCCCCCTAGTACACTACCCAGTTAATACATAGTGTCCCCTAGTACACTACCCATTTAATACGTAGTGTCCCTCTAGTACACTACGCATTGAAAATGTAGTGTCCCTCTAGTACACTACCCATTTAATACGTAGTGTTCCCCTAGTACACTACCCATTGAAAATGTAGTGTCCCCCTAGTACACTACCCATTTAATACGTAGTGTCCCCCTAGTACACTACCCATTTAATACGTAGTGTCCCCCTAGTACACTACCCATTTAATACGTAGTGTCCCCCCTAGTACACTACCCATTTAATACGTAGTGTCCCCCTAGTACACTTCCATTTATTACGTAGTGTCCCCCTTGGACACTACCCATGCCATTTAATATGTAGTGTCCCCTTTGTACACTACCCATTTACTATGTATATAGTGTCCCCCTAGTACACTACCCATTTAATAGCAGTGCTCCCCTAGTACATTACCCATTTAATGTTACGTAGTGTCACCCTATAGTACACTACCCATTTAATAGCAGTGTCCCCCTAGTACACTACCCATTTCATACGTGTAGTGTCCCCCTAGGACACTACCCATTTCATACGTGTGTCCCCCTAGTACACTACCCATTTATTATGTAGTGTTCCCCTAGTACACTACCCATTTCATACGTAGTGTCCCCCTAGGACACTTCCCAATTGAATAAGTAGTGTCACCCTGGAACACTACCCATTTAATACGTAGTGTCCCCCTAGTACACTACCCATTTAATGTGTAGTGTCCCCTAGTACACTACCCATTTAATGCGTAGTGTCCCCTAGTACACTACCCAATTAATACGTAGTGTCCCCCTAGTACACTACCCATTTAATGCGTAGTGTCCCCCTAGTACACTACCCATTTAATACGTAGTGTCCCCCTAGTACACTACCCATTTAATACATAGTGTCCCCCTAGTACACTACCCATTTAAAGCGTAGTGTCCCCCTAGTACACTACTCATTTAATGCGTAGTGTCTCCCTAGTACACTACCCTTTTAATATGTAGTGTCCCCCTAGGACACTACCCATTGAATAAGTATATAGTGTCACCCTAGAACACTATCCATTTAATACGTAGTGTCTCCCTAGTACACTACCCATTTAACTACTGCACTTAGTTCACACAGTGTGCTTTATGTAATGTAAGTAACAAATAATATTATTCTGTATATGTGCATTATTGTATCTGAGGGGAGGAGAGGGGAGGGTGATAGGGAGGGGAGGGAGAAGTGGACAGAGGTAAGAACAGACTAGCTAAACACCATTACAAGGAATTCAGTTAACTTGGTACATCTTTGCACACTGCATAGAATGCATGTTACCATGTGTTGAGTCTACTTACTATATGGTGTCTGGAGGCAGTGTGGACCAGTGAACCCATCTGGACAGGTGCAGGTGTCTGGAGCTGAGCAAATTATCCCATATTGACGAGGTGTGGTGCACACAGCTGTGTTCAATGCAAGGGAGGATTAGTTGAAGTAACTGCTTAAAGTGTCACCTCAAGTATCTAGTCTATAATGCCACTCCACTGGCAGGTCTGTATGGAATTGTTAGTTATCATAAACACAGTTAACTGTTCACTCAAACTGTAAGAAATGGTTACTCCACCCCCACCACTTAATCACAGAGGTGTTCCTCATGTTTCATGCTTAGCAACAGTAACATCACTCCCACCGCACCCCCCTCCTTTCCACAGCACCAATTGGCACATCTGTAGCTATAGCCTATATATATAGTTCACTCTTGACTGCTCACTTCTGGTGTTCTGTCAGTACCTTCTGCTGTGCTTAGTCCAGGATGAGGTGAGGGCCAGGATACGGTCAAGTGGGTCTACTGCTCCACGAGCAGGCAATAGAGTCACGAACAACTCATATTGTCTCATTGATCATGTCTTGAGTAGACCACCTCTCCTACTCCGTCTGCATGGAGTGGTTGACAGACAGACTGGATGAGTGAGTCTTCGACCTCCCTGTTCAGTGTTAGTGGAGAGGTGTTCCATGGAGGAGGCTTGATACCTGTGTGGCTAGTAGTACCAAACTGCTCCTCCATAGATATACTTCACACTTTGACTCCGCCAATACACTTGGGGATTTCCTTGTTTATTCCAAAAATGGCAGCCAAGAAGAACACGTGCCAAACGAGTGACGTTCCTTCCCATCAACATTGTGGCCATGTTACAGCGCTGAGTGACATCTGTGTACAGTGCGATGATGATAAGCAAAGGGACGTAGTGAGTGTGCCAGTGACTGGTAAGTAAGTGGCTAGGAGTGTGGAATACAGGAGTGTGTTGTATGAATCTGTGGTTGTGTGTTTAGTTTGATTGTTTTGTGTATCTTTAAATTGCTGGACCACTTGTTATGAAGCGGTCGCTGTCCACAACGACTGGAAATGAGATTTATCAGCCTATCATACATTCCAGGACAACATTGATTGTACCATCTTACTGGTCTACTCAAATTGAAGAAGTTTGCTAAGAAACGCACAGAGTTTCTGGTAGCAGATCTAGAGACGGATCAAGGGGTGCTAAGGAACCCCTTTTGCTAGACCTATATAGGATTTTGAGCAGTTTTTAGGCTATAGCAAGAAGTGCAGTGGCCATACATTAGGCACTGTGTGTGCACCTAACTACTTTAGAACCCCCTTTCGGAACTTCTAGATCTGCCACTAGTCCACATTTCCATCTTCCACAGGTTACAGACATTACTGACAAAGTGTGTCTTGGCATACACCTAGATGTCCTTAGCATGCTAAGCCCACTCCTCACTGCCTTCACTGGTGTACATGTGTGAAGTGGTGTGACTGCTGGGGCAGACACAGTCAACTCTTTTGACCACAGCCCCTCTCCCTCTGCAGACAACTGTGTCACTTACTCCATTGACATCGGCAACATTCTCCTCATGTTGCACAATTATTACGTGGACAGTGTCCCTGTCATGGTTGGAGTCACATTCCAGATTCACACTCAGAGTGAGGAGGTGACCCTCAGTACCTCCCTCTCCCTCCCCCACAAGACAGCCAATGGTGGTGGTTGTGGAACACACATGGGGTTGGTCCACTTCAGAAGAAGAAGGCAACAGTTGGTAAACTTTTATTCAACAATTGAAGGTAGTCCGTCCAATGGGACAGTTAGAGCACAATTGCTGCTGTGCCGATCTACATGAGTGATGAGTGCAGTGGTAGCATATGGGGGGAGGGGAGGGGAGGGGCAGAGGGAGGGGCAGTGGGAGGGGTGTAGAGTAAATTTTATTTAGTAGCTATCCAAACCATGTACATTGCTATATAGCTGTCCCTTGTGCGACTCGATCATGCAAATTTCTTGTTTCCTGTTATTGTATATTGTGTACGTTAGTACTATAGACCAGCTGTACAAGTGAGCCACAGTTTGCATGACTACTAAATGTTATGGCAGATGGTGTTTACTGTGTCAGTCTACATCAATGGAGTATACATGTGGTAGCATGTGGGAGAGAGGGAGGTGTGTGTGTCTGTACATTGTGAATTGAGTGTGGAGTATGTATTCACTGGTCTCTGTTGTGTGCTTAATGATGTGTTAGGATACAGGGAGGAGCCACTTACAGTAGAACCTCCCTTTTAAGGACACTAAATGCAGGACACCTCTTTAATGAGAACACTTGGATCATGTAATACTGCGATGGTGCTGCATGTGAAGAGCTAGTGTGATGTGATGTGCTCTCCCCCCATACATGTGCTAGGCCTCCACCTCACCTACAGGACACCCAAGAGGGTGGTGTTTGACTCCATGGTCTACAATGTGCTTGTGTATGGAGAGGGGCAGTATGGGACTTACAAACCCATGGCAATGCACTCATGCGATTATTCAGAGGAAACCAACACTTGCATCATCTCAGGTATGCCCACACACACGCCTCCATTTGTTGCTTTTGTGCCATTTCAGGTGAGGAGGGAGCCATTTTGGAGAGGTTTCACCATTTCTGTGCAGGTAATACTGTTACCAAGGTAACGGGGGCCCTTATTGGAGTGGTTGGACTCTATGCATGTTTCATTGGACAACGCCTTTTCCATATTGGTGAGCATAGGGAGTTTCCTGTAATTAGCAGTGTATAGTCAAGGTGTTGTTTTGCATGTGTTGACTGCTGTTCATTTTGATGCCCACCCTCAGAGGTTCCCATTCTGACTTTGACAATGTGGTCATTTGTGTTGTACTGCATTTTGGAAGTACACTCGGGATGGTCTGAGCTGGGTGTGTTACTACACACGCACGCATGCACGCACGCACGCACACACACACACACTACACACACACACACACACACACACACACACACACACACACACACCATAATTCTATACTGTAAGCTCACAACACCTTATCTCACAGCACTACCCCTCCCCCTTCACACCCTCCCCTTCCCCTTACACCCATCCCCTTCCCTCTCACACCCTCTCCTCCCTTCCCTCTCCTTCCCTCCCATTCCCTCCCCTGCAGAAATCCACCTATGTCTGGTGTGGCTAGCCCTCTTTGTGTTGGGGATTGTAGTTCAGTTCTTGATGAGCTGCAGACTCCCTCCCTTCCCTTCACAGTCTCTCTACCGTAAGTGGAGCCAGAAGAGGAAGGCGAGGAGGGAGAGGTGAGAACTGGGCCTCAGCCACAACCAAAAGGGCCTCAGAACATTAGCAGGATCCCCACAAGAGACCAGCCCACTGTTGGGAGCACATCACGATGATCCCACAGACTGAACTGAATACAGTGTTGTGTGTGTGTGTGTGTGTGTGTGTGTGTGTGTGTGTGTGTGTGTAAGGAGAGTACTCAGCATACATGGCGTTCAACCCATCACTGTAGCTACTGTCATTATTGTAAGTACCCATGTCAATGGAATGTCATTAATACTGTTGACTGCCACATATCGATCTCCAGTGAGTGGGAGGACAGAGCTGGAAGAAAATGTCCATCTTGGGTGTATATATAATGTCTACACATTGTGCAGTATGGCCATGGTCAATATAATTACAGCTAATTGACTATTGTCCAAACACTTAGCCATCTATAGCAACTGGTCCAGTGGTATAATACAAGTGTGATGACATGTTCAGTAAGAATAGCCAAGTCTGCATGCATGGCTGACTTTGAAGTTACAGGCTCCGTAAATTATTCATTTTTGTGCCGTCTCGAGAACGCCATACTTATATACTTTTGTTTAGCCATCGCCAGGCAGGGGGCGGGGCACAACTGTCTGGCTGTTAACCTCAGTCACCAGCTGCATTTGCACGCCAAAAATATCACATTAGCATGCAGCTCAAAACAGTATGGGTGTAACCCTCATGTGTGTATTCAGTTATACCAAGCTACTCTTGGTTATACGGGTTGAAGATTACGCATCAGTTTATTATTAATTGTCTACCTATGCCCATTTCTGTTCCAACTACAAGTGTTTTATTTGAAGCAGCCAGTCATCCAGCACGAACCATCAGTATGCCACATCATGAATCCCAAAATATACAATAAAAATACTAATATTGCTATGAGGTGTCTCAAAGTATAGTTCATGTTAAGTACTTTATATGGCATGGTTCAATAATCAGACTTTAAAAGTCATCACTCCATCTTTCTCTGGGTCTTCCTCTGGGTCTCCTTCCCTCCACCTGCCCTCTCATCACCTTTTCGACTATATATACTGTCCTGGTTCTCCAACACTGTCTTTCCATCCTACTCTCCTTCTCTTCATCTGTGCCACAACTGCTTCCTGCTTCAATCCTTCCCTTATCTCTTCATTCATTACACAATCTAATCTGGTCACTCCCGCCACTCCCCTCAAAACTTTCATTTCAATTGCCTGCACTCTTGATTTGTCTCTCTCCTTCAAAACCCATGCCTCACAACCATACACTAAGATAGGTACCACAACTGCATTATACACTCTCAACTTGGCCTCTTTACTAAGCTCTTTGTTCCCATAAACTGGTTCACTTAGTGCCCCTACTGTTGTAGCTGCCATGCCAATCCTCCGCTCCAGTTCACTCTCCATCCAACCATTCTCACTCAGCCTCACCCCAAGACATACTGTCTCCCTTGCTTGCTCTATCATTACTCCCTCCGTCTCCACCTTGCATTCCGTGTGATCTTTGATATAAATACCATAGTGTTAGATTTGCTCCAATTAATTGTTAGACCATGCCTCTTGATTGATTCATGCAGTCCTTTGATGTTTGCAGACAGGTCTCCTTCAGTATGTGCCACCACTACGGTGTCATCTGCGAACAGCAAAATCTGTACAAGGCAGTCTTCCATCTTTGCTGCAGCAATCCAGCATGATTGTATCGCCAAATCAGATATACACTTTTAATGCAGTGCACATGAACATACAAACACATGCATGCATAGACTGAAAAGAATTAAATATTAAGGATAAAAAATAAGGAATGATCAAACGACATGAAAATACAGATTAGGCACTTAATAATAAGATAAACCAGGCCTGAATGCAGGATTTTGAAAAGCGGGAATATATTTCCATCCAATGATGCCATAACAAGATAGCAGATAGTGTATACTCAAACTTTGATAAAGGTTTAATCACTGGAAATTTACGCCAATCAGCCTTCTACACCAAAAGTGTCCCAGGAGGCTGGTTTTACCAAGCCCTATTGACGGCAACCAGTGATTGCCTTTCCCACTGGTCATTCTACAAAGACTTATAGCTTTCCCCCATTAGCTTTTGCTCTTGTTGAAACCACAAGTGTTTTACTGGCGATGGATAAAAGAGTAGCTAGTATGCCACACTGATGAGCAACAATCAGGGCAAAACAGCTGTCTGTGGCTCCTCCATTTTTGTAGGATGACTAGTGAGGGAAGGCGATCCTGGTGGCCACTAATAGGGCTTGATGCCCCCCCCCCCCCCTCCCAGCCTCCTGAGACATCTTTGGTGTAGCTGGTTTGCGTAAATTTCCAGTGATTCAACCTGGCAACTGCTACAAACTGTCCTCTGAACTACTCATACTGTTATATGCACTGTCCAATTTGATTCATGCACTATCAACATCAACTCAGCTGAACAGACCTGATATGCCTATCCACTGTCCCATGGCCACTCTGAACTGTTTAGGAGCCTGTGCGTGACCAGTTTTGCAATAGTTTCAAAGCGGGTTTGTTTTATCAAAGCCTGTGTACATACCCGTAATGGGCCACAATGTATATTGAAATCCCGTGAAACGAGTGCAAAGCAAACAAACAATTCAATTGATTGTTTCATTGTATAGTTGATGCCATCCTGCTTCATAATCATCATAATCATCATAATCATCATAATCATAATTCACTGAGTCATACATACATACGCATACGCATAATATATATACTAGTCAGTGTTCGCTAATGTACTACAGATCAGTCTCCAGTCTTCTCTACTCTGGGCCCACATGAACGCCTCCTCCGCAGATGGTTTAGGGAATCCCAACTCTTCAATGTCCTTAGGGATGACATCTCTCCACCACCTCATGTGTGGTCTACCACGGGGTCTTTTGGCGCCTTCTGGTATGTAGGTCATTGCACTGTGTGCAATACCATCATGGCGGGCAAAGTGGCCAAACGCACGCAACCTTAGTTGGCTAAGTTGTGCCGATGGAGGGCACAAAAACTGACCCAGCATGGCCGTGGCACGATGCCGGACCGCCTGATTGGTGATTTTCTCTTCCCACCTGATGCCTAAAATCCATCTTACTCTGGTATGGAACCAAGAGTCTAGCCGACGTTGGTCTGACTTACGCAGGGGCACCAGGTGCATACAATAAAGGAGAACAGGCATTACCATGGTTTGAAACACCCTCAGTTTGGTGGCTGCACTAATTTCAGGATTGTTGAAAACAAAGCGTTGTAGCTGTCGGTACGAGTGTCCTGCACCTGCAGTTCGTCTGTTAACCTCATCTCGAGCTGAGTTCTGAGGAGTCAGAACTGCTCCAAGGTACACCATACGCTTCACCCATTTGACATGTACACCAGAGCATTGAAGGGACCTAGATGGAGTGGGGTCTCCTCTACCACATGCCATTGCTTGTGTTTTCCCAGGATGAATGACCAAGCCCAGACTCCTTCCCTCCTCTGCCAGCAGGTCTAAGGCCTTTTGTAGGGTGTCCAGGTCATGTGATGCTAGTATCATGTCATCAGCATATTCAAGGTGCCACAGATGTCCACTAAACAGGTTGTTGAGTGTGTGTGCTAGCCATCCAATTGCTACCAAGAACAGAGCTGGACTTAGACAGCACCCTTGCCTCACTCCTCCACGCACCTCAAATTCTGCAGTAGTGCCAAAACGAGTTCTCACCTTGGCATGGCATGCACTATAAATGCACTTAGCTCGTTTTACTAGTGATTCGGGTGTTCCAAAGTTCAACAGAATTCTCCAGATGGCATCTCTGCTTACAAAGTCAAAGGCTGTGGTGAAATCTATTGCCACCAGATAGATGGGACGGTTGAACTCGGTGGCTCGTTCAATGAGTTGTTTGACTGCACAGATGTTATCAGCAGTGCTTCTACCAGGTGTAAAGCCAGCTTGGGTTGGACCTGCAATGTTGAACATGTATCCCTTCAGCCTCTCGTACACACAGCGTGCATATATCTTATATGCAGTTACCAACAGACTGATGCCCCTGTACCCTGTTGGACCTGAGGGGTCCTTGTGTGGTTTCAGTATGGGGATGATGATGGACATGCCCCAATCAATTGGCAAGATACAGAGTCTCCAGATGATCATGATAATACGAAAGAGCCAGAGTCTAGCCATTGCTGAGTATCTGTACACTTCAGCCGGTATGTCATCACATCCGCAGGCACGATTCATCTTCAGTCGGGTACAAGCATTGTCCACTTCCTCCTCTGTCAGATCTTCAAGTGGAGTGTCAAATGCAGGGCCCTCCAAAATGAATGGTTCAGGTTGGTGATCATACAGTTTGCTGTAGTGTTCTTTCCACTTCTCCTCTGGGATGGGTGGACCCACCACACCACTCCGTGTGTGGTGTCTGATCAAGGCATATTGTTGTTGTGTGTTTCCCTCTGCACTTGCCTTCTCCACCTCACGTGCCCTCTCACTCCACAGCCTGTCTGTATCAGACTTGTACGCTAGGTTGACTTTGCTGTTATGCTGGGCTACACCAGTCTGCTTCTTGCTCAGTCTACTGTTCGCTTCAGTGAATGCCTTTCGTCTACACTCCACCACATCTGCTGTTTCACTTGATTGCAAGTCTGATTGGATTCCCTTAGGTCTAGGTCCGAGGTGATCTTCTGCTGCCGATGTCAGTGCAGTACGTAGCTCTCCCCATTCTGCTTCCAAATTTTGTTCTCTTGGTTCTGCTGGTAATTGGTGGTACTTTGCAGCTACAGCCTTGTCAAAGTCTTGTGCACACATCTCATCTACAAACCTGGAAACATCAAATCTCTTCACCTTTTCAGTTGGTTTTCTCGATCTGAATCTTAGGCGCAATGATGCCACTAGTGGTCGATGATCTGATCCGCAGACCATTCCGCCAAACACTTTGCAGTCTGTGACTAGCTGTTTCCACTTCTCAGAGATAAGTATGTGATCTAGTGCAGCCACACTACCTTGGGGGTGTCTCCATGTCCAGCGAGAACCCGTGGAATGCCTGAAAAAACTTGCAGGCAAGGCCAGACAGTACTCATCCATCAGATCCAAAACTCTACATCCATTGTCATTGGCTTCAGTTTCATTTCTCATATAGTGCGGTCCCTTCAAATTCTTAGTGGGTTCTGGTCCTACGCGTGCATTCAAGTCTGCCAGTAACAGGATACAGTCACGCTTAGGCAAGGTGTCAATCTTCGACTTAAGCTCTGCGTAAAATATGTCTTTTTCAGCAACTGCAGTTCGCTTGTTGGTGGGAGCGTATGCAGACAAAACATGTAGCTTACCAAAAGGGGTGCGGAACGTAGCAGACATCAGGCGGTCCGATATAGCCTCCCAGGCAATCAGCGCTTTGTACGCTTCGGAAGAGATCGCAATTCCAACTCCTTTTTGCCCTGCCTTCTCTCCTCCGCTGTACAATAGACGATATCCTTGTCCGATGTGAATGTCTCCCTGCTTTGCGAGACGTGACTCCTGTACAGCTGCAAGTGTGATGTCCTTTCTTGATAGTTCACGCGCCAAAACGTCTTTCTGTGCTTGCTTCAAAAGGGAGCGACAGTTCCATGTAGCCACCCGACACAGTGACCTTCGACTGATCTGTAGCGCACTTTGCGCCACACGCTGCCGTTCTACTGGGGCGCGACTCCCAGCAGCCACCTCCACGAAGGGGGGCGGATTGGACGCCATTTTACGCCACTGCATCATCCTGCTTCACACCTAATCAAATGTACAATGTGTATTACGTGATTGATGGAAAGTATCCTTTTAGTACACAATGACGGAAACCACTTTCAATGTGGTTTCAAAACGGTATTAGTCAAGTGAATAGAGGGAAGGTGAGGAGGGGATGCAGTGTGTACGTGAATGTATGTGCATGAATTGATCCAAGAAACAAGTGATGTGCTAGCAGTACAGAACAGTGTGTCAGGGATTGAAAGAAAAAAGGTATAGCTAATAAAAGAAGAAATGTTGCCTGTCCACCAGTGTTTCATGAAAGTGTGTTTCAAGTTGTTGGTGTGCTTACAGCCTTAACACATATGTACCTTACTCTTATGAAACACATTCACACTGTAGACTTTCACCAACTCTCGCCCTACAGGGAGGTGACCCTTCAGAGATGCATACAGCAGTGCTGTCATCCCCGTCTCCTGTAGGAGATGAAGGAGTACATTAATAGTTTGTATTACTGAATGTTGGGTACATACCCAAGATAGAAATACGGTTAGTTACTACCTGAACACCTGTAACACCAAAAGCACACACACATACGTACGTACACATGTACACACTTGAATAGCACAATGACTCCACATGCAATATCGTGCAGCCCACACTGTACATCTCACACAGCACATAATATAATATACAGTACGCAACGCACTCACCTCATCCTGCATGATCCTCCACAGTGGTTACTCCTCCGTCCAACAGCTTCCTCACTATAGAGAGTAGACCGACATTTGCTGCTACGATAACAGGGCTTATGGCAACAACCTACCAACACAGTGAGAGTAACCAACACTGGCAATACAGTTTAGATGCATGAAAGTGCAAGAGTACTGCATCATTCAAATACAAAACTATACATTGTTACACAGCTAAGCTAAGGTACACGTAAACAACAAAAGTAGTCTGTGTACCTGTGGGTGCCTCCTGTGGCTGCAGGTGTTTGCCCAGTTACTTGGTCTGATACAACAGACTGACATGCATAGATAGGAAGGAAGAGATAACAACAAGAATAGGGGCTGCCTTGTACCCAGGCTGTCCATTACAGTTAGTCATCAACAAGATGAATTTATAGAACAAGCATACAAGCAAAGCACTGAGGGCCAGGCAGCAGATGGCTGTATGGATTTACAGGGTAAGAAAATTGAGGTACCCATGTTTGTGGCTGCCTGCACCGGTGACAATCCATCCTCTGCTGCCTTGTATGGGCATTTGATCTCCAGTAGGCCTACATCGCTCCCTGTTATTACTTTTCCATCCAGGCTGCAAGCAAGGGATGGATAATTGCTATGGATAGACATGTAGCATTCAGCCAGATTGCTTGTCTCATTACTAAGTAACTGAGCACTCATCATCACAAGTCTGTCTGCACATGACTGGATCTTCGCAAAGAGCCCAGGATGGATGGCGATTGGTTGCTGAGGAGATGTGCCATGTCTTGCATCATACTCATCCGATGTGGTTGGTACTGCATGAAGCTCTTCTGAGATGATGTGATCGATGTGACTTCTTGGATGCCTAGGTTCAAATGTTCAATATTGATTATTGAGATCCCTGCATGAATGGCTGTTGCTTTGCGTCCTAGTGACGTGAGCACTGCTGAATGTTGTGCAGTCTCATTCACTGTAGGTGCTATAATAAAAGGAAGATTACATGTATTAGCATTAGCTATATCTGTATTTTTCTCTATTCAAACTTGGTTGCATTATGATGCTTTCATTTACCTGAATTGCTTGGCTATGTCTTGCAGAGTGTTTGTCTTCCTTGCCAATATTGCTTTTTGGATGCTACGTTTTCGGCTTCTGGATGTATAGGAAGCTCTATTTGGTCTTGAATAGCATGCTTTTCTCCTAGGAGGTTCGGTACTCATTTTCTGCAGTTTAGTAGTCAGTTCATCCGAAACTGCTAAGGTCGCCCAAATGTCACATGAGCTAACCACAAAATATTATTCATTGTTCTTTAATGATATTCCTATTACTCACTACACTATAATAATATTCATATATTATTATGCAAATGGCTACTAACCCACCACCTTAACTCCCTCCAAATCTGAGGTCAAAACCACTGGGCATGTGCATACAAAACCAATTATGACATCATAACACCAATAAGGTACAGCAACACAAGGTAAGTACAAAATATATAAGAGTACAAGAGTATGCACACACTGTTCATACATATGTAACAGTTCTACATGTATAATTATGGCTTTCTTATAAATTGCACACTTTTTGTTATTAATTTGACATTGGTTCTCATGAATTGGTCCTTATAATATTTATTATTGTGAAAAGAATAATTATTAAAAGATATAGTATGACGATATCACACGACATGCATAATCAAAGTGCATAATATAATGTGCCAAGTTCAGCTGAATCCTGCGGATCAAGTTTAAGATAGCTATGGGTTCCTGGTAGAGGGAGTAGAACGGGATCTCCCAGTAGCCGTCACCCTCACATCCCATCTCCCTCCAAACTCAGGAGGGAGCCAACAGAGTCCTTATCAATACTAGACAGCTCCTTCACCTGTGGAAGGAAGGAGGGATTGTGTGTGTGTGTGTGTGTGTGTGTGTGTGTGTGTGTGTGTGTGTGTGTGTGTGTGTGTGTGTGTGTGTGTGTGTGTGTGTGTGTGGTGTTTGTGCGTGCGTGTGTGTGTGTACTTCACCCTCTCCTGGGTGCTTCCAGTTTCAGGGTGGATAGAGTCACATCCACTTCCCTGTGGAAGTCCAGTACTAGGACAGTACCTCGAGAGCCCTATGCACAATAGTGGTGCAGGTGGGGTAGGGGAGGAGCTAGCAGGCTTATATACACAATACAACCAACTCACACCAGCTCCTTCTGAAAGGTAATGGAAATACAGTATATACTATCACCTAAGTTTATACTCTTCACTACAGCAGTCCTGCTGTTGTACTGAGGGTCCTATATGTGTTGAGTGAGAGGAAGGGGAGAAGGGAACACTGAAGGGCACTTTAATACACATAGCACAAACACACTTCATATTTATTAGGTAGGTTGTGATGACGGCTTCACTGTACAGTGGGAAAGGTCTCATCTGTGAACACACAGGAGGGAGGAAGAGAGATGGAAAGTGATACCTTGACTTTATCTCCCTCCCTCATCTTCTACCTCCTCAGACAGACTTCAAGCTGGAATCAGATAATTGTCGTGCCATTAGTACCACAGCTAACTCCCTTTCCCTCTCCATCCTGTCCCCTTCCCTCACATGCACACAACATACAAGAGATACATATTACATCACATGATCATGAAATATTCCGAACACTTTGTCTATCCCAAACTGACTCAAACTGTCCCAAAGGTGCCACGAATAGGGAGGTTTCACTGTGCCTCATCTGCGCAGCTATGTGGTGCGCTGCGACTGGCATATGTACACTGTTCTTCAGAGCAGTGGTCTGCAGCACAGCAGTGAGGAAACCATGCAGTGGGGGATGTGAACCTTAAGGGCTAGAACATGATAGGTGATAGTTACGCCAGTATACGGGCCCACTTGCTGATCTGCTCCACACAGCCACGAGGTGCTGTGTCTGCACAGCAAAGGGCTCTGTGGAGGGATGAGGATGCAGCAGAGAATGTCAAAAGAGGGGAAGTCGTGAAGGAAAGCGTGAGCAATTCCATGTCTAGTCTGAGCATGTGCATGCAGCCATACAAAGCGCAGTGCAGCCATCTTTGTATCTCCAACCTTCATCTACCGGTGTAACAAGATTTCAGTTTCCCCCTACTTCAGTTCCCCCGGAACTCCAATACTAGTATACGGGTTCCGGCGGACCTGGTCTCCTAGGATTACGATCCCCCCCGGAACGTGCCTCCTAGGAGATGGGTTCCGCTTTAGGATTCGAGTTCCCCCCCTGTTGGGTTTGTCGCTTAGGACCACGGTTCCCCCTTTAGGATACCAGTTACACGCAGTATGCTATTAAAGTTTGCTGTTAAAATGGTGCTATTAGCTAGCTAGCTAACTTCTGTACAGTACCAGTTACATTAAGGGAAATTTAAATTATGTTCAAACTAGTGCCTATGGGATAGCTACGTGATTTTATGACGTGATGACGTGTTTTTGCATGTTCTACATTGACATTCACATGGTAGCTACACTTGCTAAGGGAGGATGAAGGTATAGCAATGGTGTCTTGGGGTAGACTAAATTGCTAGGAGTGGATGAAGGTTTGGCAGTGATGGTGGCAGATGTCAGTAGTGTGGTTGATTTGTCTTTACGTTCATAATATACACCTTTAGTCTGCAGGAGTTTACTGCCATCTTTAGTGGTTTCCCACTTTTGTTTTCCACCATGTATAGTCCAGGCTTTGTCACTCTCATTATTTTGTATGGTCCAAGCAATCATTCACCTAGCTTGGCACCCATTCTATGACTTATACAAAATACAGCCAACATCACCATACACCTATAATTTTATGACTTGCAGCAAGCAAATGTGACTTGTACCCATTTGCTTGCCACATGGTGCTCTCAAATGGTGCCCAAATACTCTACTGGAACATATGGTGGGTATCATCAGCAACATGCACTGGTTGTGGTGGCCATCCAGCAATGTTCCCAACTACTCTACATGCACTGGTGGTGGTCACCCTGTGTAACTTGTACTGCATGGTGGCGTCTTTTCTAGTATGTTCTGCCGCACGTACCTGCTACAGCAATTATAACCTGGACTGTATGGTGGTGTGTGGTGGTGGCAGTGGTGCTGGTGGTGGAGGTGGTGGTGGTCGTTGCACTGCTGGGTGTTGTCCTTGTAGCAGTGGCACATATAGCTACTAGTGAGGCATTTTGTAACTTAATTGCACTGTGTGGTGGTAATTATATATTATATAAATAGTGAAGCATTGTAGGTTATGTTAGGAATCTGTTGGTCTAGCAGAAGGGCAGTTGCTACGGCAATGGGTGGTTGCTATGGCAGTAGTCAATGATCTCACTTTATGATGTTACTGACTATACTAACATTTGGGAGTCTTCGAAACACGGAATATTTACTGTACTTTGCATTGTTTGCTGAGACATTGTGTACCACTGTGTAAGCCATGAATACCCTCACTGTACCTCCTGACCAAGGTAACCTTTCAGCAGGCGACAATCCCAACTTGGGAATGCTATTACAAGAAGACTGCAGCAGTGTGACTGGAGAGGTACAGTTTACTCTACCTTCCAGCATAGTTGGGGTGTGCCTCTCCTCATATGGACTCACCTCTCTCCTAATGCATGTTTGGCCCAAATAATTGCATTAGTAAGTAAGAGCCAATCCAAACTACCTCCACAGCCTACACAATTTCATGACCTGCATGCAGCTGGTGTGGGAGACCAACAGGTCGCATGAGGCAATCAGAATGCTAGCCAGCAATTGAACATACCTGTCCGTTTCCATTCTCTGCAGATAGCAATGTCAGTTACTCTCAAAGGAAATCAAAGCTGGTGTCCGTGGCAACTATGCTACACAGAACAATGTTGCTTTTATACTTAATAGATAAATCAGTTATATGTAGTGTGTTGAGGTCATGTTGGGATGGGAACACTTTGTACGTGTGCATGAGTTGTGATTATGTGCATAATTGGTAAATGACAATAGCTTCATGTAGGTCGACCAACAACCTCATTCAGTTATGCCATACTGTACATGCCACAGTGTGCACATGAGCAGACTGGGCCTCATCTGTAGCTGAAACAGTTGCCTGATGGCTGGCTATGTACATACCTCTAGATGTGGTCACTACTACCTGAAAAAAGACACTGTCCTTATTCACTTTGAATTGTGAAACTATAGCTGATAGTCTTCGATTTCCATTTGATTATTCATTTGCCTGCATTGTCTATACTTTACTTTACTGATGTTGCTATGGTGACACCTCAGATGAGTCCTCACCTCAAATGTGTTCCTGTCAAGCTCTAGTGACATCAGTGTCTGGTGATCCTCAGAGAGAGAAGGTAATCATTCCATATACATAGCAGAGGAACAGAGTGTGTGGTGTGTGTGTATGTGTGTGTGTGTGTGCGTGTGTGTGTGTGTGTGTGTGTGTGTGTGTGTGTGTGTGTGTGTGTGTGGTAGTCTCGTACCCAGCGGCGCCCACATGGCGGACGGAAGTGGGCTGGGTACGAGAGTTACTACATTCCACGGCCTATATATGTTATATATGTTACGCGCATACCTCTATGTTATGTTATATATGTTAGCCAGGCGTCCGTGAGGAGGGGTCACGCGACGCCTGACTACCCACGGCCCACGAGCGTAGTCGGGACTCATACTGGCCTGACTACTAGTCTCGTCCCTGCAGCCCACATCCGGTCACCAGTAGTACTGTTACCGCGGGGAATTCCCCGCGGTAACAGTACTACTTAAGACGTTGCAAAGAGTGACCACTGGTCTACCTTCGCACAGATGGCACTCTCTCGTCTCTCCGGCGCTTCCCACTACTTCCGCCCCAAGCCTCCTTCCCTGGAGATCGGCAAAAGACTCAATGACGGTGGCTATAGCGTTGTGCATTTAGGACAGCTGGACGGAAAAGCGGTGGCCGTGAGACGACTCTATCGACATTGGGATGACACGGTGCTCCAGGGCTTTCGAAACGAGTGCGATCTTCTTGAGCGTGTGGAACATCCTCACGTGGTGGGGTTCAAGGGAGCGTTCTACGACAAGACGACTGACGAGCCCATACTAGTGATGGAGCTGATGACCGAAAACCTGCAGCAATATCTGGAGCGGAACAGAGGTCAACTGAGTCGCCAGAAGCAGTTGGCGATTTGCAATCAGATTGTTCTGGGACTCCACTTCCTCCACATGCGCTCTCCTCCCATTGTACACAGAGACCTCACAGACAAGAACATCTTGTTGGATGCCGACGGCATGGTGAAGATCGGTGACCTCGGCCAGTCCAAGTTGAAGACAGCAGAGTACTTCACCACATCGCTTCCAGGGCAGGTCTCCTTCATGCCCCCTGAAGCAGCGGTGGCGGGCAATTCCCACTACAATGAGAAGGTTGACATTTTCTCCCTTGGTGTGCTCATGCTGGAAATAGCCACTCAGCAACCTCCTAGGAGGGATCTCACTGGTATCGGTACCGTTCAAGAGTCTGTACGTCGTAGAGAAGACCTCTCCAAACTGGACGAGGACCATCCACTGCGGCCTCTGATCGTGTCCTGTTTGAATGACAATCCAAAGGACAGACCAGACATCATAGCAGTCCACACTCAACTGCTGGCCATGGTGGATGGAGACAAGGTAATTTGCTTAATACACAATGTTCTCAGCACTATGTATAGCAGGAGTTCAGGATGAATGTCATGTGTGTGTGTGTGTGTGTATTCAGGTGTCTGTGTGACTGGAATAATCACACCCAATTCGATACAGGTTCATATATCAGCATATGATGTACTAGTGAATGTACTGTACTGTACATGTACACTTTGATCTAGCAGTATTAACTATTAAATTTGTGATAGGATTTGCGAAAAGTGCCTATTTGTGAGCGGATTTGAGAAAAGGGACCATTTCGCGCTATGTATAAAGTGTCAGTACGGGCGAAAACCCGCAAACGAGTCGTGTTTCCAGAAAAGTCGGATTACTGCATCATACGCACCTGTGGTATAGTCCCAACATCCTGGCCAAGTTTGAAACGCCTAGTCCTTTCCAGCGCTTCAAACCAGGAAGACTAGTTACGCCGTCGCCATGTTTACGGATATAAAAACGGAAGGGTTACGGGCCGTTTTCTCGTAATTGCATCGAGCGTATTTTCGTACTTTGAGCGAGCGTAATTCGGGAGCGGGAGCAGCTATTGAAGCGCAACAAAGTGCAACAGAGAGTCCATCAATTGTGCTGTGACTCAGTACCACTAACTCAAAATCGATTTATAGCGCGAAATGGTCCCTTTTCTCAAATCCGCTCACATTTGGTGGCAACTCATGATTTTGAGTTAAGCACATAGCGTGAAAGTGCACTCGATGAGTTTCCTATTACACTTTACTGCGCTTCAGAATTACGAGTAGTCTGATTTCAAGAAAACGGCGTTCAAACATTTACTTTGGTAAAAGCGCAACATTCCGCATTCTATTGTGTTACAAATGATGTCACCACAAACATGGTGGAGCTGGACAATCATGCTATGAAAGTTTTCTCTTTGCAATTGTCTCTGAGTATCGCGGACTCTTCTTGCCTGGGCGCCGCATCATCCTACTATGCAGCGTGCCCCTCTGGAAGGTCATTCCAAACCCAGCGTATCCGTGCTGACCTGGAATCGATGCAAGAGTACTCGTGTTGGAGTTGCCCATTGTTGGCTGTGGCGTCCTTGCAGCTGGTAGAGTCTCTTCCATCATCAGGTAAGCCAAAGTAGTTGATCATGGCTATTCAAAGTGCCTGCTGCTCGTCTCTGCTGAACATTTTTGAATTTATATGGCTAAGAGCAATTACTAAATAATAATACATAGGCAAACATGCGCACTGCCTTGGATAATTAAAAGTAAAGTACAGTAAAGCATAAAGGACAGTGAAACATATTAGCATGCAAGTTAATAATATACCATGCATAGTTATAAACAGAATTGTAGTGTTTGAGTTATTTGTTCACGCAATTCTGCCCTCCACCATAGCCAGGGGGATTGACTGTTTTGGGGTGAGGGCAGACGCTCTTGTTCCTCTGATGGCTGTGATTGCTGATCCTATATAGGAGGCTGAAGGACAGTCAGCAACGTAGCCACCATATGGTTGTTGAATATGGGTGGCCTCTCCTGCTAGCCAACAGAGAGGCAAGCCGGCTCTTTTAGGCTATGGTAGTAGAGGGCCCCATCCCACCGGAGGTAGCGAAGACTACTGGGGCAAAGGAGCCATGCTCAATTTCATGGATTTTCTGATCATACTCTCTTCATTTCTCTTGCTCATGTCTCTGATATACTGAGCTGAGGAGTGTGTTCCGGTTTGATGCTGCCAGGGGATTAGAGACCCTTAATGTCAAAAAATGTTTCCTAGCCGGAGCACCAAAACCCTCTGCATCGAATATCAACCATACGGTCGTCCTGGGCATTGGCACTTGGTCTGCTGAGAGCTTCACCTGAGAAGGGCTGAAGCTGTGGCTCTGTTTCAATGCTTGTGCTCACTTCTGACATAAAAGAGGCGGTTAGGTTCCAAATGTCGTTATACTGGTGGATGGGCAGCCCGCCTGTCTTATATACAACTGAGGGCATGTTGGACATCATTACTCTTGCCACATACACAGATTGTGGCCATGCCAGCTGGGTGCCAGCCATATCGCAGCACCAACACATCTTTGAATTCACCCTTGTGCAGGGCGAATCCGTGTTCCTCAATTGGCAGGGTGTTTACCCATGCACCTGCTCCCTGTTCCTGCGCTAGAGTATAACTGCTCGCTGTGTGGTTTCTGGAAGTGCCTTCATTGTTTCCTCCGCTTTGCTGTCATTGGTCTACCTGTTTCTCAGGTGTATAATTTTTGAGCTTCATTTTGTTCAGCTTCAGTCTCTGCAGTGTTCAGTTCAGACTCTCCTCGAATGGACTGGACCAGGGATTTGGTCACAGCTACTGAGTTGAAGAACTCCTGTTCAGCTAGCTCCATTGGGATTCCAATCCCTAGTCCTCCCATCGTTGTTGGCAGACTGAAGAGTCTTCTCTCGGCGTCACTTATGTTCTGCTTTCCAGTGACGGCAGGAATTACTCTGTGGTGGATCACATCTTCAATGGGTTGTAAGATGGAACTCATGTCTACCACTAATCGATCTCATCATATATGACCTCTTGTATTGGAGGCTGTGCATAAGAATACTGTATGCTGATTGGGGCTGGGAGGCTGCTATCTGTGCTAGATTCTCCAGCTCTGCCTTCCACTGCTCAACCTTTTCCTCCACAAATGCTTGTTTGAAGGTGCCATTCCCAATCGAAGCTCCCAGGTAATTGCTACCAGCTGTTGTAATCTGAATGTCGGAACTCTCAAACATCATCTCAGCCTCCTGTACGGAGTCCTCCTTAACAATCATCACTGACTTTGATGCATTGACAAAATATCTAAAATCTTGACTCACCTTCAGGAATCTGTCCCGCCACATACGTAGACTGCTCAGTGTGCCAATTTTCCAATTCTGATAGGCTGTACCCCTGGGCATTTATCAATGGCAACATCTGCTACCTGTCAGTGGTCTCAATGGCTCTTGATCAACCAGAGAGGAGCAGATTCTCCTTGCTGTACATACCAGTGCGGCACACAGTTCAGACGACGCACCCTGGAATGAACAATACATTCTTCTCCAGAGGCTCAGCCCCTCCCTTAGTTTTCAAAGCAGATTTGAGGATACAGAGGCCATTGATCTCATTGAACATCATGGGATGATGTGGTGGGTCTGTGGCTTTCTCATCCAGATGGAGCAGACCCGCAGGATGCAGGGAGTGAGTTGCAGGATACATCACCTGTATAAGACATCTCTAACTGGTTTTCCATCTATCATCTGATCTAGGGGTAATGGCGTGGCACCACTGTCAGTCGATAAAGTTAAGGAAATTAACCTGTGTTGGATAGATATTCCTTCCTCAAGCAGGGTTAGAAACTTGCCATCTCACCACTCTTTCATTTGCCTTTCAATACATGAGACATGATCTCAGCTTTTGGATGATATAAAAGGCTTTTGCAAAACCAGGGCTGGAAAGATCATGGCTGCTTTCAGTGCAACTCCTTCTAGGGCAGATGCTTTGCCATAGGCATTAAAAAGGCGGGCTAACTCTTGAACAAAAACTTTGCCATACTTGCCTTAGGGGACTATGAACAAGTTATGCTTCCAGTGTACAATTTGTGCATAAATGGAATCAATGTCTGCTGCTATTGTCTCACCATCAATTTTATCCCATTTAAACTGATTGCATGGGTTAGCAGGAACAAATGGGGGAGCTCAAGGATGTTAACATCATCTGTAGGGCTCAGTACAGCCTCTTCATGACTACAAAACGTCTCTGTACTCTCTCATCAGCTTCCAGTTCAGATAGGTAGGTCAACGCTTGATCAAGCTGGTTCTCAACTGTATTCGCTTGGGGCTGTGTCATTTGTGAGTGCTTGTAGACCGTTGAAGCTTGGCAAGCTAGGTTCTGACATAATCCAAGATGTTTGGGGAGTAATCAGTGCAACTGTTTCCTTCATGCGCACATACGCAACCGCGACAAACTCCATTACCCTTACATCGACAAGAAGTCATTCTGGGGACATTCTCTGAGAATTTTGGGTATCTCGGGTACTAGAGGGAATCTGGGAATCTGGGAATCTACTGGGAATCAATCCATCATCTTGACCGCCATTTTTGCCTCATCCTCCGCTGAACAATAGGTATCCGCCGTTTTACCATATCCATAGCCCTTGTAGGCATCACTGAAGGCTAGAAGCGACGCTGCTGCAAACATGCTCTTGTAGAGAGTTAGTGCTGCTAGCACAAAGGCACGGATAAGCCTGCAGAGAGGGCTTGCAGGCTTGTCTTAACTTCACCCTGAGAGAGATGAATACACTTAATGAACAGCCTTTCCCCATTTCTTCATAGATGTTTTGTAAAGAAATAATAGTTTTCTACAAAAATAGTAAGTGTGTAGGGATGGCATAATAAGTAAAGAAAAAAGTAAAGGCTGTTACACAGTGGTGCATTAACCATGGTCCCTACGTGCAAGAATGTCGCACCGTATAGTACTACACCCTTGAAGGTAGGAGCGATAGTTAATGCTGTCATGTTAAAGATAAACATGACATGGTGTCATACACTTCACTGACCTCAGAAGGCACACACACACACACACACACACACACACACACACACACACACACACACACACACACACACACACACACACACACACACACACACACACACACACACACACACACACACACACACACACACACACACACACACGCACACATGCACACACACACCACATTCAATTAAAGAGAAATCTCCACCAACATAGACAGACACATGACTGCTTACAGCACATGCATTTACAAAGAAACATAATGTACCAAGGAACCCACAGTCCCGAGAGTTGCTAGTGTGCTACGTGGTTTGCTACAGCGCAGTACGCGTGGGCCAGGTTCTTAAGAGCATTCAGATTGGCAACTGTGCACGCTAAGCTTTTCAACGTTACATGCAGACAGTTGAAAATGTTAGCGTGTACATATCACAGAGCTCACCAGTTTCTACACTTATATGTTTCTAATCAAGTCGCTTCTGCTTGTTTGCATCACGAATCACCTGACAGTGCCTGTCTGTAGTGGAGGTCTAGCCGAGTTCTTTGCGGAGTCTTGCGATGGTTTTCACACTGTATTTGACATTCGCTACACCAAATTTCATGGTAAGGATGTCCTTGAGAGCAGAAGCAGTGAGTTCATCATTTTCGGCTTTTGCTTCGTCCATACAACGGTAATGACATTCTGGAACTCGCTTGGGTGGTCCACTTCTGGGATAATCTCTCACACAACCAGTCTTCTGCCATCTCTTGATCATGTTCTGTACAGTTTGACGTGTTGTGATTATCCACTCTGTAGCCAGGGTTCTTGCATTCTTGTCATTGTCATTCTCCCATGAGACTGACTCCACAAGGAAACAATTCCTCTTCCTTCATTGTCATTTGAAGTCATTTCACCAGCTACACTCTTGCACTTGTAAACTCAATATGATAAAAGGCTTGGATGGTCAAGCAGCTTATCTAGGGCTCAGGAAGGATACTTCAAGGATACCTCAATGTGGGATTGCAACCAATCATAAGCCTGCTTTCACTACACCTTGGTACATGCTGAAACACGGACTGAGGTGTAACTCCAAAGAGCCTATTATTGGCTGAAGTATATCCTCAGATGTATCCATACGCCGTGTAAATCATTAAGTTGTGTAAAGAATTATGCGGTTCACTTTTACGGTTTTTAATATGTACAACTTTATTCCTTGACATGGAGAAGATTCTGGTTCAGTGGACCGATGGAAGATCAAAGGGGGCGACGTTGCTGGTGAACAGAAGCACGGTGAAGGGGACAATTGCCTTCAGGGAGAAAGTTGAAGTTGTGTTGGGAAGGACGACAAAGAAGTAATATGCTGTAGTTATGGATCTTGGCTGCGAATGTCCTTCTCATGACATCCCACAGCAAAGCACTAGCCCTGAAGAGGAGCCCTTCACTTTTGAACTTGCAGAGTCAGCACCACAGACGTTTGCAGAAACCAAAGGATCATTAAACTAGTTAGCGGTAATTGTCATAATTCAAAAATTGCCACCCAAAATTGGCATCCTTGAATAGGCAGAAAATGCTGCTGAATGATACTTTTGAACCATTTAAGTGAATGTGCTTGGATAAGTCATCCCTTCTGTATTATATAAAGTACACTTTGTACCTTTCGTCTGCACAAAGTCGCCCTTGGTTTCATACTTTCCATCCAACCTCTTGCACACGCTCACTGGAACATTTGGCCAGTGTAACACGAGCATTACTCTGCTGACGGCTTGATTCTCACTACAGTAGACAATTGCCACAGTTTATTGCTCAATTAAACATCAATATGGCTCGAAATGAGACTGAATTCGACAAGAGTTAAATGGGAGGGGCCTTTTATATGCCAGTTTATTATCTGGTGTATATAAATGAAATGGTGATTCAGTTACATTCAGATGATGATGTCTCGGCAATGGAAACTCAGGTGCACCCAAACTTACTAAACATTCAAAGAATTTGTGCGGCTACCAAAAATCCTGGAAAATATCCAAATTGCCAAAATTTGCTTACTTTTAATTTCTACTGGCAACTCTCACATGGATGTATACTTATAACCAATTTTGCCTATAGATATAGTTATGTGATGTACATCTCCGTGCTGTGGCTATAATATAATTTTAAGCTGAAATGTCATATCAGCTTTTATCTATTTCTTTCGCTGAAAAGTTGGCTACAGAAGCGAAGACACTAGTCCAAAGTGTTGGAGCAGAACCTCCTCCTGTTGTGGAATTGGCTTCCAAATCATCCACGGCAACCATGATCAGTTCTGGAGCAGTAACTAGCACAGAAGGGACTTCTGGGGAGATGTTAAAGCAAGGTAAACATGCGTTATGGTGTGTCGGCGCGTTATCTTACTACAGTGATTAGTCAGGCGTAGTCCCCCTTCCCCCTTGTGAGATGTAGTTAGTGATAGATGGCACATACACAGAGGGCATCTATATAGCTAACTAGGACAGTAGGCACTGAGATGGCATGAATTCACGGTGTCTATAAGAGGGGCTCCACTGTAACATGTACTTAGGTGACTAGCTGCTACTTCAAGTAGACCTTAAAACCCACCAAATGGCCCGTTTGCATAAGATTTGGAGCCTTCTGCATATTGTTGTAGTCATTCTTAAAGCTGCCACTTGTATATGTGTAAGTGTGTAGTTCATTGTGCTTTTGTTGGGACACTGAATCACTGTTTGTAGGTGAGAGGGGATATACAGTGGGTCAGATGTAAACAGGATAGTGTGTCCCTGTTATTACTGGTAGGTTGTGTATTGTAGCCCCCTGGGTTGGTACACGTCTGTGGGCAGCTCAAAGTAGGTGGCCATGGAGGGTGGTCCAATGTTCATTGAGCATTAGATGTTGGCGAGTTTGTGTGTCATGGCTCACCTCATCCGTGCAGCTCAAGAAGTTCTTAAGGATAATCGGAAACAATTCATTGACCATGTGGAGGCTGATGCTGTTGCCTCTGATCTTCAATTCAGTGACATTATTCCACAAGGCTGCCGTGAACAAATCTCGCGGACTAGTGGTCGTATTCAGAGAAATGAGATTCTACATGACCAGATGGCGACCAGCTGCACCAGAGAGGCATTGATTGTTGCCAGTAACATATTCATTGGTAAGGAAGGCTACCCACAGATGAAAGCACTGGGTGTGGCAATGAAGAAGAGCCTGGAAACAGGTTTGCACGTGTGTTTGTGTGTATACTTATGTGTGTGCATTCATGGGCGTGCATGTGTGTACAAATGTGTTTGCGTGTATTTGTGTGAATGCATTAATGTGCATGTTGACTAGGCTTTAGTGTGTTGCAGCTACTGTACTGTCAATCTTGTTGTGAAGAGTATGGGTGTACCTGAAGAATGGGCATGACACAGCTACAGATATATATGTATGGACACCCGTAGACCATTCACTTCTTTATGGGATGTACCATAACATGTATCGATAATCGCAGTGATGAGATGGCATTTGTCAATATTACCTGTGTCAAAGGCCATCTAAATCTCAGGTTGAATGGCGAAGGGAGTATAGTAACTACTAGTCTTAGCCAACAGCAACTGAAAAAAATGCCACAGTTAGACAGGCCTATAGCCAATCTTGTGAATGATATGCCTGAGTAAGCAATTATCACAATCAGAAGGACAGACCCATTCCTAATGAAACACAAGGACAAACTTCTTTGCATACTGTATTTCAGTCGAAATCTTCTTGCTTTGGCAGTGAGCATGATAGCTAACCCCCTGTAAAGCCAATATGCGTATCATAATACATAATATGTTTATGTGAAGCACCATTTGAAACAATGGTGTACTTATACAAAAAGTCTAGAGTAGATAAGAGGTGACAGTATGCAACTGCGTATCCCTGCATGTATAACAGCATTTTCTACAATGATGTAGCCACACGTCACACATGGGCATGGTAACGTACTTAATATTCTGATGTAATGGATGAATGCTATTAACTCAATCCGCCAGTCTGTGCGTACTCAGCATCGATTGAGCAGCTCTTTGATTTGTTAGCCGAGAGTTTCAACGATGTTTAGGGCCAGCTGATTGACGCCAGTCTCTTCCCTGGATAGATCGATCGATCCCAGGACTTGCTGCATAGCAACCGTGAAACTCCAAGGAGAGCGCTCTAGAGCTGTGGATGCTCCCGAGTGACCCAAATCTACGCTTGCTGTCCCGGTCCTTCCTCGCAGGCGCTGCAGGGGTGTTGTTGCAACACCCAATTTACAAACCGAAGAGCTCGCAATCAATGCCAAGTATGTATAGACTGGCAGATCAAGTTAATAGTATTCATTCATTACATCAGAATATTAAGTAGCGTTACCACGCCCACGTGTGACGTGTTGCTGCGCCATTTAAGAAAAATGCTGTTATGGGTGAGTATATGCAGTTGCATACTCTCATCTCTTATCTACTCTTGATATATAAAGTACACTGCTCAGTGGGGTCGAGCAGCAACCTGGCTATAATGCCATACAGGCAAAGGAAGTATAACTGCCATCTCAACCATGGAACATATTAATCTGAAATGGAAACTCTACGGGGAAATGCTATGACTCACGTGGCCATTAGATGGTGTGATACATCCACTGCTGCATGACCTGTAGAATATGTCTGCTGAGGGATAATGCAACCATGCTGAGGCCAGAATCACGCAACATTGTCTCGGTTGTTGTTAGGAAAGTATATACATGTATAGCTATATAAGTACTTCAGAAGATACCGTATCCGCTCTAAAAATTTGTCACCCCTCGTGCAGCGAAAATTTTGTCTTTTGAGGCAATTAGAGCTGGAATGGAGAAGACCGTTGAAGGTGACGAATATTTAGAGTTTCCGGACAAAACATTAAAGCGAAGGCAAAACATGAGAGAGCTTTTTAGTATGGGTGTTCCTTGCTGAAATGGCCGCTTTCACGTTCACCGTGTGAACAGCAGTGCGAGGCTACCGTCTGAATGAAAAGGATCTGGAGACGATTCGCGATCGCTGAACTCCATTGTCGCACCAAAAGGAAAATGAACAACGTACACAGCATTGAAAAGGCTTATAGATGAACGGAACAATGCCAGAATGACAAAGACAACAGCGAGCGTTGTTGGCTTAGTTCCTAGGTTTTGTTCTTTGGCCATCGCAGCCATATTGCAGGCATTTCCGACGAATATTTAGAACGCTTCCTGTTCATGACGAAAATTAGAGGCCAATGGCGGAAATTAGAGAGACAGGAAATTCGTCACGATTAGAGTACACTTGAGCATGTTTTTTTCCCCTGATGAAAATTAGAATGACAAATTTTTAGAGCGGATACGGTACATGCATGACGACCTGAGGACAAGAAGATCGATAAAACAGTTTCTATAGCACTGGAAAATTGGATATGCCTGAGTAAGCAATCATCACAATCAGAAGGACAGATGCATTCCAAATCAAAATACAAGGACGAACTTCTTTGCATGCATATATGCATTGTCTTTCAGATGAACTCTCTTGCTTTCGCATGTGGGCTATGCAACACTGTTTACATAAGGTGAACCATGTGATAATATCACATTCTTCTGTGTTATCATCGCTACGCATGTGACTGAGCGTGATGTGTGTGTGATTTGAGTGTCTGGATTTAGTAAAAATGCAGAATTCGTCCTTCCTGCCTAATTTCACCATAGCTGTCACTAAACGGCTGTGCCGTACCTGCCGAGAAGGTTTTTTCGTTGGATGAAGATAGAAATGGATAGTCAACTGAATTCTCTAGATTCTTCATGTGAGCAAAAGCTACGCAAGGTACCTATCTAGAGTTACATGACCCTAAATGTTTCTTACCAGCAAGTAGTTGCAGTTTTCTTATCATAGCTTCACAGCAGAATGGTTTAACAACTTTGCCCACATGGAAAAGTTAGATAGCACAAATGTGCATTGAATGATGCCATTATCTTTAGTCTGAGACTTTCCCTTCAATACAACAATGGCATTTACCTCTGTTTTAGTGCCTTCGCTATTGACGCTGTAACTCGCTGTAGTAAAGCTCTATTAACAAAAGTCATACACAGTGTTACTAAGGGTTTCTTTGCCTCTACCGTGGTACTTGTCTTGTTCTGATCCAGCTGTGCCTGTAGGAGATATAAACAAAAAAACGAAAACGAAGGTCAAAAATTGAACACGCGCAGCACCCGCATTGTTTACATAGCCATAACTCACATGCGTTGGTAGCGAACATCTAATCTCCTGTAAAGCCAACAGGATTTATACCTTCGATCAGCATATATTTACTGTACGTATCTTAATGCATATACTGAATTTCTGTGAAGCGCCATTGGAAACAGTGATGTACACATGTGGCAGTTGATAATAGAAATCAAAAGCTCTGCACACTTAGGTGAAAATGCATTTTTGGGGCGCCGAAGGCGCCCCTATATTGTTTTCAGATTTAGGTATTCGTATGGCTTCATGTTCGTATATATATATATTTCTGTCATTGCAAATGGCGGCGCTCACGTCAATCTTTACAAAGCTTTAAATCCTCTCTAATGACGTTTCGCCGAGTTTGAATCGAACGAAATGTGGTCATAAACATGTGTTAATAGAGTGATACTAATAAAAAGCCTAAGGAACGTCTCTTCTGCGAGATACAGCTCCAATTATCACTGACGGACATTGTAAAATGGCCGTGCGCTCGACGCTTTCTGTTTGCTAGGCTCAAAACCATCTTTCTTTAGATTTTGCCGCGTATCCAAAGAACGCAAAGTGTTTCTAGAACATGTTTAAGTAATAGTATTGTGAAGTGAGGGCTTCTCAGCTGGCTCAGGCATCAGAAAGGGTTGGTTCTCTAATACCAGCTTCACAACAGGGTTGAAAACCTTGCCGACGTTTCGACCAGATGCTCTGGTCTTCTTCAGGGCTAAGATAGGCTAGCGCGAGTACGGATCATATTTATAGCCTAGCATCTCATCATGCGCTGTCACCGGAGGGCACATCAAGGGGTGTCACCGGAAGTTGCGGGATTGCCTTCCTCAAGGCGGCCATCCAACATCCAGGCAGCTCCAGCCCACCATCCCTGTTGAGGGAGGGGTGGTTCAGCCTGATGTGGATTGCCTCCCTGAGCATCAGTTCTTTGGAGGTCCTGGCTTGGTCGATCACTGTTGTCTCCTCCCATTTGATTGGATGGTGGTTCTCCCACGCATGTTCTGCAAGGGCTGACTTCTCCAGTGTCCCCTTCTGACAGGCATCCCAGTGCTCTTTCATTCTTGTCTCGAGCCTCCTCAGCGTCTCCCCAATGTAGATCTCGCCACAGCTGCATGGGACTTGATACACCACCTTGGACTTCTTCTCCAGCGCCAGTGTGTCCTTCACCTTGGTTAGCATGGAACGTAGAGACAGTCCAGACCTGAAGACAACCTTCATGCCGAACTTCCTACAGACCCGTCTGATGTCCTCACTGACTCCTTCCGTGTAGGGAAGCATCACCAGTGGGGGTCTGCGTCCCTCCTCCGGCAGTGGCTCCTCAGTGGTCTCCACATCTCGCCTGGAAGGAATGGATGAGGAGCGGATGAAGTTACTGGGGTAACCGTTCTGTCTCAGCACCTCGGTGAGGTGACACTCTTCCTTCTGTAAGTCCTCCTGCCTGGTGGTGATGCTCCTTGCTCTGTCGTACAAACATCTGACCAGCCCTCTTTTGACGTGAGATGGATGGTGGGACCGGAAGTCCAGGTACCGGTCCGTGTGTGTGGGCTTCCTGTAGACAGTGACATCCAAGTTGCCATCATCTTTCCTCTGGAGCAGGGCGTCAAGAAAGGGGAGGCTCCCTTCCTTCTCCACTTCCATAGTGAACTTGATGGATGGCCGCACACTGTTGAGGTGGCTCAGGAGTCCTTCCATTGTGCCCTTCTTCACGATGCAGCAGGTGTCATCCACGTACCTCTTCCAGAGCCGGGGCTTGGTTGGGGCGGACCTGAGTGCCAGCTCTTCGAAGAACTCCATGTACAGGTTCGCCACAACTGCTGAGACAGGGGAACCCATTGCTGCACCTTCCCGTTGCTCATAGAACTCTCCTCCGTAGCAGAAATAGGTGGACTTCAAGCACGTCTCAAGCAGTTCTGCAACCCTGTCAGGAGAGAGAGTGGTCCTGTTCACCAGCGTTTCATCCCTTCGCAGTCTGTCACGAATGACCTGAACCGTCTCGTCGATGGGCACGTTGGTGAACAGGGAGGATACGTCAAAGCTGACCAGCATCTCGTCCTCCTCAACCCTCAGGTCTGACATCACCTCCACAAAATGCTTGGAGTTCTTCACATGTGAGTCCGTCTTGCCTGCTAAGGGAGAGATGAGAGAGGTGATGTGTTTGGAGAGTTGGTAAGAAGGGGCCCCAATGCATGAGACAATGGGTCTGAGAGGGACTCGCGCTAGCCTATCTTCGCCCTGAAGAAGACCAGAGCATCTGGTCGAAACGTCGGCAAGGTTTTCAACCCTGTTGTGAAGCTGGTATTAGAGAACCAACCCTTTCTAATAGTATTGTGGTAGGAAGCTTACTTAACTGTTTTTCTGCGAGATACAGCCCTAAATACAATAGAAGTCTAGTGACCCGTAGGCCAATAATGGGAGACCAGCGAGTCATGACACATAATTATAGCCATGATTCGCTCATAGAGTCATCATAGGGTAGCCTTTTAGCCAGCACACTCTTCCTCCAGGCACAAAGTAACAATCGCTCATTTAGAATGTCATATAGATAAAAAAGCAGTAGGCAAACATTTGACAGTTTGGTAGGGATGCTTTCACTGGATATGACTGGCTGCTCTTGGAAACTCTTGCAAACCCAGCGGTATAGTGTGTCTTGATGTATCTTTCAGGCCAACAACAATACTGTACCCCCAACTATCTGATTTACTGAATGTACATGGGATAATTGCTAGCAAGTAGTTCGAGGTTCGGGGGCGCCCTGGCGCCCCACGAATTTTTTAACTCGAAATACTTGTTTGCGAAATTATGTGGGATCACTCCTAATTCATACGTACGCCGAGTTTTAGAAGCAAAACTAGTCAGTGCATGGAGATATAAACCTTACAAGTAGGCCTGGTAGGCGAATTCTTCTCCTTCATGAAGGCATGAATATTAATAAGCTAGAAAAAATGGCTGGCCGTCAAACGTTAAAGTATGAGCAAAGGTGCATTTTCGCACTTCCACGGAGCACTATTAGTGTAATCATTCGGAAATGAATCAAATGCGAAAATCTACACACTTCAGAGTATCCACAGGGCTGGTATGTTTGTCAGAATTCAGCAAACTGCGTGCAAAAACAACAGGTAAGTAGCTAGCTAACAGCTACGTAGCTATGAAGCTATAGTTTATAAAGTTGTGCATAGTGCAACAGCATGAAATTGTTAAGAGAAAGTTATGATGTCATCTCCTAACTCTAGGACAGCCAGCCTTGGTAGTGTGACCCTCATTCCAGCGTAGTTTTTTCCTATGCCCTGATCCGTCACAACCTCTTGTACTGCATTTCTTCGCTTTCTTTGCTGTGGTACAGGTATTTGGTTTGTGGTTGATAGATGTGTGACTTGTGATGGACCAGTATTGGTTGAGACGGCAGGTGGTGGAATCCCAAGACTGGCCTGTGGAACAGGTGGCAGATAACGTGGCCAGTGGTCCGGTGGTACAAACTTGTTGTACATTTGCAGCATGTGTGCTAATTTCTCAGCAGCCAGTGATCAAGGATGGTCGGCATAGCAATGCGATGGAATGCATGATTGAAAAGAGTCCACTAAAGACAGAGGAGATGCCTTGAGACTCCCCACATGGCAACTTGATTGAACTTTCATTACAGCGTTGTTGTCACTGCGAGTGATGAGGAAATCATGCATTTTTCGGACACCTGGAAGGTCTGAATACTTCTCTAACAATGTACTCCTCCATCCAAAGATGTTCGAACCATCTTCAATAGTGGCTGTACTGAACCGTGCACAGATCTGCTGAAGCTCAGTATCTGTGAAAATATCTTCTCTGTTGTACACATTGGCAATTAAAGCGAATAGGCAGTCGGGGGCCAGCCACTAGGAAGCAAAATTGAATGTAATCTAGCTTGTGACTTCCCACCATCTCCATTCCCAAAGAGAAGAGGAAGCGGTTTTTGTTTGCATTCCCAGCATTATCAAAGAATATGCAAACACGTCTTAACCAGGGTATGTCCTAGCCAGCTTGTCCAAGTGTTTGGACAGGAAAGAAATTGTGTGATCGGTGTGTTCTTTGGACCGAGTCGTTCATCAAATATGGTGACAAAGTTAGTATCAACAGTGCTTCTGTGGTCTACTATTCCAAACAATTATGCAACAACTTTTGTAGGTAGTACATTGACCCTGCTTGCTCACTCTTGCCCTAGTATGGTATTAGTTTACTTTGTTGGTAGTCCGCTGACTAAACGAGAGTGAATTTGTGCCTGGCTACTGCAAGCTGTTGCACCACTGCTGGAGAAGTATGTTCTTGCTCAGTCAGCTGACAGATCTCCTTCCAATCATCCTTGCATTTCTTCATCATTTCGGTGTGGTACTCCCTTGCTGCAGTGGCCTTTTCTTTGTGAGTACGGAGTGCTTGCTCAGTGACAGTGATCTCAGTCTGGGCATCTCTCAATGACTGTTCTGAGGTTGACCCAGACTGTGATAGTCACTTAAGAATTGCCTGCTGACATGATCTATATTCCTTGTTGAATTTGCATGTGTCACAGTAATCTGTTTTATGTGGAGTAGAGCAACCTTAGGCCGAAATTCTTGCAACCACTGTACGTGCCAGAGCAAGTACCTTCACCAACATCTTCTTGGCATGATTGAAGACCCAAACAACAGATGATTTTGCCTTCAAAATCTTTCTCTCCTGCTGTAGGAGGAACAATTCGTGTAAATTTCAATATGAAGTAGAACTGTGGGCTATAACTCCCCACTTGGCGACCATTTGAATGACTATTAGTGTCAACAAAACTTAGAAATGCTTCCCGGATGGCAGGCTTTGAATGATTGGAAGGTTTTCCAGTTAGTCCATGTTGCTCATGAGGGAATTTTACTTCAACATCCTCATCATTGCCCAAGGACTTCCACCAATCTGTTTGCCCAGGTTCCACTTCATCCAATCCAGGATGCAGAACGAATGAAACCAATTTCTTGCCAATGACCTCTTGTTTGGTCATCACTATGACTAGCTCCTGGCACAGATGGACTTTGATTCATCTCTGCCTGGCTAATCTCTCTGTGTAAACACCAAGGTTGTCAACGATGCATGTGATGCAATTGAGATAGTTGCCATGGGTATCAAATAGATTTTCTCGAATCCTTTGGTTTTGAGCTGCAAGAATTGAAGTGATGGTTGTCAAGGAATGGTAGCTATATAGAGGAATTTGTGAACACGTGGACAGAGACATGCATGTCTGAATGCATGCACTCTGATGCATGTCAACATGCATGCTTGTGCAGAGTTACATGCAGCAATCAATTGCCTGTTGTTGTTGTGTGTGTATTTCTTATGATTTAAATTAAACTTGTTTTATGAGGGTGGCATGCTTGGACCAATGTATGTATCAGATGTGCATGTACAAGCTGTGCACTCACATGCATTCCTCATACCAGTGAGGTTTCTGTGTGCTGTGGCGTGCTTCTTCGGGTTGGGGTTGCTCTTCATGTAAGTTGTCATGGTATGTCTTGGAGTTATGGCACCCTACAGCATTAAAACGGTCCTTAATCATCTCAGGATCTCGGTGCAACCATGTTTGCAATGTCCCACTGCTTCCTCAAGACCCTCTTGTGGAGAAAAGAGCCATCTGAACTGGACAGGCTCTGTTCCAGCACTGGCGAAAGACCATACGCCGCTTGCGCTTTCCCCTTGAAAAACGTGTCTAGGCATTGTCTTTTATGACTTCCAGAAAGCGTTATGGACAGTGCAGTGGGGCTTCGCATCAGAGTCGTCTGTGCAGATGCATCTGGGGTGCTGTTTAGCTCCTGAGGAGTGACTGGTGTAGATAGCTGCTGCACTTCGCGAGACATGTTGCAAATGTCGTTCTCTGCTGCACGATACTGTACGGTTGCGAAACAAAGACCGCTGTGAAGCCCATTCAATGGCCTATATGAAGGAACTGACCAATGAGACACGATTTATGTTGTAATCATACAATGACTGTAGGCGGCATTTTTCGAATTTGTACATGCTGGTGTAACTTTCGATTTATATTATCAACTACCACATAATTATGCATTAAGTACACTGCTCAGTGGGGCAGAACAGCAACCTGGCTATAATACCATGCAGATCAAGAAATCATAGCTGCCATCTCATCCACGGAACATGCTCTGTATTGGAAACTCTACGGGGAAATGCTATGACTTATGACTGTTAGCTGGTGCGACACATCCACTGCTGACCTGTAAAAAAATCTGTTAAGGAATGACACAGCCATGCTGAGGCCAGAATCACACAACATTGTCTCAGCCGTTGTCAGGAAAGTACATAATAGCCTTATAGCTATGATGCATGTATGATGAACTGAGGACAAGCAGATCAATAAACCGATTATTGTATCACTTAAATGCTGACCAGTCGGTTCTTTCTGAAGCTTTAGACCACTCAGTACCAGGGTGCTTTACACCCTTGAGCCTGCATGCACCCTGATTTGTATATGTATATCTCAGAGCACCTCTTGTTCAATATTTTACTAATATATACCACCACCACCACACAGTGCAAGTAACAATGGGACCGACACATGTGGCAGTAGAGTAAATGCGGGAGTTGGAGGTAGAAAACAACCACCAGTGCAAGTAACAGAGTGCAGAACCACATGTGCCAGTAGAGTAAATGCACTAGTTAGTGGCAGAAAAGACCACCAGCACAAGTAACAGAGGGTCAGGACCACATGTGCCCTCAGAGTAAACAAATGGTAATCGGAATTGGAATCAGTAATGTTATTAACATGCATTAGGGGAATCCCTTTGGCAAGCAGCCCACAATACACACAGACTTATACACAAGCAATTTCGTCAGTCAGAGTGAATCAGTTTAAATTTGTGTTCAGTGGGCAATGTTTGTTGTTAGGGGGTGCAGTCAATGCGAAGCATTATCCCTCTCGCAAAAGCTAGATAATGTACTTGACTAACCGTTTCAGTCTTGATTTCAGCAAGAAACCGTTTCAACGACTACGACATGACGTTTTCCTGAAAGGACAAGTCGAAGGCCTATTAGCACGTGATAACACGTGATATTCTTGTGAAATTTCCGAAAATGGCTGACAATGTTGTGTTACTTCTTGCCATTTTGCTGTTCCGCGCGAACGATTCAATGAAAATTCTACGTTTTGGCTTACCCCAGTCTTCAAGCCCGTACGCAGCAGCCATAAACCATGCTTTAAGGCGATTTCTTCCAGAACTTTCTGTCAAATCACGCGGATAACACGTGACAATGCTCCCGTAGCCATGGCAAC
Source organism: Ianthella basta (assembly GCA_964019415.1). Taxonomy (NCBI): domain Eukaryota; kingdom Metazoa; phylum Porifera; class Demospongiae; order Verongiida; family Ianthellidae; genus Ianthella; species Ianthella basta. The sequence continues at coordinate 4,468,956 of OZ025872.1, read as the reverse complement.
ACAGGAATTCACACCTTTGAGGTGTCATATTTCCTTGTGTAAACAAATCAGACATGTCCCACAAGCGACTACCAGCGCAAGTTACAGAAGGTCAGGACAAGCACGAGCACCATTGGAGTGCCCGATGCAGCAAGCAATTGTTACTTGCACAAGGGCAGCAGCATTTGGTACTTCTTGTATTATAGACATTAAATGGGCTGCCCTTGTGCAAGTAACAATTGCTTGCTGCATCGGGCACTCCAATGGTGCTCGTGCTTGTCCTGACATTCTGTAACTTGCGCTGGTAGTCTTTTCCACCACCAAGTAATTGATTGGGGTTTGAGGATGCTGGTGGGCTAGAGTGCAAGGTACAAGGTTCAAGAGCCAGAGATTATGGGATGTCAATGGATCGCACCCAGGCCATGGCGGCAGGATTTTCAGTGACTGCACCCCCTAACAACAAACATTGCCCGCTGAACACAAATTTAAACTGATTCACTCTGACTGACGAAATTGCTTGTGTATAAGTCTGTGTGTATTGTGGGCTGCTTGCTAAAGGGATTCCCCTAATGCATGTTAATAACATTACTGATTCCAATTCCGATTACCATTTGTTTACTCTGAGGGCACATGTGGTCCTGACCCTCTGTTACTTGTGCTGGTGGTCTTTTCTGCCACTAACTAGTGCATTTACTCTACTGGCACATGTGGTTCTGCACTCTGTTACTTGCACTGGTGGTCGTTTTCTACCTCCAACTCCCGCATTTACTCTACTGCCCCATGTGTCGGTCCCATTGTTACTTGCACTGGTGGTGGTGGTGGTGGTGGTGGTTGTATGTGGCGGTGGTATGTTGATATATATAGCGGTGTTTGGCATATTAAAGCAGCTGGGCTTGCTTTACCATGAAACTTGGTGCACATGGCCAAGCTAAAGTGGCCTATCAACCTATGCTATTAGCACTATTACTTAATTAAGGACAAAATGACCCGTGTGTGTGTGTGTGTGTGTGTGTGTGTGTGTGTGTGTGCGTGCGTGCGTGCGTGCGTGTGTGTGTGTGTGTGTGTGCGTGTGTGTGTGTGTGTGCATGCATGAGTGCTCCCTTCAGTGGCTTTACCCGCTACAACAAGTCTAGCCAGTTTAGCTTTACATAGTAGTGGAGGGTTGCTGGATTACATACATCCACCACTGTGTCATGCTATTGGTGCAGAAAAAGCATGTGACAATGCTAAAGACTGGTAGGCAAACAAACATCTTAGAAATAAGAAAAGTTAAACAGTGGCTGTAGTAGGATTTGAACCTAGACCTTTGGATTGCTAAGCGACCAGACTAGACTGTGTGGGCCTTGGCTAATGCAAAGGTGACACATTCCTGCTAATTGGGCGTCAATATTTGATTTTTGCCCTGTATATTCGGCATTCTGGCACTAATTAAGAAATACTGCTAATGACATAGACTGGTGGACCACCTGGCCATGTCTACCAAGTTTCGCGATAATCTGCTTATATTTATATTCCGACTAATGCTACACTATGTATCTGTATAAATACGCTATACATTATGTATTATTCTAGGCGAATTTATATTTGCTGTTTGACTGCAATTTGCACAAGGCCAAAAGCCTAATTGAAAAATCTATTCAATTTAAAATCCATTTAATTCTTCATAGTTTGTATGCATACTGAGTACTTGTCCGCAGCATCCTCTATAGCCTCTGTGAATTATATTATTTATTTATATTATATTATTTAGATTAGGGGTGTATATTGTTACTTGCACTGTATACATACTTAATGTATAGCAATGCCATATGACAGGTGCATCTAAAGGGGAGCAACCCAGGATTACTAGTGTAGAGGATGAAGTAAGGAAAATGAAGCAAAACGTAGCTGATGTCACTACAGTTGCAGATGCTGTCCATTCTGAATTACTGCTGAATTTGAAACAACAGGTAAACTGAAAAGCTTACACAGGTTCATAGTGCATTTAAACAGTACGTTTTCAGCCATTTACAGATTGTTTCATTAATGGTGTGCATTATTGTCAAACATCATGCCTCTTCATTTGTTTCCATGATCTGTCCCTATTGTCCACTGGGTGACAGGACCCCAAGACTGATCAGAAGGAGAAAGCGAGGACCAGAGAGGAGGAGAAGAAAGGCACAACAGAGCAACCTGTGAGGAATGGCTTTCTTGTGTGTATAATAGTAGAAGACTGTTAAGGTAGTAGGTACAGCTAAAAGCTTTCTTTAGGGTACATTACTTTTGCCTATGCAACTCTCAAACCATAAATCCACCAATGATGATTGTTACAAATGTGATAAACAGGTAAATTTCCCATAATTTGGTGCCACTTGTTAATTGATCGGTGATTCCCTTATTGAGATAATCTAAGTGAAAGTGAAAAATTATCACTTTGATTGAAGTCAAGCATCTCCAGGGAAATTCGATCTTCTTCTACCCCCAAAGGCTGAGATGGACCAAACCTGGGATATATATACAATCTATAGACATGTGTGCACAAACCTATGGCAGCGATTTACTAGTTTCCATCTCATTGTGGAGTTATTCTCTATCCCTCTTACGAAATTTGTGATAACTCGATCACCGAAACGATTTTCCGTTATCGCTGCCATAGGAATCTGCCCAACATAATGATCTACATGATGAAACATACCGCGTTTGGATCGGTTGTAATGCTTCAGACTAGATAGCTCTGCAACACCTTTAGCACGCACAGTGGTATGCCAGAGTAAGTGTCACTGAAACCTTTCGTACTCGCTAACTAACCCAACGCTAGGAACAACTTTTATAACGCAGAATCCAGTAACTTTCAAGCTTTGCAAGTGGAACGATCGCCCACAAGAGGCTGAAGCCTGCTATACTTCCTCGCCGTTGATTTGGAAGGCCAGATAGTTGTGGTTTCACACCTCATTTCACACCTGTCACCTTCCATACCGTATGTATAAACATCCCTGCTGCCAACAGTCAGCAATTACAATTCAGACCATTAACACTTAGAGTTTGCCACAAATCGCCGAATTTTCATTCTTTCATAACTTGTGCCAGCGTGAAAGTACAGACTTGAAACCTTCAGTTAAGACTTCTGATGATGAAGATAACTCAACCACTAAAAATGAAGGCCAACTGATTTGGTCACTTTAGCCGTACCTACTACCTTAATTGAATTGATTTAGCCTTTGAAGCTAATGGCATTCACTATACAAGCGTAATGGGTTGTGGACTCTCACAAAATGGCGATGAATCAAGTTCTGGTCCAACCTATTACTGTGGAAGAAGAATGGCTAAAGAAGTATTGTCATTATACCAGGGAAATAAGTAGCTTAGGGATGTAGAGCAATGCCTGGTGCACTGCAAATGGAGTGGTAGATGGGTGATGAGAAAAGAATTGAATAGAGTGCTCAGTTGCTGTTATCCGTTTTTTGTGGGCGAGACTTCGAGGACTGGTTGCTTCAGTTGAAGCATATTTTTCTCCTAAGCTCTTAAATGGCCACTGATCCATCCTAATTCATCTTTTGTCTCTTCATGTGCAGCCCTCAATTGGTGATCCTGTAGCATCAAAACACAGTCCACTGGCCCCTACCACACAGCCACACAAGAAACAACAACATGATGAGGTTAATTATTGCATTGTGTTTCACTATGTAATAGTTAATTGCTGACCAATCGGTGTCTCTGAGATTTAGAGCACGAGGCACGAGGGCGTGAAGCGCCGAGTGCCGAGTGGTCTAAATCTTCAGAGACACCGATTGGTCAGCATTTAAGTGTTATAGATCCCAACGATTGGACAAGGAGCGGCAGCGAATCAGTTTAACTACTCGTACTTGCGTCATCACACGTCTTCTGAAAGTAGTTAGCAATTTCTGACAATGGCCGAGAAAACGTCGCTTGGTTATTGGGTTTGTCATTTCGCAGCAGACGTTCCTAAAGGTTGGCAGTGGATGCGGCGCGTAAGCTAAACATAAGCTTACTCACTGACAACCCCGTTAGCCACAGTGTTTCCCAGAGCGATGTCTTAAGCCTGTTCCCAGCTTGTAACCAGTTCCTTTCTCGGCTCTGGTTCGTAGGCCGTTGCAGGCCGGATTGTTGCGTTACCCTGTTTATCGACGAAGCAAGTAAGCCGAGCAAACTGTGCATCGTATGTTGTGGAGTTAGCAACTATTGTTAGCTGCAGCTTCTCTGCTATAGACCACGGGCCCAAGCCACGCCCATGCTCTAAATTGCTATTAAGAGCATAGGCGTGAACGCCGCGCGTGCCACGCCCATGCTCTAAATTGGCATTTAGAGCATAGTGTGAATGACACGCGTGCCACGCCCATGCTCTAAATTGCTATTTAGAGCATTGGCGCGAACGCTGTGCGTCGAATTAGAACACTGCTAGACGAAATAGACCATGGCGTGAAACAACACCCGGGGTGTCTACGACGTTTAGAAACATCGTTTAGACGCACGTTACCATGGCAACGGGATCTATTACCCATTATACACAAAGTTTAAACTTCATTTTGTTCACCCATTGACTGTGGGATTGTATGGTTGCAATACCTTTCATTATACTGTTTTGCTGCTAAACGGCAGTTGAAAATTATGCAGAGCTGCCTGTTTAATAAGCTCACTGAGATATGTGGGGTGGATGCAAGACTGTGTGGACAGTTGGTCCCTTGGAGTGGTTAATGTTACTGCTGCACTGCTTCCCTCCCCATACATGTCAGTCTGTTGGACCAATTCAGCTCACTAGAGAATGGCAGAAAATGGCAGTCACTAGAGGCAACCATCCACAGGTAGATTACATGTATTATCATTGTTGTACATAAGATATATTTTTGGGGCGCCGAAGGCGCCCCTATATTGTTTTCAGATTTAGGTATTCGTATGGCTTCATGTTCGTATATATATATATATATATATATATATATATATATATATCTGTCATTGCAAATGGCGGCGCTCACGTCAATCTTTACAAAGCTTTAAATCCTCTCTAATGACGTTTGGCCGTGTTTGAATCGAACGAAATGTGGTCATAAACATGTGTTAATAGAGTGATACTAATAAAAAGCCTAAGGAACGTCTCTTCTGCGAGATACAGCTCCAATTATGACTGACGGACATTGTAAAATGGCCGCGCGTTCGACGCTTTCTGTTTGCTAGGCTCAAAACCATCTTTCTTTAGATTTCGCCGTGTATCCAAAGAACGCAAAGTGTTTCTAGAACATGTTCAAGTAATAGTATTGTGGTAGGAAGCTTACTTAACTGTTTTTCTGCGAGATACAGCCCTAAATACAACAGAAGTCTAGTGACCCCTAGGCCAATAATGGGAGACCAGCGAGTCATGACACATAATTATAGCCATGATTTGCTCATAGAGTCATCATAGGGTAGCCTTTTAGCCTGCACACTCCTCCTCCAGGCACAAAGTAACAATTGCTCATTCAGAATGTCATATAGATCAAAAAGCAGTAGGCAAACATTTGACAGTTTGGTAGGGATGCTTTCACTGGATATGACTGGCTGCTCTGGAGACTTGACACTCTTGCAAACCCAACGGTCTAGTGTGTCTTGATGTATCTTTCAGGCCAACAACAATACTGTACCCCCAACTATCTGATTTACTGAACGTACATGGAAAAATTGCTAGCAAGTAGTTCGAGGTTCAGGGGCGCCCTGGCGCCCCACGAGTTTTTTAACTCGAAATACTTGTTGATACAATTGGTACATTTTTAGTAAGTTATTATTAAGGTATTATTTTAGGAAGTTGCACTTCGTACTATGTATTACTGGTGTTGGTAGAGTTTCTGAGCATAAGCGTAGCGACTGGTTCAGCTTCAATTAACTTTAACTCAAACTTCAAATCAACTTCAATTAATCTCCAATATCATCATCATTCGTATAACGGTTTTGTATGTGTATGTACATGTGTCTGTGTGCATGTTGTTGTAATGTTTGTATACTGTTTATCACTTTCTGTCTTGGGCAATAACATAATGTACTCAACCAGCATGCAGTGAGCTAGAATGTTGCAATGCACTATACCTCCTGTGCTAGGAGGGGAATACAGCACTGTTGTGGGCATCTCAACAAGGTCACTTGCCAGTGGTGCGAGAGTTGGTGGAAATTAATTGAAATTGATTTGAAGTTTGAGTTGAAGTTAATTGAAGTTGACCCAGTTGCTGCGCTTACGCCAGTACCCTTATGCAGCAATGAACCTATACTGCATCATTACTATATAGTGTTATTTTATTTGGTATTGGTAGGCTGTTGCCATAAGTCCTGTTGTTGAAGCAGCAAAACATGGTCGGCTCTCTACAATGAGGAAGCTGTTGGATGGAGGAGTAGGCTCTGCTGAGGACCAGGATGAGGTGAGTACATGGTGTGTGTATGTGAGTGTATCAGACGTATTGACTGTGTTTTGTATACTGTATCATGTGTAGGCTGTGTACCCTACCGAGCATTGGTATGTGTATGTACATGTGTTTGTGTGCATGTTTTGCAATGTTCGTATAACAATTCACTTTCTGTCTTGGGCAATAACATAATGTAGTCAACCAGCATGCAGTGAGCTAGAATATTTCAATGTACTATACCTCCTGTGGTAGAAGGGGAATACGGCACTGTTGTGGGCATCTCGACATGGTCACCTACCAGTGATGCGAGAGTTGGTGGATGTCTACAAAGTGAATGTGTTTCAGAAAAACAAGGTAAGTTTTTGTTCATGCAATCATTAGAACTTGCACCATATGCACACACACGCGTGCATGCGTGCACACACACACACACACACACACACACACACACCACTTTTGCTCCTTCACACACACACAATGTGGATTGTTCCATGTATGGTACTTATTTGAGAGGTTGGTTCATTACAATGAGCCACTGCAACGGACGTATAGCGTAGTACCTCAGGAGGCTTGGGGGGCGGAGCCCTATTGATGGCAACCACTGATCGCCTTCCCTTACTAGTCATCCTACAATGATAGAAGCTGTTTCGCCCTGACACTCTTGTATCCACCACCAGTGAAACTGCAAGTGTTTCACTGGTGGTGGATACAAAAGTAGTTAGTCATCCTGCCTTCCATCAGTAAACCACACTAATGAGCCCCAATCAGGCGAAAAAGCTGTCCAGTGATTAGGCCTTGTTACATATTTCAGTAGTACATCAGTCTATGTTATATTATGTGGTCAGATAGTTGTTGTGAATCATGAGCATACTTGGAGAAACTTCTATGGCGGCAAAAAGATTGTTCTAAATAAGTGTTAGCGTTTGAATATGGTTTCAGTTCCATTGCATGCTTTGTATATCTGTGCTGCATTCTATAAAGTGAAGTGATGGATATTGTTAACCATTTTATTGCTCTTAGCCTTTGTATGGTCTCTTGGTAGAATGACCAGAATGCCATGCACAAGGCTGCAGAAGGTGGTCAGCTGGAGATGATCAAGTTCCTCTCCCAGGCCTTTCCAGCAAAGGTCCATGAAAGAGACAGCAATGGCTGCACCATGTTGCACTGTGCAGCCCTGATGGGTCATTGTGAGGTGGCACGCTACTTGATTGAGAAAGTGACGATGGACCCACAGGACAGGACAAAAGTGTGTGGGGTGGAATAGGAGAAGGAAGTGTGTACAAAGTACAGGTTCTGTTTGTGCTAATTGTAGCAGGTGACAACATAAATGGTGTCACCTGGACATGCATGTAAAATGGTAAAGGGAGTAAGATACTCCAGATCTGGTATACTTTTAGCTTTATGAGCCCAGGAATGGTGAACATGTTATTAACCACTTGCACATGTGGCCCAATCCTCTAATATTCAGCTACATACAACCAGTAACAAACTACATGTCATGGCATTGCACCTACTGTTTTGAGCTGCTGATAACAATGGTGATCACTGGTCTTGAATAGTCTTGTGCACCAGCTCCTATTATAGCATGGAGTAATATGGTCTAGAAGCGAGATTAGGTCTTAAGGACAATGACAACTGTGAGTGTGATTTGTCGGGCACTGTAAATCATGTAATGTGAAAAGTTATTGTTGTCGCCTGAGGAGAGATCCCCTTCATCAATGAAAATGAATTCTTTAGAGCCAGTGCACCTAATCATAGATGTGCAATCACACACACGCACGCATGCACGCATGCATGCACACACGCACACACAAGCACGCACACACACACATCTTTACACATGTATATATGTCAGTACTCCACTGTTATATTATCTCTTACTGCCCTTGCACAGAATGGAATCACTGCACTGCTGGCAGCTGCTTATGGTGGCAGTGTTGAGCTAGTCAGAATGCTGTTGGAGGAATTTAATAGCTCACTAGATGAAGTGAACAATGTGAGTGTGTACATTACTATATGCATTACTGCCTTGAAGCAGTCTTTGTAAGCAATATCTCAGTCAGGTGTTCAGTTGTCCTACGTATGTGAGGCTAACAACAGTAAGAGACACAGGCTTATACCCAAGTACTTAAATCACCCATTCCCAAACTCATAAGCACTCCCCCACACAACACTAATGCAAACACAAACCCACACATTTCTGTTCAATCACACTGTGACACGTGCAATGTTGATTTTCCA
>OZ025872.1:4287874-4455374 GCA_964019415.1 Ianthella basta | reverse complement strand
GAGTCAGGCACCACTTCTTCCACTACCCCTTGCAACCTCTTCTGGATAATCTTCGCAAACAGCTTCCCTACTACATCTAACAAACTTATCCCCCTCCAATTGTCACAAACAGTTAGGTCTCCCTTCTTTGGTACTGGTACTAACACTGCATCCCTCCACTCTTCTGGTACTCTCTCTTCTCTCCATACAGTACTGAAGAGGTCATGAATGTTAGCCATGGTGTCAGGTCCACAACTCTTCAGCATTTCAGGTAGAATTCCATTTTTTCCGCTAGCCTTGTTCGCTTTCAAACTATCCATTGCTTTGCAAATTTCCTCTTCTGTTGGTGGTTCGCTCAAGTCATCTCGTTGTGGATACTGGTGTTGTGCTTGTACAATCTCCTCTGTGTACATACTGCTAACATTCAGAACAGCATTAAAGTGATCTTGCCATCGTTGAAGTGTCTCTGCAGGTCCTATACAAGGCTGTCCATCTTGTTTCCTAATCACTCTTGGTCTCACTGGCTGCATACCACTTCTTCCCTTCTGAATGTCTCTTATGCCTTTCCATACATCTTGTCCAGCTACCCCTTTCATCATTCCTATCTCCACTTCTTTAGCTTTTGCCTGAAACCATTCATTCTTGACTCGCTTCACTTCTGATGCCACCAGTCTTCTCTGTACAACATATCGTTGCCTGTCACTATGATGTTGCGTCCCTAACCACTTGTTGAACAGTAGGTTACGCTTGTCAATGTGTTTCTGTAAGATAGTTTCATTGTCTTTGAACCAATCTGGTTGTTTTCTCTTCTTGTAACCCAGGGTTTTCTTCGCTACGATCACCAAACCATTTCTGAATGTTTCCCACTTCTGTAACCCGCCTGCTTCATTTTTCCAACCAGCACCAACTTCTTCTCTCACTGCCTCCATTGTACCTAGCTTGAGTGCTCTCACTGCGCAACATTGAGACTGCAAACCTCTTTCTGGATGGTTTTTGCAACATTTTGGTTGAGGCCTGCAACCTCAATTGAGCTCTCAACAGTTTGTGATCAGTCTAGCATTCTGCAGAACGCAGAACAGTGACATCACAACAAAAATTTCTCTGTGTCTGTCTCATGATGACATAATCAATACAATGCCACTTTTTGCTTCCAGGGTGTTGCCACGTGTACTTGTGTATGTTCCTCTTTTCAAAAGTTGTATTCATGATGACCAGCTCATTTACAGCACAGAAGGATAGAAGCACTTCTCCACTCTCGTTCATTTTGCCTACTCCTTGACAACCTTTCACTCCATTCCAATTAGATGTAACAGTTCCTGTCTGCCTCTCACTACTACCTACTCTGGCATTGAAATCCCCTAGCAGCAACAGTACATCATCTTTGGCAACACCATCTAGAGTTCTCTGAAGATCTGTGTAGAATTCCTCTTTCTTCTCTTGTGAGGATCTATGTGTTGGTGCATACACACTAAGAATGGTGGCATGTGTTGGTCTGATAATATTCCGTCCAATCTGTCGTTCGCTTCTATCATCAAGCTTCACTCTAGCCATTATGATCCTGGAACTAACTCCTTTCTACACTTCTCCAGCTCTCCTCCATGCATCTGCTAGAAGTGGATCCAGCACAATCCCCACACCCTCGTTGCGTTCTATGATGTCTCCGTCACCTGGTATTGGACGACCTGAATGTAGTATTGTGTACCCTTCTACCTCATATATAATTTGACCAGACCATTTCGTTTCACTGATTGCTGCAATGTTAATCTTAAATTTCTTGAACTCACGTACCATCAAAGAGGCTTTTCGATCTACAGGTACTCCTCTATTCCCTGGCCTTGCTACACTAGTTGCAATACTACCTTCTGCCTCCACAAGTGTTCTCATGTTCCAACAACCGATGTTTAACCTGTGACGTCGACGAGAACAAATGCGACTGTCACGGCTGATTGATTGGTCAGTCATTTGTGTTCAGCTTCTAGTGCAAACTTGAATACACACTGAGGGCTTGCAAAACCACCGCAGTGCAGAAACGACAGGGCCTTTCACACAGCAACTGACAATGCCAGAACGAATACTGCACGATAAGAAGGTCCTGTAGTACCAGTCACGTTCACCAGCCAGTTGTAGCTTGGCCGTCGGGCGCCTCGAAGAGTGCGACTGGGTTTCGCCCGAGTGGTCGTACGTTAGGGCTGTCCGCCGAGCCCGGTGTGCTTACAGTGTAGGGACAGGTGTCGTAAGAGGACTACGCGAGGGCAGGCAACATGTGATCTGTCGTCAACAGCCCAAAACTTCTCCCCGAACAATCTCACCTTCAGTGCCGTAGTCCACTGTACTGTTGGCATACCTCACCTCCACTGTTGTCGCCGTTGACGCCGTTAGTTCGGGCAATCCACGAGCGGTTGCGATCTCGTCAACCTCTCTACTCAGAGAAACTGCTCTTCGTCCGTCCAAAGCGACTCCGAAGTCTCCTTCAGCAGCTTCTCTTTGTGCGCGCTTTTTTTCAAACTTCCGCCATTTTGACACACACACACACACACGTACACACACACATGCACAAACGCGCGCACACACACTCACACACACACACACACACACACACACAACATAACATACACAAGCACACACAAACACACACACACACACACACACACACGTGCACACACACATGTCTTCACACATGTATGTACGTCAGTACTCCACTGTCTTTTAATTCCCTTGCACAGGAGACACTGCATGGAGACACTGCACTGCTGATAGCTGCTTTTAATGGTAGTGTTGAGGTAGTCAGAATGCTGTTGGAGGAATTTAACAGCTCACTGGAAGAAGTGGACAATGTGAGTGTGTTCTTTACTATGCATTTCTGACTTGAATCAGCCTTTGTAAGCAATATCTCAGTCAGGTGTTCAGTTGTCCTACGTATGTGAGGCTAACAACAGTAAGAGACACAGACTTACCCAAGTACTTAGATTACCCATTGACAAACTCATAAGCTCCCCCGCACAACATTAATGCAAGTACCCACACACACATTTTTGCTCATTCACACTGTCACTCATTCAATGTTGATTGTTCCATGTATGGTATGTATGTAGTTGTATCAGTCTACGTTATATATTATGTGGTCAAAGTAGTTGTTATGAATCATGAACATAATTATTTGGGGAAAGCTCTGTGGTGGCAAAATAATTGATTGTTATAGTTTAAATTGTTTTAGTTTCCATCCTTTCTATGCCTACACTACATTAATTCTGTATTGGTAGCCATTTTATTGCTCTTAGCCTTTGTATGGTCTCTTGGTAGGATGGTCACAATGCCATGCACAAGGCTGCAGAAGGTGGACAGCTGGAAGTGATCAAGTTCCTCTCCCAGACATTTCCAGCAAAGGTCCGTGACAGAGACAGCTATGGCTACACCATGTTGCACTCGGCAGCTCGGCTGGGTCAGTGTGAGGTGGCACGCTACTTGATTGAGGAAGTGAAGATGGACCCACAGGACAGGACAAAGGTGTGTGGGGTTGAATGGGAGAAGGAGGTGTGTCCAAAGTACAGGCTCTGTTTGTGCTAATTGTAGCATGTGACAGCATAAATAGTGTCACCTGGACATGCATGTAAAATGGTAAAGGGAGTAAGATACTCCAGATCTGGTACTTTTAGCTTTATGAGCCCAGGAAAGGTGAATTGGCATAACCCACTTGCGGAATGTGGCCCAATTCTCTACAACCAGTAACAGAGTACATGTCACGGCATTGCACCTACTGTTTTGAGCTGCTGATAACAATGGTGATCATTGGTCTTGAATAGTCTTGTGCACCAGCTCCTATTATAGCATGGAGTAATATGGTCTAGAAGCGAGATTACAATATGGCAGGAAAATTTCTCGAAGTTTAATGTTCGTGAGTTTCGTGATTTCACCAAATTCTCGAAATTTTCATTCGCGAATTTTCTCCATCTATCATTATAATAATATGCAAGCGTCATAATAAGATGTCTGCCGCGTAGCGCAGAAGTGGGTTTAGCCATTTAAGTGCTATCTTACAGTTCTGTGCTCAAACATTCCCTGCAACTAAGTAGTTGGCCTGCCAAAGAGATGTTTTGAAGGTTGGAAATTATGAAATGGTAGGGTTTGAACAAAATCGCGAAATTTACTTCCACGAAATTTTTCCGCTATACGATAGGTCTTAAAGTCAATGACAACTGTGAGTGTGATTTGTCGGGCACTGTAAATCATATAATGTGAGAGTTGTTGTTGTCACCTTAGGGGAGAATCCCTTCATCAATGAAAATGAATTCTTTAGAGCCAGTGCACCTAATCATAGATGTGCAATCACACACACACACACACACACACACACGCACGCACGCACACACACACACATCTTCACACATGTATGTACGTCAGTACTCCACTGCTATATTATCTCTTACTGCCGTTGCACAGGATGGAAGCACTGCACTGCTGCTAGCATCTTATAATGGCAGTGTTGAGCTAGTCAGAATGCTGTACGAGGAATTTAATAGCTCACTGGATGAAGTGAACAATGTGAGTGTGTACATTACTATATGCATTACTGCCTTGAAGCAGCCTTTGTAAGCAATATCTCAGTCAGGTGTTCAGCTGTCCTACGTATGTGAGGCTAACAACAGTAATAGACACTTACCCAAGTACTTAAATCACCCATTTTCAAACTCATAAGCACAAACACATGCACACACACACACACACACACACACACACACACACACACACACACACACACACACACACACACACACACATACGTACGCATGCACACACACACACACAAGTGCATACGCATGAGCAAGCACACATATGCACTTGCACACACACGGACGCGCACATACACACGTATGCGCAACATGCAACTTTTTCAATCAAAAGAAGCATCGGTTTTAGACTGTGATCATTGCAAACAAGCGCACCCGGGATGGGGTTACTGAAGCACTTGTGTGACATTTCAAAGTGACAGGGACAGTTAGACAATGGAATCCCCCTCATTGCTACCATCCCCTGGACCTGAGGTACCAGTAATTAGGTAGCCAGTACAGCAGTTGGTGATGTAGTGTTTAGTGTATAGTACACATGTGGCTGTGATGTAAGATGGGTTTTGTATTATGTCTGCAAGCATTTGTGTGCAATTTGTGGAATTATATCTTGTACCATAGTAATAGATTATTATTAGTATTGGCACTACTACTGCATACTACTGGTGTGTGTGTGACTTGCACTGCATGTTCACTTAATTAATTGAATTGATATCCTCATTTTCTTATTACGCTAACAGGTTGGTGATAATGCCCTCCACCATGCTGCTTACAAGGGCCACCTGGAAATGGTGAAGTACCTCCTTCCCAAATTTGGTCAGAAGAAGTTTGATGTCGACAACAATGGTCACACGTGTCTGACCTTGGCTATTCAAGAACAGAAACAAGATGTGGAAGACTACCTTCTCGAGTACGGTGGATTTGTCAGCCATCAGTAATAGGTAAGCACAAATGCCCGTCTTTAATGACTCCATGCCATGCACCTGGTGTCACTTGTCTGCCACCAGATGAATTCCCACTGATCCCTCTCTGTTGCTATTGTTGGTATCTAACTCCCTCTATTGTTGATATATAGTGGTATGTGTTGGGACTCCCTTCTGCCTAGGGACTGTTTCCAATTCTTATCTGTGCAGTACCATCCTCTCATTGTATGCACAGCCCTTCAGTTTCTTATATTGTCAAAACGTCAGTGTCTGAGTGCATAACTCATAGTATTAGTCTACTCACACATGTATTATTCTCCAGTTGTTATAATGTGTTGAGATGAACTGTAATGATGCCACTTCAGATAGAGTGGGCATTGAAGAATATGGTTCATTAACACATTTAGCTACATAGGTGTCAACTGTCTCGTAAATTAGGCAGGATATGTCCTGTCTTGCCTGCAGATTTTCCCTCCTCCTCCCTCTCTCCTCCCTACACACCATACACCCATTGCTTGTAGTAGGTTGTACCAATGTGAAGAAGATGCAGCTAATTAGACACTCCACTTGCTTACATAGTATATTCTACCTTTTAGCTTTGGTTCTATGTATGTACGTAGGCAGTACATGGATAATGTGTAGTTTGTATTAAGTTTTACTTTCTGTATCTCATAACTTGTAACAGTACTATTAATATGCTGTAATTGTTGTAGTGGTCATACTGTAGCAAGCAATTAATATCGCTTTGTGTTTGGCTCATCCCTGATTATATGCACATATATAATTGGAGATACGTATGTAGTAACTGAGGTCTGTTTTGTATTATGCATAATAATTTGCTACATTGGCTATGCTGTAGCTATCATTGTAGTAGTTTTAACCCACTTCTGGCAAAATATAATTACTTTAAAATATAATTATACGAGCTGAGTAATTGTATTTTGCCAGAAATTATAATCCAACAAAGCCGCCAATCTGGCAACATGCAGCTATAATATATATAGTTAGCTACCAAAGCAGTGGTCAACACCACTGGTGAGTTATTCTCTTACGTACATGCGTGCATATGGGTTAGATGTTTCAACTTCAGTGACACTGCATGAAATCCAGGTCTCTCATATAATATGTACCCATGTGCATGCAGATCATGTTCGATGGTTTGCATACATAATTATGGCTACCGGACAGCTATGTAGAAAACTGTTTGCTGTGCAATAGCTATAGTATTAATTTCAGGAGTTACTTCTTCATAAATTCACAATTGGCATAATGCAATCTGCATGCAATGTAAATCACTGTCCACGCTTTAACATAATTGAAATATTGTTGTACCTGTAACAGTTACATTTCATGACTGCAGCTGCATGGCCATGGGTAACACACATGTACATTTGATATTATTCCTGCTGCATGGGATATAATATATTACCCACCGAAGTGCTGTTCGTTGCCATAGCATTGGGTTACAGTATTTTTATTTATATAATATTATGCACAAATGCAACGTTAACTGATACTATTCAACATCAATTTAAATGAATAATGTTATGCAAGGTATGTCAATGTGAGCACATGCATAATCATGCATAATTTGATCATGTCTCTAGCCCTTCTATATATAGTTATACTAATACGCATGATTAGCACAATATTAGTTCTGTCTGTGGAAGGACCATCCAGCTGCAGTGAGCATGTCAATGACTGGCTGTGGATGGCTTCTAATCCTTGCATGCTATCCCCTTTCATGATCTCTCCAACTATCCTTCCAAGCTGCCGGCCTGCCTGCATGCATGTGTGAGATGGAGGCATACTACTCTGCAAATGCTCAGCATGTGAACTGGAATTCAATATGAATATTGCATGGTATGATGAAATATTGAAGTACACACTAGCTATAGCATAATTAGTGTGTTTTGTGTCAAAAATTTAATTTGTACTATTAATAGCATTGTACTGCTGGGTGAGCTGTTGTGGTGACAACAATCAAGAGTAGATCTACTCAAGCAATGATTCATTAAACAGTAAAGTACATACAAGTAAGTACAACCTTAGTGGCAGCTGCTCAGTAACAGATCCTTAACTTCAGTTCAATCTCCCTATGAATGCTAGGAAGTGGTGACATCAGCCATGTGATGTCATGTGATATGACATCACTACAGCATGTAATATGTTGAGTGTCATTCTGTGGCAAATATTGCTCACAATGTGGTTGTAGCTCAATTCATTGAATTGATACCATAATTACAAACTACTGTACTGTGTTGAGGTACCCCTCCTGTCCCTCATAGCCAATGTGGGATGGAATGAAATATGCACACCTTTCACCATTCAATGGCTAGGATCTCACAATTCTGACCATGTCACCTACTATGAAAGAATACCTCAATTGAAAGCAGCTACTTAATTGCTACTTTATAATCTTCAAGGACTGTAATGAATACCATGCAGTGTTCGCAATCAGCTGTGACATTAAATTTGTTATCTATAACATCAGTCAATTAAAAGTGCTCTAAAGTAAGCTATATGCTTTTAGCAACAAGTGAGTTTAGCATTTTGTACTGTCCAAGATTTGGTGGTACTAATGTTAGCAGTTTTCCTGCATAAAATTAATTTTCTGCTGGTACAAATTATTTTTGCGGTACAAGTTTGTGATTATTCACTACTTGCTATACTCACTAAAATTATAGTACCTGTTAAAATTATCAACCTTTAAGGTACTGAAATTGCACATTTTATGAATCATTAAGTCAATCTTACATCCAAAATTGTGGCACTTTTAAGAATTTCAGTCTTACCTTAACAACAGAAATCAGTCTCAAGCAGCTGACTGCCTTGGCGTAGTTCAGCATACATGTTTGATCATCTGAAAATATGCTCTGCTGATAGGCTCGCCTATAAAATTCTCTAGAACAGCAGGATCAACATTTTCAAGGATTAGGGCTTCTGATTTGAGCACTAATGAGCCTTTGAGCCTCAGTATAGTAGGCATCCAACAGCTGTCTCTCTGATGGGGTCTCTTTTCCTGGTGGTCCTGTATGCATGTCAGTTACATCATTTTCTAACATTTCCTTATGTACGGTATAATTATGACTGGTGTGTGAGAGAGGTATATGTACATGCATGGGCTTTTTAATGTATGCCTGAAATCAGTGAATGCTCATTCTGCACCTTACTCAAAAAAGATCAAGCCGTGCCAGACCATAATCAGCTGGCTGCAAGAACATCATGAGAAAGTACTCCACATCCACCATGCATGGATCACCATTGGTGTAGTATATATTTCCAGTCAAGAATGGCCTTCACATAATGTTACAGTATAATGGACCATAAGCATTAGTTATTGCATATAATTCTTGATGATGAAATGCTTGTGGCTGGTCAATCAGTATAATTATACCGAGGAGAGATAAGGGAACAGAGGGGCAATGTAGCTGCTGTTTTGGGTACAATCAAGGACAATCACTTTGATTATAATGATTTCAATCCTTAATTACATTTTACTATGACTTGCATGTGAGCACAGGTGACTGTGCCCCAATTTTTTTGCTACTGCATGTTTTAGTGCAGATCTACGGTAGGAAGCATTTAGCAGCTTATATATTATTATTTATTTATTTATTACTTCTTCTTTATTGTTATGTCATGTAATGATTATGTGTGTATAATTTTACCTGTCCACTATGTGATCTTTCAAAGACAAAGTTGTGCTTCCATTTACATTCATTTAACCTTCTGTGTGCTTTGTGCAGGCACGCCCAGGCAGTAGTTGGTAAAGGTTACAATGCAAGCATGGTGTGTGTAAGGCTCTGATCATGAGCATTATTATGGACATGCATGCACACACACCACACACATACACATATGCACACACTCACACACACATGTACACACGCACACGCACACACACACATGCACAGGCACACGCACCCACACCCACACCCACACACACACACACACACACACACACACACACACACACCTGTACACACACACTGTAAGTGTACAGCTGCAGTGCACCATAGTGAAGCTAGTGCTTATCCATGGCCATTGTACTTCAAACGTGACATGAATGCTGTCAGTGGGGAATAGGACAAAGACTGCAATCAGCAAAGCTCTAAATAGATACAGGTCACTCATCTCTTGTCATGTACATAAGAGTCTAGCAGGATGTCACATTTCAAGTAGATTAATAATCAGGCACACATGCGCACTGCCTGTGGTACATGCATAGTGTACTGTACAATAATGAATGCTGTCAGTAGATGTAAGATGTTTACATGACTAATTGTATATGCATGTGAGTGTATGCATGATAACAATGACATAGCAAAACACAATTAAGTGTGTCTATTAGGGGCACAACAGGAAGATGGGGACATTGCTAAGGGGAAACACTCTGGGCTTGCCCAGGATGCCCAAGTGTCAAACCACAGGCATGTGGTCTCAGCACATTACTACTTGACACTCCGTGCAGTCTCTACTATCCACCAGTACAGTGCATTAAAGCATAATATGCAGGTATGACAGAAATTAGGGCATACAATAAAGCTAAATGTAACGAGGTTCCAAGATACATACAGTATAAATAATTGTATGGTTCTCAACAACACTTTAATTGGTACTTCAGGTATATGAGCCATCATTTGGGTGTTTGCTCAACAGAGGCTTAAAAGGTAAAGTAAAGAAGACAGGATGTCAAATTATACAAACAGTGCAGAACAAATTTGTGTTACCAAACTGAGTATTGCTCTAAACTATATCAACTGTGTGTAGTATGCACTTCCTGTTTCGTTGTACCTGAAGGCTCTGCCTGTAAAAGGAGTTTCCAGCAAGTGTCAGCATGGTAATCACTTCCTTTGAATGGTCCTTCACATTTCTGTAGTACTTGCATTCATGTCCTCTCCAATTATCTTGCCAAGCAGCCTACACAGGTACAAAAGTAATGCATAATAGACTATGAAGACACAGCTCAGCCTTTTGCGTGATTGAATTAGATCAACAGGTAAATCAATAAGTCTCCACCACAGGTGTACATGGGTACATTTTCTATTCACTATTGCACACACTCAAACACACACACACACACACACACAAACACACACACGTACATGCAGACACAGACACACCCATGCATGAGAGAGATGACATTTGTCACTCACTCTGGCAATGGTAATGAGCCTGAGGCAGCTAACAGCCTTGGCATAGTTGAATGCTGTCTCACTGAAAACCACATTGAGGCAGTGAGCTTCCTTTCGATAAACCTCTACCATTTCGTCCTCAGTTGGAATATTCTTGTCAGGAGCACCTATGAGCAACAGTCAACACAAGTTAAAGTCACCAATCACCATGCAGCGCAGCTCTTTGGACATAATGAAGTAAAGAAACACAAAAGTACAATTCCCATACCACTTCACACCATAGGTCAACCCTTTACAAGGCACAATAGCACACATATTTTAGTTCCATTCAGATTGTGAGAGAGGCTAACCAATTAGAAGAATGAGATCTTGCAAATGACCACATACTTGGCATGGGAAGGCTGAATGAACATCATGAGGAAGTACCCCACATCCACCATGGGGTCACCGTTGGTGTGACACTTCCAGTCAAGGATGGCCTTCACGTTGTACTGTTAAAAATATGGTTTGACCAACACACCAAGGGTGTGATCAGTCACACCAATACTATAGTGTGACGTTCACACTGACACCAGTATCCACACTGTCATATCCTATCTGATAGATTAAAAGACTTTGAAGTTCTTCATAACCACTTTAAAGATGACAAGAGTTATTTTGGAATCTTATACAAGCTATCTAAGTAGATATATAGCTACCCAGCACACAGCTTAGCCTGATGGTATGTTGCGTACAGTGGGAGGACCTCCTCAAACTAAGTATGCTATTGGTGTAATTAATTTAATAGTACCATTAAGTACTTTGTGCTGCAGGGGATGCCGTATTCCCCAGTGAAGTTCACTGGGTCACCAGATGCCCAATGTTTGCGTGGTATACTGTATTCCCCGGTGAGCTACGTTTTGGTACAGTATATTTGTACATACTCCAATTGTCAATTCTTAACGTTGCATGTGAGAATGCTATGCTCCAAATACTTTACTCATGTGATTAAGTGCACACTTCAAATCACAATCAGTACAAGAAACATTGAAAGCATGGTATGAATACACCTAGCTAGTGCATGGCAGACAGAAATATGCTTTCAAAAGCTATCTAAATTAGAACAGCATTTTGGATGGTACACACTCACATCATTCATTTCATCCAGGGAACTGCAGAAATCTTTCAATAGCATTCTCATGCATCATGTCAACACTGCCTCCAAATGCAGCTGCCAGCAGTGCAGTGTTGCTGAGCTGTGCAAGGAAAGAATTCGGGTGTACTATATATCCAAGCATAATTCACTGGGTGAGGGTATGTGCAAGTGTAAGAATGTGTAAGTGTATGTGCATGTGCTGTGTGTGATTGGGAGCTTGCTACAGTGTAGAAATCTCATCTAAGATGGGAACTGCTTGAAAATGAATCACGTACAAAGAGCTTTTAATTCCTGTACAGCAGGGGATCACCCATCAGGAGATAACACATTAGTCTTGTGATGATGACTCTCCTTTGACAATAGGGATCACAACCATGGCTGTTAACCTCAGTCACCAGCTGCATTTGCAAGCTAAAAATATCACATTAGCATGCAGCTCAAAACAGTATGGGTGTAACCCTCATGTGTGTATTCAGTTATACGGGTAGAAGATTACTCATCAGTTTATTATCAATTGTCTACCTATGCCCATTTCTGTTCCAACCACAAGTGTTTTATTTGAAGCAGCCAGTCACCTAGCATGAACCATCAGTATGCCACATCTATAAATCCCAAAAAGATGAAACAGCTGCCAGTAGCTCTTCCATCAATCAATCAATCAATCAATCAATCTGTGCAAACATATCCCCGAAGTTGGGGGTTGTTCTTACAATAAGAATACTAATATTGCTATGAGGGTCTCAAAGTATAGTTCATGTTAAGTACTTTATATGGCATGGTTCTATAATCAGACTTCAAAAGTCATCACTCCATCTATTTCTGGGTCTTCTTCTGGGTCTCCTTCCCTCCACCTGCCCTCTCATCTCCTTTTCAACTATACCGCCCTGGTTCTCCAACACTGTCTTTCCATCCTTCCTACCTATGCCCATTTCTTCAAACTTTGACAAAGGTTTAATCACTGGAAATTTACGCCTACCAGCCTTCTACACCAAAAGTGTCTCAGGAGGCTGGGTTTACCAAGCCCTATTGATGGCAACCAGGGATCGCCTTTCCCACTGGTCATCCTACAAAGACTTATAGCCTTCCCCCATTAGTTTTTGCTCTTGTTGAAACCACAAGTGTTTTACTGGTGATGGATACAAGAGTAGCTAGTCATCATGCCATCCAACAGTATGCCACACTGATGAGCCACAATCAGGGCGAAACAACTGTCTGTGGCTCTTCCATTTTTGTAGGATGACTAGTGGGGGAAGGCGATCCTGGTGGCCACTAATAGGGCTTGGTGCCCCTCCCCCGTTAGCCTCCTGGGACATCTTTGGTGCAGCTGGTTTGTGTAAATTTCCAGTGATTTAACTTGGCAACTGCTACAAACTGTCCTCTGAACTACTCATACTGTTATATGCACTGTCTGAATTGATTCATGCACTATCAACATCAACTCAGCTAAACAGACCTGATGTGCCTATCCACTGTCAGATGGCCACTCTGAACTGTTTAGGAGCCTGTGCATGATCACTTAAACCAGTTTTGAAATAATTTTAAAGCGGGTTTGTTTTATCAAAACCTGTGTACATACCCGTAATGGGCCACAATGTATATTGAAATCCCGTGAAACGAGTGCAAAGCAAACAAACACTTTAATGGATTGTTCATTGTATAGTTGATGCCATCCTGCTTCACACCTAATCAAATGTACAACGTGTATCACATGATTGATGGCAAATATCCTTTTAGTACACAATGATGGAAACCACTTTCAATGTGATTTCAAAACGTTAGTCAAGTGAATAGAGGGAAGGTGAGGAGGGGATGCAGTGTGTACATGAATGTACGTGTATGAATTTATCCAAGAAACAAGTGATGTGCTAGCAGTACAGAACAGTGTGTCAGGGATTGAAAGAAAGAAGGTATAGTTAATGAAACAGAAATTGTGCCTGTCCACCAGTGTTTCATGGAAGTATGGTTTAAGTTGTGGTGTGCTCAAAGCCCTAACACATACGTACCTTACTCTTCTGAAACACATCCACACTGTAGACATCCACCAACTCTCGCACTACAGGGAGGTGACCCTTCAGAGATGCATACAGCAGTGCTGTCATCCCCGTCTCCTGTAGGAGATGAAGGAGTACATTAATAGTTTGTATTACTGAATGTTGGGTACATACCCAAGATAGAAACACAGTTAGTTACTACCTGAACACCTGTAACACCATGAGCACACACACATACATACACATGAACACACTTGAATAGCACAATGACTCCACATGCAGGATGGTGTAGCCCACACTGTACATCTCACACGGCACATATATACAGTACACAATGTGCTCACTTCATCCTGATCCTCTACAGTGGCTGTTCCTCCATCCAACAGCTTCCTCACTATAGAGAGCAGACCGACTTTTGCTGCTACGATAACAGGGCTTATGGCAACAGCCTACCAACACAGTGAGAGTAATCAACACTGGCATAACAGTTTAGTTGGAAGTGCAAAAGTACTGCATCATTCAAATACAAAACTATGAACATTGTCAGCTAAGTTAAGGTACACGTAAACAACAAAAGTAGTCTGTGTACCTGTGGTTGGGTGCCTCCTGTGGCTGCAGGTGCTTGACCAGTTACTTGGTCTGGTACAACAGACTGACATGCATAGGTAGAAACGAAGAGATCACAGCAAGAATAGGGGCCGCCTTGTACCCAGGCTGTCCATTACAGTTGGTCATCAACAAGATGGTTTTATAGAACAAGCATACAAGCAAAGCACTGAGGGCCAGGCAGCAGACGGCTGCATGGATTTACAGGGTAAGAAAATTGAGGTACCCATGTTTGTGGCTGCCTGCACTGGTGACAATCCATCCTTTGCTGCCTTGTATGGGCATTTGATCTCCAGTAGGCCTCCATCGCTCCCTGTTATTACTTTTCCATCCAGGCTGCAAGCAAGGGGCGGATAATTGCTATGGATAGACATGTAGCATCCAGCCAGATTGCTTGTCTCATTACTATAAGTAACTGAGCACTCATCATCACAAGTCTGTCTGCACATGACTGGATCTTCACAAAGAGCCCAGGATGGATGGCGATTGGTTGTTGAGGAGATGTGTCCTGTCTTGCATCATACTCATCCGATGTGGTTGGTACTGCATGAAGCTCTTCTGAGAAGATGTGATCGATGTGACTTCTTGGACGCCTAGGTTCGAATGTTCAATATTGATTATTGAGATCCCTGAATGGCTGTTGCTTTGCGTCCTAGTGATGTATGCACTGCTGAATGTTGTGCAGTGTCATTCACTGTAGGTGCTATAATAAAAGGAAGATTACATGTACTAGCAATATCTATAGCTGTATTTTTCTCAATTCAAACTTGGTTGCATTATATATGATGCTTTCATTTACCTGAATTGCTTGGCTGTGTCTGGCAGAGTGTTTGTCTTCCTTGCCAATATTGCTTTTTGGATGCTACGTTATCGGCTTCTGGAGGTATAGGAAGCTCTATCTGGTCTTGAATAGTGTGCTTTTCTCCTAGGAGGTTCGGTACTCATTTCCTGCGGTTTAGTACTCAGTTCATCCGAAACTGCTACGGTCACCCAAATATCACATGAGCTAACCACACAGTATTATTCATTGTTCTTTGATGATATTCATATTATTCATTACACTATAATAGAAATCATATATCACTATGCAAATGGCTACTAACCCTCCACCTTAACTCCCTCCAAATCTGATGTCAAAACCACTGTGCATGCGCATACAAAACCAATTATGACATCATAACACCAATAAGGTACAGCAACATAAGGTAAGTACAAGATATAAGAGTACAAGAGTATGCACACACTGTTCATACATATGTAACAGTTCTACATATATAATTATGGCTTTCTTATAAATTGCACACTTTTTGTTATTAATTTGACATTGGTTCTCGTGAATTGGTCATTATAATAATCATCATTGTGAAAAGAATAATTATTAAAAGATATAGTATGATGATATCACACGACATGCATAATCAAAGTGCATGATATAATGTGCCAAGTTCAGCTGAGTCCTGCAGATCAAGTTTAAGATAGCTATGGGTTCCTGGTAGAGGGAGTAGAACGGGATCTCCCAGTAGCCGTCACCCTCACATCCCATCTCCCTCCACACTTAGGAGGGAGCCAACAGAGTCCTTGTCAATACTAGACAGCATCTTCACCTGTGGGAGGAAGGAGGGATTGTGTGTGTGTGCGTGTGTGTGTGTGTGTGTGTGTGTGTGTGTGTGTGTGTGTGTGTGTGTGTGTGTGTGTGTGTATGTGTGTGTGTGTGTGTGTGTGAAGTTTGCTCTGAGTCTAGACCCAAGATGTCTGAAGCGAGGGAGTTCCTTAAGCACTGAAGTGCTTGCAGATATTTGAGAAGGAGGAGCATGCAATTTAGAAAGAGATGTGTGTGTGTGTGTGTGTGTATGTGTGTGTGTGTGTGTGTGTGTGTGTATGTGGTGTTTGTGCGTGCGTGTGTGTGTGTACTTCACCCTCTCCTGGGTGCTTCCAGTTCCAGGGTGGATAGACACATCCACTTCCCTGTGGAAGTCCAGTACTAGGACAGTACCTCGAGAGCCCTATGCACAATAGTGGTGCAGGTGGGGTAGGGGAGGAGCTAGCAGGCTTATATACACAATACAACCAACTCACACCAACTCCTTCTGAAAGGTAATGGAAATACAGTATATACTCTCACCTTAATTTATACTCTTCACTACAGCAGTCCTGCTGTTGTACTGAGGGTCCTATATGTGTTGAGTGAGAGGAAGGGGAGAAGGGAACACTGAAGGGCACTTTAATACACATAGCACAAACACACTTCACATTCATTAGGTAGGTTGTGATGACGGCTTCACTGTACAATGGGAAAGGTCTCATCTGTAAACACACAGGAGGGAGGAAGAGAGATGGAAAGTGATACCTTGGCTTTATCTCCCTCCCTCATCTTCTACCTCCTCAGACAGACTTCAAGCTGGAATCAGATAATCGTCGTGCCATTAGTACCACAGCTAACTCCCTTTCCCTCTCCCTCCTGTCCCCTTCCCTCACATTCAAGTCCTCAACCACACAACATACAAGGGATACATATTACATCACATGATCATGAAATATTCCGAACACTTTTCTATCCCAAACTGACTCAAACTGTCCCAAAGGTGCCACGAATAGGGAGGTCTCACTGTGCCTCATCTGCACAGCTATGTGGTGCACTGCGACTGGCATATGTACACTGTTCTTCAGAGCAGTGGTCTGCAGCACAGCAGTGAGGAAACCATGCAGTGGGGGATGTGAACCTTAAGGGCTAGAACATAATAGGTGATAGTTACGCCAGTACGGGCCCACTTGCTGATCTGCTCCTCACAGCCACAAGGTGCTGTGTCTGCACAGCAAAGGGCTCTGCAGAGGGATGGGGATGCAGCAGAGAATGTCAAAAGAGGGGAAGTCGTGAAGGAAAGCGTGAACAATTCCATGTCTAGTCTGAGCATGTGCATGCAGCCATACAAAGCGCAGTGCAGCCATCTTTGTATCTCCAACCTTCATCTACCGGTGTAACAGGATTTCAGTTCCCCCCTACTTCAGTTCCCCCGGAACTCCAATACTAGTATACGGGTTCCGGCGGACCTGGTCTCCTAGGATTATGATTCCCCCCCGGAACGTGCCTCCTAGGAGATGGGTTCCGCCTTAGGATTCAAGTTCCCCCTTGTTGGGTTTGACGCTTAGGACCATGGTTTCCCCCCCTTAGGATACCAGTTACAAGCAGTATGCTATTAAAGTTTGCTGTTAAAATGTTGTTATTAGCTAGCTAGCTGACTTCTGTACAGTACCAGTTACATTAAGGGAAATTTAATTTATGTTCAAACTAGTGCCTACGGGATAGCTTCGAGATTTGATGACGTGACGACGTGTTTTTGCATGTTCTACATTGACATTCACATGGTAGCTACACTTGCTAAGGGTGGATGAAGGTGTAGCAGTGGCGGGGCAGATGGTGTCTTGGGGTAGACTAAATTGCTAGGAGTGGATGAAAGTTTGGCAGTGATGATGGCAGATGTCAGTAGCGTGGTTGATTTGTCTTTACGTTCATAGTATACACCCTTAGTCTGCAGGAGTTTACTGCCATCTTTAGTGGTTTCCCACTTTTGTTTTCCCTCTTGTATAGTCCAGGCTTTGTCACTCTCATTATTTTGTATGGTCCTAACAATCATTCGCCTAGCTTGACACCCATTCTATGACTTATACAAAATACAGCCAACATCACCATACACCTATAATATGTTATGACTTGCAGCAAGCAAATGTGACTTGTACCCATTTTTGTGCCCAAATACTCTACAGGAACTTATGGTGGGTATCATCAGCAACATGCACTGGTGGTGGTGGCTTTCCAGCAATGTTCTCAACTACTCTACATGCACTGGTGGCGGTCACCCTGCGCATGTGGGACATGTCCTATGTAAACAATGCGGGCCGATTTCTGACCTTCGTATTCTTTACTCTTTCTCCTGTAGATAGGATCTGCACAAGGCAAGCTGTGTATGTAATTGAAGCTGCATTCTTGTACTTCAATTCAACGCAACAAGTATTTCATTGACGGCTTCCTTGACGGAGAATCGCCGCCGACAAGAGTACCTATAAAAAGGCAGGAAAACGCCGATCGACTTCGTGGGAGAGGCTAAAAGCGAATGAAATTGCACAGAAGGATGTACAATCACATCATCGAAGTTTTCCATGTGACCGCTTTTGATAAACCGATCTGGTGCAGAGTTACATCGCGAAAACCAAATTCTTCCTTCGCGGCCGAAACTTTGGCACTGGATAACTCATGATAGGAACCTCGTACTAAAAGCGGTCACATGGAGAAGTTGTAAATCATCCTTAAGTTACGATATATGGTCTCATCGTGCAAAGGGCTGGTGTCCTTCAAAGTCGGGAAGGCGATTTACTGCAAAACTCAATTCTGCCATCTCGAAATGCTTCAGTCACACGACAATCTCGTGACATGCCAAATATGGAATATAAAACGGAAGTAAAGCTCTGACGTCATTTAACGTTGCCGTATATGAGATGCAGGATTCATTTGCGAAAAAGCCATGAAACCTTAATCCTTTCGAAGTTTAAGAACGGCGAAGATTTTATCTCTGTTTCCCTCTTACCATAACTCTTTGTTGTCTCCTAAAAGCTCGTTTCTTCCCATCACCGGATATGACGTTTGATTACACAGGCCTCTCCTATCACGCGCACATCACATGCAAAGCAAGCGTTGCCGTGGCAACACAGGATTTTCACACCTCAAGGTGCGAATACCACAAGGTTCACGTTGTGTAAACAGAGTGGACATGTCCCACGGGCGTGTGTAACTTTTACTGGTGGTGTTTTTTCTAGTATGTTCTGCCGCATATACCTGCTACAGCAATTGTAACCTGGACTGTATGGTGGCGTGGTGGTGGCAGTGGTGCTGGTGGTGGAGGTGGTGGTGGTGGTTGCACTGGTGGGCGTTGTCCTTGTAGCAGTGGCACATATAGCTACTAGTGAGGCATTTTGTAACTTGTACTGTGTGGTGGTATATAGTTATAAATTATATAAATGGTGAAGAATTGTAGGTTATGTTAGGAATCTGTTGGTCTAGCAGAAGGGCAGTTGCTATGGCAGTAGTCAATGATCTCACTTTATGATGTTACTGGCTACACTAACATTTGGGAGTCTTCGAAACACGGAATATTTACTGTACTTTGTATTGTTTGCTGAGATATTGTGTACCACTTAGTAAGCCATGAATACCCTCACTGTACCTCCTGACCAAGGTAACCTTTCAGCAGGCGACAATCCCAACCTGGGAATGCTATTATAAGAAGGCTGCAGCAGTGTGACTGGAGAGGTACAGTTTACTCTACCTTCCAACATAGTTGGGATGTGCCTCTCCTCATATGGACTCCCCTCCCTCCTAATGGATGTTTGGCCCAGAAATTGCATTAGGCAGTAAGAGCCAATCCAAACTACCTCCACAGCCTACACAATCTCATGACCTGCATGCAGCTGGTGTGGGAGACCAAAAGGTCACTTGAGGCAATCAGAATGCTAGCCAGCAATTGAACATACCTGTTCGTTCCCATTCTGCAGATAGCAATGTCAGTTACTCTCAAAAATCAAAGCTGGTGTCCGTGGCAACTATGCTACACAGAACAACGTTGCTTTTATACTTAATAGATAAATCAGTTATATGTAGTGTGTTGAGGTCATGTTGGGATGGGAACACTTTGTACGTGTGCATGAGTTGTGATTATGTGCATATTGGTATATGACAATAGCTTTATGTAGGTCGACCAACAACCTCATTCAGTTATGCCATACTGTATATGCCACAGTGGTGTGCACATGAGCAGACTGCACCTCATCTGAAGCTGAAACAGTTGCCTGATGGCTGGCTATGTACATACCTCTAGATGTGGTCACTACTACCTGAAAAAAGACACTGTCCCTATTCGCTTTGAATTGTGAAACTATAGCTGATAGTCTTCGATTTCCATTTGATTATTCATCTGCCTGCATTATCTATACTTTACTTTACTGATGTTGCTATGGTGACACCTCAGATGAGTCCTCACCTCAAATGTGTTCCTGTCAAGCTCTAGTGACATCATGTCTGGTGATCCTCAGAGAGAAGGTAATCATTCCATATACATAGCAGAGGAACAGTGTGCGTGCGTGTGTGTGTGTGCGTGCGTGCGTGCGTGCGTGTGTGTGTGTGTGTGTGTGTGTGGTGTGGTAGTCTCGTACCCAGCGGCGCCCACTGGCGGACGGAAGTGGGCTGGGTACGAGAGTTACTACATTCCACGGCCTATATATATAGAGATGTTGCAACGCGTCATAGGTGTCACGTGACATCTTACTTCCGCATGGCAAAAGGTGTGCGTAAATACATTGACGAAGAGCGAGATTCGACCCGTAGGACATCGCCTCGATGGTACTTTCATGCTGCGCGCCGTTTTGCGCTAACAGAGCGACGAAGGAAGCCAAGGAGAAGGGAATCTGCTTCTATCGACTTCCACAAGACCCCATAAAGAGAGGATTGTGGCTTACGGCGATCAACAGGAAGGACTACAATCCTGGACCGAACACTTACATTTGCAGCGAGCATTTCGTTGGCGGTGAGTGGCAAATCAATAGCCAACTGCCTCTGTATCTGTATATTTATTATTCTAACACGTTGCACATATAATTGTAGGTAAAAGGAGTGATGATCCACAGTCTCCATCCTACTCACCGTCGATATTTGGGCAAACTAGGGATCCTGCTAAGGGGCTTACTGCAATGCAGCAACAGAGGAGA
Organism: Ianthella basta; assembly: GCA_964019415.1. NCBI lineage: Eukaryota > Metazoa > Porifera > Demospongiae > Verongiida > Ianthellidae > Ianthella > Ianthella basta. Next base: position 4,434,287 of record OZ025872.1, on the reverse strand, counting down.
TATGAAGCAGTGAAGCGCAGGCAACAACAAAAAGATGAAGCAGAAGTGGTGGAGGAAGGGGAAATCAGTGAAGACACAGTGGAAAAGATGAGTGAAGATGCAATGGAAACAGATCAGCCATTATCCTCTGATATAGTTACGGCTGATGAATCTTTGGAGGACTCCTTTAAATCTCTTGAGCAAGATTACCAGTTAAGGCTTGAGGAGCTGCAAGCTGCAAAGTGTAGTGCTGCATTGGGTAGAGGCTTTCCTGACGAAACTATGCTGAAGGGAGATGACAAAATGTGTTCCTTCTACACGGGCCTTCCTAGTTATACAATTATAATGTCCTTGTTCAGGTACACCACAAGGAGACTTCCAGAGAGTTCAGCAAACAAATTAACCAACTTCCAGTGCTTTCTATTAACACTGATGAAGCTACGACTGAACCTTTCAAACTTCGACTTAGCTTTCAGATTCTGCATTCATGAGACAACAGTAGGCAGGATTATAACCAAGTGGCTGCAGCTTATGGACATTCGAATGACATTATTGATCCAGTGGCCTGACAGGGAAAGGACTAAAGCAACAATGCCATGGTGCTTTAGGTCACACTATGGACTAAGTGTGACATCAATCATCGATTGTTTCGAGATTTTCATCGAGAAGCCAATGGACCTGATGTCCAAGACAGCAACGTGGTCCTCTTACAAGCATTACAATACAGTAAAATACCTGATAAGTATAACTTCACAGGGAACGGTGAACTTCATATCAAAAGGATATGCTGGCAGAGTGTCAGACAAGTACATAACTGAAGACTGTGGCTATCTTAACAAACTTCAAGCAGGAGATGTTGTGCTGGCCAATCGTGGGTTCAATGTGGAAGATAGTGTGGCGTACAGAGGTGCAACTCTGAATATTCCAGCATTCACAACGGGGAAGTCACAACTTTCCCCTGGAGATGTGGAGTCAACGCGAAGATTAGCTAACGTTAGGATACACGTGGAACGTGTGATTGGCTCAGTGAGGCAAAAGTTTCAGATATTGAGCGCAACAACGCCATTGCCAACCCAGTACACGAGGTCGAAGAATGGTGGTCCTATAATACTTGACTCTATTGTGCGAGTTTCTTGTGCTTTACATAATGCATGTGACATTATTGTTTCAGCTACCTAATGGGTCAACCCAGTTCATGGCTTATGTTGTCATTTTCTTTGTAAAACATGTTCTGCTTGCATATCTTTGTATGATAATCATGAATGTATGCAATTGGAAATTATATATAATGGCCATTATATATAATCAAGACAGACGTGTCCAAGTAGAAAGATGGTGACTGTAGATGTTGATATTGCATTAAAATGACTTGAAATTCATGCAGTGTTAAAATATGCGTGGTTTCTTTGCTTTTTGCACTCCTTGGGCTGGGTGGCAAGTGGGGCAGAACCATTTACCTGAAGGAACTGCTGCCATTTGCAAACATGACACATGGAACCACTTGATTGGGCAATTTTTGTTGTCGCAACCAACCATGTCACCTCCTCTTGATTCCTGGCAATAGCACCATGCCCCCGGATCATCCTCATCTGAAGCTGTGGTGAAACGCTCACAATACTCCTCCGTCAGGCTGAGTATAGCTGGCTTCCTATTCGTGTCCTTGCTAAGGTCACTGAGAAGCTCTGCCAGCTCTTGCTGGGTAGGTGCCTGCTTGGCTACCATTTCCTTCCATTTCGAACTTGAAGTTGACACTTTATTCCTCTGTGAGGCTGTCTTCTCTAGTTCTTCCATGGTAAGGTATGGCACCTGGCTACAAGCCATTGGCATGGATGGAGGTAACCACATGTTAGGCTTGGAGGTGCAGGTGGCATCGCGACGAATTCGAACGGCAGTCTCCAGCCAGTAAAGCATAGCTGCAACGTGGGAGCATGTTTCTGCCAAGCCAGCCATGCACGTGCAGTGGCCACATTTAACTGTACCATTCTTCTGGATGGCTACCCATGGTCTTAGAGGGCTTAAGCTGGCTGCGTACGAATGCTTTACTCTTCCAGTCAAAAGGACAATGTCGCCATACAGCTTCCAGGATGCTTCAAGGACCCATCCATCAATAAAGTACTTGTATGCGTCCAGGCTTTTGTAATTTCTTACTTCTTCTTCCGTCTTAAAACTGGTAGTGAATATCAGATAATGGTACAGGTCGGGATACCTGTGTGTGAGAAATTCAAGAAAGGACAAGTGGTGAACAAGGTGACATGAACAGGGATAATGTTATAGAGTTAATAACACTTGCATACGGGAGCCTACAAGACAGAACAACTAAAGAATCAAGTGCAGGCTGCGTAGCTACGCGTGCATATGCCGTACTCACATGAAATCTGGAAGATCGTCCTCCATCTGTGAAAAGGCGTCCTTCTTCAACCAATATGGGTCTTCGCCATTAAAAAGAGCTATCTTCTGGGTGTACCGCTTCTTGCTTGCACTGTCCAGAGTGAAATAATAGTCGGAGAGCCGCTTTCGATCTGCCATCGCACTGCAAGAGCCGTTTTCTGCACCTCGCGCAGGTATTATCGCACTTCTTTTGCCATGCACGCGTCATGCACGTGATCGCCGTGACGTCACATGCAACATCTCTATAGTCAGGCGTCCGTGAGGAGGGGTCCCGCGACGCCTGACTACCCACGGCCCACAAGCATAGTCGGGGCCTCATACCGGCCTGACTAGTCTCGTCCCTGCAGCCCACATCCGGTCACCAGTAGCACTGATATCGTGGGGAATACGTTGCAAGGAGTGACTTGGAGAAACCACTGGCATACCATCGCACAGATGGCACTCTCTCGTCCCTCCGGCGCCTCCTGCTACTTCGGTCCCAAGCCTCCTTCCCTGGACATCGGCGAAAGGCTCAATGACGGTGGCTATAGCGTGGTGCATTTAGGACGGCTGGACGGAAAAGCGGTGGCCGTGAAACGACTCTATCGACATTGGGATGACACGGTGCTCCAGGGCTTTCGGTGCGAGTGCGATCTTCTTGAGCGTGTGGAACATCCTCACGTGGTGGGGTTCAAGGGTGCGTTCTACAACAAGACGACTGACGAGCTCATACTAGTGATGGAGCTGATGACCGAAAACCTGCAGCAATATCTGGAGCGGAACAGAGGTCAACTGAGTCGCCAGAAGCAGTTGGCGATTTGCATTCAGATTGTTCGGGGTCTCCGCTTCCTCCACACGCGCTCTCCTCCCATTGTACACAGAGACCTCACAGACAAGAACATCTTGTTGGATGCCGAAGGTGTGGTGAAGATCGGTGACCTCGGCCAGTCCAAGTTGAAGACAGCAGAGTACTTCACCACATCGCTTCCAGGGCAGGTCTCTTTCATGCCCCCTGAAGCAGCGGTGGCGGGCAATTCCCACTACAATGAGAAGGTTGACATTTTCTCCCTCGGTGTGCTCATGCTGGAAATAGCCACTCAGCAACCTCCTAGGAGGGATCTCACTGGTATCGGTACCGTTCAAGAGTCCGTACGTCGTGGAGAAGACCTCTCCAAACTGGAGGACCATCCCCTGCAACTCCTGATCGTGTCCTGTTTGAATGACAACCCAAAGGATAGACCAGACATCATAGCAGTCCACACTCAACTGTTGGCCATGGTGGATGGAGACAAGGTAATTTGCTTAATACACATTGTTCTCAGCACTATGCATAGCAGGAGTTCAGGATGAATGTCATGTGTGTGTGTGTATATTCAGGTGTCTGTGTGCCTGGAATAATCACACCCAATTTGATACAGGTTCATATATTAGCATATGATGTACTATCGAATGTACTGTACTGTACATGTACACTTTGATCTAGCAGTATTAACTATTAATTTTGTGATTATGATTTGCGAAAAGTGCCTATTTGGTGGCAACTCATGATTTTGAGTTAAGCACATAGCGTGAAAGTGCACTCAATGAGCTTCCTATTACACTTTACTGCGCTTCGGAATTACGAGTAGTCTGATTTCAAGAAAACAGCATTCAAATATTTACTTTGGTAAAACCGCAACATTCCGCATTCTATCGTGTTACAAATGATGTCACCACAAACCTGGTGGAGCTGGACAATCATGCTACGAACGTTTTCTCTTCGCATTCGTCTCTGAGTATCCAGACTCTTCTTGGCTGGGCGCCACATCATGCTACTATGCAGCGTGCTCCTCTGGAAGGTCATCCCGAACCCAGCGTATTCGTGCTAAACTGGAATCGACGCAAGAGTACTCGTGTTGGAGTTGCCCATCGTTGGCTGTGGCGTTCTTGCAGCTGGTAGAGTCCTTTCCATCATCAGGTAATCCAAAGTAGTAGATCATGGCTATTCAAAGTGCCTGCTGCTCGTCTCCGCTGAACATTTTATTTACATTTATAATGGCTAAGAGCAATTATTAAATAACAATACATTAGGCACACATGCGCTCTGCCTTGGACAATTAAAAGTAGAGTACAGTAAAACTAAAAGTACAGTGAAACATATTAGCATACAGGTTAATACTATACTATGCATAGTTATAAACAGAATTGTAGTGTTTGAGTTATTTGTTCACGCAATTCTGCCCTCCGCCAGAGGAATTGACTGTGTTGGGGTGAGGGCAGACACTCTTGTTCCTCTGATGGCTGTGATGGCTGATCGTAGGAGGCTGAAGGACAGTCGGCAACGTAGCCACCATATGGTTGTTGAATATGGGTGGTCTCTCCTGCTAGCCAACAAAGAGGCAAGCCTCTTTTAGGCTATGGTAGTAGAGGGCCCCATCCCACCGGAGGCAGCGAAGATGAGTGAGGCAAATTAGCCATGCTCATTTTCGCGGATTCTCTGATCATACTCTCTTCGTTTCTATTGCTCATGTCTCCGATATACTGAGCTGAGGGGTGTGTTCTGGTTTGATGCTGCCAAGGGATTAGAGACCCTTACATCGAAAAATGTTTCCTAGCCGGAGCACCAAAACCCTCTGCATCGAATATCATCCATACTGTTGTCCTGGGCATTGGCACTTCGTCTGCTGAGGACTTCACCTGAGAGGGGCTGAAGCTGTGGCTCTGTTTCAATGCTTGTGCTCACTTCTGACATAAGAGAGGCAGTTTGGTCCCGATGTCATTATGCAGGTGGATGGGCAGCCCGCCTGTCTTATATACAACTGAGGGAATGTTGGACATCATTTTTCTTGCCACATGCACAGATTGTGGCCATGCCAGCCGGGTGCCAACCATATTGCAGCACCAACACATCCCTGAATGCACCCTTGTGCAGGGCGAATCTATGTTCCTCAATTGGCAGGGTGTTTAACCATGCACCTGCTGCCTGTTCCTGCGCTAGAGTAATTGCTCACTGTGTGGTTTCCGGAAGTGCCTTCATTGTTTCCTCCGCTTTGCTGTCATTGGTCTGCTTGTTTCTCAGGTGTATAGATTTTCGAGCTTCATTTTGTTCAGCTTCAGTCTCTGCAGTGTTCAGTTCAAACTCTCCTCAAAAGGACTGGACCAGGGATTTGGTCACAGTTACTGAGTTGGAGAACTCCTGTTCAGCTAGCTCCATTGGGGTTCCAATCCCTAGTCCTCCCATCTTTGTTGCCAGACTGAAGAGTCTTCTCTCGGCATTATGTATGTTCTGCTTTCTGGTGATGGCAGGAATTACTCTGTGGTGGATCACATCTTCGATGGGTTGTAAAAAAGAATGTCTCCCACTGATCTCATCATATATGACCACTTGTGTTGGAAGCTGTGCATAAGAATACTGTATGCTGATTGGCGCTAGAAGGTAGCTACCTGTGCTAGATTCTCCAGCTCTGCCTTCCACTGCTCAACCTTTTCCTTCACAAATGCTTCTTTGAAGGTGCCATTCCCAATCGAAGCTCCCAGGTATTTGCCACCAGCTGTTGTAATCTGAATGTTGGACCCCTCGAACATCATTTCAGCCTCCTGTAGGGAGTCCTCCTTAACAATCATCACTGACTTTGATGCATTGACAAAGTATTTGAGGATACAGAGGCCATTGATCTCGTCGAACATCATGGGATGATGTGGTGGGTCTATGGCTTTCTCTTCCTGATGGAGCAGAGCCGCAGGAAGCAGGGAGTGAGCTGCAGAATACATCTCCTGTATAAGACATCTCTAACTGGTTTTCCATCAATCATCTGATCTAGGGGTAATGGCATAGCACCACTGTCAGGTGATAAAGTTAAGGAAGTTAACCTGTGTTGGATATAGCTATTTCCTTCCTCAAGCAGGGTTAGAAACTTGCCATCTCGCCACTCTTTCATTTGCCTTTCAATACATGAGACATGATCTCAGCTTTTGGATGATTTAAAAGGCTTTTGCCAAACCAGGGCTGGAAAGATCATGGCTGCTTTCAGTGCAACTCCTTCTAAGGCAGATGCTTTGCCATAGGCATTAAAAAGGCGGGCTAACTCTTGAACAAAAACTTTGCCATACTTGCCTGAGGGGACTTAGATGAAGTTATGCTTCCAGTGTACAGTCTGTGCATAAATGGAATCAATGTCTGCTGCTATCGTCTAACCATCAATTTTACTGATAGCATGGGTTAGCAGGGACAAATGGGGGGAGCTCAGAGATGTTAACATCATCTGTAGGGCTCAGTACAGCCTCTTTATGACTACAAAACATCCCTGTACTCTCATCAGCTTCCAGTTCAGATACGTAGGTCAACGCTTAATCATGATGGTTCTCGACTGTATTCGTTTGGGGTTGTGTCGTTTGTGAGTGCTTGTGGGCCATTGAGGCTTCGCGAGCTAGGTTCTGACATGATCCAAGACATTTGGGGAGGCAATCAGTGCAACTGTTTCCTTCACGTGCACACATGCAACTGCGACAAACTCCATTACGATTACATCGACAACAAGTTATTCTGGGGATATTCCCTGAGAATCTCGGGTATCTCAGGTACTTGAGGGAGAGAACTCACTTGTCGCTGTCGCTGGGAATCAATCCGCCATCTTGACCGCCATTTTTGCCTTATCCTCCGCTGTACAATAGGTATTCGCCTTTTTACCATATCCATAGCCCTTGTAGGCATCACTGAAGGCTACAAGTGACGCCGCTGTAAACATGCTCGTGTAGAGGGTTAGTGCTGCTATGTAGCACAAAGGCGCAGACAAGCCTGTAGAGGGGACTTGCAGGCTTGTCTTAACTTCTCCCTGAAAGAGATGAATACACTTAGCGTACGGCATTTCCCCATTTCTTCGTAGATGTTTTGTAAAGAAATAATAATTTTCTACAAAAATAGTAAGGGTGTAGGGATGGCATAAAAAGTAAAGAAAAAAGTAAAGGCTGTTACACAGTGGTGCATTAACCATGGTCCCTACATGCAAGAATGTCGCACTGTATAGTCCTACACCCTTGAAAGTAGGAACGATAGTTAATGCTGTCATGTTAAAGATAAACATGACATGGTGTCATACACTTCACTGACCTCAGAACACACACACACACACACACACACACACACACACACACACACACACACACACACACACACACACACACACACACACACACACACACACACACACACACACAACACACACACACACACACATGCACGCGCACACCACATTCAATTACATAGAAATCTCCACCAACACAGACAGACGCATGACTGCTTACAGCACATGCATTTACAAAGAAACATAATGTACCAAGGAACCCACAGTCGCGAGAGTAGCTAGTGTGCTACGTGGTTTGCTACAGTGCAGTACGTGTGGGCCAAGTTCTTAAGAGCATTTAGATTGGCAACTGTGCTCGCTAAGCTTTCCAACGCTACAGACGGTTGAAAATGTTAGCGTGTACATATCACGGCGTTCACCAGTTTCTACGCTTATATGCTACTAATCAAGTCGTTTCTGCTTGTTTGCATCACGAATCACCTGACAGTACCTGTCTGTACTGGAGGTCCAGCCGAGTTCTTTGTGAAGTCTTGCGATGGTTTTCACACTGTATTTGACATTCACTACACCAAGTTTCATGGTGAGGATGTCCTTGAGAGCAGAAGCCATGAGTTCATTATTTTCGGCCATTGCTTCGTCAATACAACAGTAATGACATTCTGGAACTCGCTTGGGTGGCCCACTGGTGGGTTGATCTCTCACACAACCAGTCTTCTGCCATCTCTTGATCATGTTCTGTACAGTTTAATGTCTTGTGATTATACACTCTGTAGCCAGGGTTCTTGCATTCTTGTCATTGTCATTCTCCCATGAGACTGACTCCACAAGGAAACATTTCCTCTTCCTTCATATGTTACTTAAAGTGGGCTAGGAGTGCTTTACGCGATTTATGGCTCGAGGTGTGGGGGTCGAGTTGCTGATAAAGCACGAGGCGAAGCCGAGTGCTTTATCACGCAACGAGACTGTGTCATCTCTGTCTGTGTCATCACTGTGTCTCTGTGTCATCTGCTAAGGAAGAAGGGCATTGGAGCAACTAAGAAACATGCTGCTGTGATCTGCCCTGAGGACGAGATACAAATGTGGGAGAGTGGTGTTTTGGGGGTGGACAGCCAATGGTCTTTAGCACGTGCAACCTTCTTTGTTGTTGGCCTGCATTTCTGTTTGCGAGGAGGACAGGAACATCGCGAACTAGCAGTCAGCCAATTCACGATATTTCCCAGTGATGGTTCCTATACCGTTGCCAGCCACTACCAGTATGCTGAGTATGGCTTGAAAAATCACCAGGGAAAGTTCGATGAAGATTCAAACAAGGTAAGCTGTGCTTATGCGCAACCAGGATCCAACAAGTGTCCAGTTCGTATCCTGGACCTCTATCTGTCAAAGTTGCCATCACACCCAAAGGCTTTTCACCTATCACCTCTTCCAGAAGTGCCAACTGACCCAGGAAAGCCTTGGTACAAAACCACTCCAATGGGTGTGAATTCACTGAAGACCATGATGCCACGTGTGTCTGAGCTTGCTGGGTTGCGCAATCGCTACACAAACCACAGTCTCAAAGCAACTGCTGCCACAAGAATGTTTGCCTCAGGTGTCCCAGAGAAGGTCATTGCGGAGTTTACAGGGCATAGGAGTTCAAAGGCACTGCAGGTGTATGAGAGAACCACAGATGAAGAGGTGAAAAAAGCAGGGTTGGCGATTTCAAATCAGGAGGAATCTGCACTAACTGCCACGGTATCTGATGATGAGCCTGATGTTAAGCCTGTCCTGGACAAGGTGAAGAACCTCCCTACTTTCTCTGGAAACCTGAGCGGCTGCACAATCAACATTAACATGTGATTTCAGCACTTTTTCAGCAAGATCTACTCTTAACTGAACGTTTAATTTGTGTTTCACAGCTGTATTATTATTAATCTGCAATTTCAGTATTCAAGATATAGCATTAAATTGATTGTTTTGTGCTTTCAGTTGTATTATTCCTGTTGATGTTCATCTTTTCACGGATATTTTGCATTGATGGCTATTATCAGATTGCTGTTATAGTATTATGCTTATGTCTTGTATTCAGTATGATTCAATGCTGCTGTTAGAACTTTTGTGCTAGGGTGCTTTATGGAAGTTAAAGCATGGCCCATAAAGCACTCTGTAAGATTATGGTATTTAAAGCACTCAAAATTCCTTTGATCCGCCCACGCAAGTCACTCTATAGCTGTTTAAAGTCATTTCACCAGCTACACTCTTGCACTTGTAAACCCAATATGGTAAAAGGCTTGGATGGTCAAGCAGTTATATAGGACTCAGGAAGGATATTTCAAGAATACCTCGATGTGGGATTGCAAGCAATCATAAGCCTGCTTTCACTACACCTTGGTACGTGCTGAAAGACGGACTGAGGTGTAACTCCAAAGAGCTTATTATTGGCTGAGGTATATCCTCAGACGTATCCGTACACCACGTAAATCACTTTATGTTTTTTTTATATTTACAACTCTATTTCTTGACATGGAGAAGATTCTAGTTCAGTGGACCGATGGAAGATCAAAGGGGGTGACGTTGTTGGTAAACAGAAGCACGGTGAAGGGGACAATTGCCGTTGGGGAGAAAGTTGAAGTTGTGTTGGGAAGGATGACGAAGAAGCACAATGCTGTAGTTATGAATCTCAGCTGTGAATGTCCTTCTCCTGACATCCCACAGCAAGGCACTAGCCCTGAATAGGAGCCCTTCACTTTTGAACTTGCGGAGTCAGCACCACAGACTTTTACAGTAACCCAAGGATCATTAAACTAATTAGCGGAAGTTGTTATAATTTGAAAATTGCCACCCAAAAGTGGCATCTTTGAGTGGGCACAAAATACTTTTGAACCATTTAAATGAATGCGCTTGGATAAGTCATCCCTTCCGCATTATATAAACTACACTTTGTACCTTTGTCTGCACAAAGTCGCCCTTGGTTTCATACTTTCCATACCCTCTTGCACACACTCACTGGAACATTTGGCCAATGTAACACAATCATTACTCTGCTGACGGCTTGATTCTCACTACAGTAGACAATTGCCACAGTTTATTGCTAAATTAAACATCAATACTGTATGAAATGAGACTGAATTCTTCAAGAGTTAAATGGGAGGGGCTTTTATGACGAGTCGGTTACATTCAACTGACGATGTCTCGGCAATAGAAACTCAGGTGCACCTAAACTTACTAAACATTCAAAGAATTCGTGTGGCTACTTAAATCCTGGGAAATCTCCAAATTGCCAAAATTTGCTTACATTTAATTTCTACTGGTGACTCTCACATGTATGTATACTTACGACCAATTTTGCCTATAGATATAGTTATGTGTTGTACATCTCCGTGCTGTGGATATAATATAATTATAAGCTGAAATTTCATATCAGCTTTTATCTATTTCTTTCGCTGAAAAGTTGGCTACAGAACTGAAGATGCCAGTCCAAAGTGTTGGAGCAGAACCTCCTCCTGTTGTGGAATCGGCTTCTGAATCATCCACGGCAACCATGATCATTTCTGGAGTGGTAGTTAACACAGAAGCGAATTCTGGGGAGATGTTGAAGCAAGGTAAACATAATTATGGTGTGCCGGCACGTTATCTTAGTACGGTGATTAGTCAGGCGTAGTTGCCTCCCCTCCCCCCCCCCCCCTCTGTGGGATGTAGCTAGCAGTAGATGGCACATATACAGAGGGCCTCTATGTAGCTAGCTAGGACAGTAGGCACTGCCCACGTTAGAGAGGTATCCTAATTTTGGAGTAGTTTTGTACACATCTCTATGTAGCTGGGACAGTAGGCACTGTCCTCATTAGGGAGATGGCATAAATTCACGGTGTCTATAAGAGGGGCTCCATTGTAACAGGTACTTAAGTGACTAGCTACTACTTCAAGTAGACCTTAACCCATTAGTCACTCGAAGTTTAAATTGCGCGCCAGCTTCCACTTCCGAAATTAAAATGGCTGTGTATACGAAGAAACTCGCCATGCCGTGTTTCATGCTTGAAAGGCATTTCTTCACCTTAATGGCGACGTAGAAGGAATGCTCTGTTTCAAGAAGTAGTCCAGGACAGTCGACAGTATTCTCAGGCACAATCCGAACTCTTCGCGCGCGTACGTGACTCCTATGAGCGAGCCTGCAAACATTCGCATTGTCCGAGCTTTTTCGCAGCCCCAAAACATGGCGATGAACATTTGTTGCTTGATTTAGTATTACAGGAAGATGTGGAGATCTTCCTACACCAATTCATGCCAGCGCACATGTATCAAAGCTTAAAACACGAGCAAGAAACGTTGCGTATTGTCGCAACGTAAACTAAAGCAGTTCGTTTCGCACAGCTTGCATAATCAGGAAATGAGGTAGGTATGCCAAAGGAAGGCTCTGATACTGCTGCAAGTCCTGTGAAAGAGGCGCTGCTGTGGACTGCTCATAGCCAGAGAAAAGCGACATTTTCCGAGCTAGTTCGCCATGACGCATATATGCGTCATTCGGGATTATCCGCAATCTAACAAATGACGCATATATGTGTCATTCGGGACTAATGGGTTAAAACCCACCAAATGGCCTGTTAGCATGAGATTTGGAGCCTTCTGCATATTGCCACTTGTATGTTTAGGTTTGCATGACTGGACTCCACATGACAGAATGTTCAGTGTGCTTGAGATGGGACACTGAATCACTGTTTGTAGGTGGGTGGGGATATACAGTGGTTCAGATGCAAACAAGGTGGTGTGTCTTTGTTAGATAGATGAATTAGATAGATAAATTTTCATTTGAACAGGAAGTACCCCTTCAGCAAAGATGCTGGTCTTCCAGGGGGTCCTGAAAATTTACAGATAATTAAGGTAAACAAGAAACGGAAACAATTTACAATGTGCTTATATAGCGATGGCTAATGAGGAAAAAGGGAAACGTGTCATTTGCAAGCTTAAATTAATTAAAATGAGAATGAAGATTTCAATCAATAATTCTAATCATTCTCTTAAATTCACTAGAATTTTCTAAATCTCTCAATTCTTTAGGAAGCTTGTTCCACTCCTGGCTTGCTCTGAAGGTAAAAGATTTACGATAAAACTCAGTTTTAACTTTGGGGAGGATCAGGTTAAATTTGCCACGTGTTCTGGTATTACCAATCTGGGCATTTGTCTTCAAACGTTCTATGATGGTAATGGGGGCTCGTCCTGTCATGCATCTGTGCACCATAGCCATTCTCATCAGCTCCCTTCTCTTCTCCAGTGTCTTCCATCCCAAAACCTGCCGAAGTTCCTCACTAGGAGTTTTGGGAGGCTTTGAAAGTACAATTCGCATACCATAGTTCTGGATCCTCTCCAACTCCAGGTGCAACTTCCTTGAACACTCTAACCATACAGTTGAACAGTAATCAAGGTGGGGCAAGACAATAGCATTATAGATGTTCCTTTTGATGGTAGTTGGTAGCACATGCTGAAGGCGTCTCAAACTTGCTAAGCCAGCACAAGCCTTTCTCTTTACCTCTTTCACTTGCTCATTCCATTGTAACTTATCATCTGACAGGACACCGAGGCATTTTACCACCCTACTCCTCTCTAATTGTTTCCCATCAATCTTTACCTGTACCTCCATAGTCTCCTGCTCTCTCCTCTTCCTTGATAGCACAAGTAGCTTAGTCTTCTGTACATTTAGATTTAGCTTATTGGCTTTCACCCAATTGTCCATTGCCTTTAAATCGTTTACCAGACACTGCTCTAGATCACCCTTGTCTGCCCTCACTACTGACACCGTGGTGTCATCAGTAAACTGCCTAACATTTCCAGATCGAATAGCCTGTGGCAGATCATTCACATACAGGATAAACAGTAATGGGCCAAGGATTGAACCTTGTGGGACTCCCCTCTGGATTTCAGCCCACTCCGATTCGGCTGCACCAACACGCACTCTCTGCTTCCTATCACGTAAGTACCCTAAAAACCATCTCATCTCAGCACCATTGACACCATACTTGGCTAGCTGTAGCAAAATAGCATGATCTACCATGTCAAATGCTTTCTTAGATCCATAAAAATGGCACCCACCAGCTCATCATTATCTAATGCCTCTTTCCATTCGTCAACCAGACTCACCAGTACATCTTGAGTAGAATGACCAGGTCTAAATCCAAACTGTGTGGAATGAAGCAGGCTATTCTCTTGTAGATAGGTGTACAACTGCCTATGCACAAGTCTTTCTAGCACCTTCACAACCACTGGGAGTACCGAAATAGGTCTGTAATTCCCCACAAGGTCACTTGATCCATTCATTGGCACAGGTGTAACCAGTGCTGCCTTCCATTCACTTGGCAGATCTCCACACTTTAGGCTAGAGTTAAACAGTGAAGTCAAACTCCGGCTAATTCCACATGCAGTCATGCGAAGGAGTTTACCACTAATCTTGTCAACACCGATTGCCTTGTTTGGGTCTAACACCTTTAGTAACTTCAATACATCCTCCTCCTCAATTTCGCTGAACTTAAAGCTAGAATCACAAGCCTTCAACAGCCCACACACATCGTACATAACTTCCCTAGGGTTCCCATCACTTGTCATCCCAACAATAGATGAGAAGAAATCACCAAATTCCTCCGCAATCGCTTGCTCATCTGTTAGTACCTCTGCATGAGTAACTCTCCTTAGTGTCTCAACACCACCTCTGCCCTTTCTCCCCATCAGCCTATTAATTTCTGTCCAAGTCTTCTTAGTTTTGTTTGATGACTGAGACTCGGAGAGTGCCCGAAAGTATTGTAGCTTTGCCTTCTTAAGCTCCAGTGTCACCTTGTTATTACTGGTAGGTTGTGTATTGTAGCCCCCTGGGTAGGTACACATCTGTGGGCAGCTCAAAGTGGGTGGAGGGTGATCCTACGTACAGTGAGCATGAGATATTGGCAGGTTTATGTGTAACAGTGTCATGACTCTTCTGTTCTGTGCAGCTGAAGACGTTCTTAGAGAGCATTGGAAAGAATTCATTAACCATGTGGAGGCTGATGTTGTTGCCTATGACCTTCGACTCAATGGCATTATTCCACAAGGCTGCCACGCACAAATCTTGCAGACTTTTGATCGTATTCAGAGAAATGAAATTCTACATGACCATATGAAGACCAGCTGCACCAGAGAGGCGTTGTTTGTTGCCTGTGACATATTCGTTGCTAAGGAAGGCTACCCACAGATGAAAGCACTGGGTGTAGCAATGAAGAAGAACCTGGAAATAGGTTTGCACATGTGTTTGTGTGTATACTTACATGTGTGCATTCATGTGTGTGCGTGTGTGTATAAATGTGTTCGTAAGTATTTGTGTGCATGCATTCATGTGTGTGTTGACTAGGCTTTAGTGTGTTGCAGCTACTGTCCATCTTGTTGTGAAGAGTATGGGCATACATAAAGAATGGGCATGGCACGGCTACAGGTCATACGTATGGATGCCCGTAGACCATTCACTTTTTAATAGGATGTACCATAACATGTATCAATAATCACAGTGATGAGATGGCATTTGACAATGTTACCTGTGTCAAAGGCCATCTATAACTTAGGTTGAATGGCGAAGGGAGTATAGTAACTACTAGTCTTAGCCAACAGCAACTGAAAAATAATGGCACAGTTAAACAGGCATATAGCCAACCTTGTGAATGATGTCGGATATGGCTGAGTAAGCAATTATCACAATCAGAAGGACAGACCCATTCCTAATGAAACACAAGGACAAGCTTCTTTGCATACTGTCTTTCAGTCGAAATCTTCTTGATTTGGCAGTGAGCATGATAGTTAATCTCCTGTAAAGCCAATATACGTATCATAATACATAATATGTGCGCAGCTCTTTGATTTGTTAGCCGAGAGTTTCAACAATGTTTAGGGCCAGCTGATTAACGCCGGTCTCTTTCCTGGATAGATCGAGCCTAGAACTTGCTGCATAGCAACCGTGAAACTCTGAGGAGAGAGCTCTAAAGCTGTGGATGCTCCTGAGTGACCCAAATCTACGCTTGCCGTCCCGGTCCTTCCTCGCTGGCGCTGCAGGGGTGTTGTTGCAACACCCAATTAACAAACCAAACAGCTCGCAATCGATGCCAAGCATGTATAGACTGGCAGATCAAGTTAATAGTATTCATTCATTACATCAGAATATTAAGTAGCGTTACCACGCCCACGTGTACATCAATAATTGAGAGATACAATAGGCACAAATGCGCACTGCTTGTACAGGGGGAAAAACGCCCACTTGTGACGTGTTGCTGCGTCATTTCAGAAAAATGCTGTTATGGGTGAGTATACACAGTTGCATACTCTCATCTCTTATCTACTCTTGATAAAGTACCGCTTGTGGGACATGTCCAGTCTGTTTACATAAAGTGAACTTTGAGCTATTCACACATTGAGGTGTGAAATTCCTGTGTTGCCATGACTACGCCCTCTCTGCATGTGATGTGCGCGTGATTCGAGAGCATTCCGAAATCGAACGTCATATCCGGCGGCTGCAAGAAACAAAATTTAAGAGGCCAAGAAGACGTTTTGGTAAAAGGGAAACAGAGCTGATGTCTTCGTTGTTCTCAAACTTTGAAGGGATTGACGTTTCAAGGCTTTATACAAAGGAATCTTGCACTTCGAACTCGGCGAACGTTGTATGACGTCATATGCTTGCTTCCGTTTTGTACTCCATATATGGTTTGTCACGAGAACGCCATGTGATGCGCTTAGAAAAGAGGCTTTCCCGCCATTGCTTTTACAAATTGCCGTTGTCGAAATCGCTGAGACAATTTCTTGGGCAGATAAAGATTGAAATGGTTAGTCAAGTGAGTTTTCTAACTTTTCCATGAGGGATTATGCTTTGCACCTTTCCTATCTAGAGTTAGACGACCCGACCTTTTTTAGATGAACGAGTAGTCATGGTTTTCTTGCTATAAGTTCTCAGTAGATTGGTTGATCAACTAATCCCTCATACAAAAGTTAGATAGTACTGTTGCGCACCCATTAATGCCATTCTCTGCCCGCTGCGCCCTTCCATTGATTTCGACATCGCCATTTACTGCTATTTTGGTGGCTTCGCAATTGTCGCTATAACTCGATATAACAAAGAATTATAAACAACTCTTATGCAGGGAGTTATAGAAGAGTTGTTTGTCTTCGCGTTCGTACTTGTCCCGCTCTGATTCAGCTAAGCCTGTAAAAGATATAAGCTAAAATACGAAGGGCAAAATCGGCCGCACGGAAGCCACATTGTTTACATAATGGACATGTCCCACACGCGACACTTCTCAGTGGGGCTGAGCAGCAACCTGGCTATAATACCATGCAGGCAAAGAAAGTATAACTGCCATCTTATCCATGGAACATATTAATCTAAAATGGAAACTCTAAGGGGAAATGCTATGACTCATGCGGCCATTAGATGGTGTGATACATCCACTGCTGTATGACCTGTAGAATATTCTGCTGAGGGATGATGCAACCATGCTGAGGCCAGAATCACGCAACATTGTCTTGGCTGTTGTCAGGAAAGTATATACATGTATAGCTATATAAGTACTTCAGAAGATACATGCATGACGACTTGAGGACAAGAAGATTGATTGATGACAGTTTCTATAGCAGTGGAAAATCGGATATGCCTGAGTAAGCAATCATCACAATCAGAAGGTCAGATGCATTCCAAATCAAAATACAAGGACGAGCTTCTTTGTATGCATATATGCACTGTCTTTCAGATGAACTCTCTTGCTTTCACATGTGGGTTATGGCAACATTGTTTTCATTAGGTGAACCGTGTGATAATATCATATTTTTCTGTGTTATCATGGCTACGCATGTGACTGAGCGTGATGTGTGTATGATTTGAGTGTCTGGATTTAGTAATAATGCAGACACTCCTGTCTGAAGCATTTACAGAGAAAGCATTCTTCGTTGCAGCAAGACATCCACACACTGCTTGAAGGTGTACGGTCATTTTCAAGGGCTTTGTTCGAACGAATTATATATGATGTTTAGCAGGAAGTCACAATATTGTCACGTGATACGCCTAGCAAAGTGGATATTTCACCATATCTGTCACTAAACGGCTGTGCCGTACCCGCCGAGAAGGTTTTTTCGTTGGATGAAGATAGAAATGGTTAGTCAACTGAATTCTCTAGATTCTCCATGTGGGCAAAAGCTACGCAAGGTTCCTATCTAGAGTTACATGACTTTAAATGTTTCTAACCAGCAAGTAGTTGCAGTTTTCTTATCATAGTTTCACAGCAGAATGGTTTAACAACTTTGCCCACATGGAAAAGTTAGGTAGCACAAATGTGCATCGAATGATGCCATTATCTATAGTCTGAGACTTTCCCTTCAATACAACAATGGCATTTACCTCTATTTTAGTGCCTTCACTATTGATGCTGTAACTCGCTGTAGTAAAGCTCTATTAACAAAAGTCATACACAGTGTTACTAAGGGTTTCTTTGCCTCTACCGTGGTACCTGTCTTGTTCTGATCCAGCTGCGCCTGTAGGAGAAATAAACGAAAATACGAAGGTCAAAAATCGGACGCATGCAGCACCCACATTGTTTACATAGCCATAACTCACATGCGTTGGTAGCAAACATCTAATATCCTGTAAAGCCAACAGGGTTTGTGCCTTCAGCATATATATACTGTACATATCTTAATGCATATACTGAAATTCTGTGAAGCACCATTGGAAACAGTGGTGTACATATGTAGCAGTTGATAATAGCAATCGAAAGTTATGCACACTTTGGTGAAAATACATTTTTAGGGGCTGCCGCAGGCAGCCCCTATATTGTTTTCAAATTGACGTTTTCATATGGCTTCATGTTACGGATATATATATATATATATATATATATATATATATATATATATATATATATATATATAATACGCCAACCTACGGTTGTACGTCAATGCTTACATTTATATTGAATGTATTGGGCGAAGTATTAGGTGTAGGGAATTTATATTGTCGGCCATTTTATTCGGCCGGTAGTGGACCGTGTGCGAGGCCAAGGGACTTTGAAAACTGGCTTCTAAGCAACGTCTTAGCGAAATTTGGACGTTTTCTTCCGCCTCTGATCCTGAAACAGACTCTTACAGCACTTCTGGCCGACGGGCAAAGACACAGCTTCGAGACAGCGCCCAACAGGTCATCGACTTCGTCCCGCGCCTTCTTCGATAATGGCCGCGCCCGCCTCAGAGGACTTCACTCCGCCGCCTGGAACACATGACAGGAGCAACGTAGAAACTGGTGAACGCCGTGATATGTAGACGCTAACATTCTTCAACCGTTTGTAGCGTTGAAAAGCTTAACTCGCACGGTTGCCCTTCTGAATGCTCTTCAGAACCTGGCCCACGCGTACTGCGCTGTAGCAAACGTACGTAGCTTTTGCCATCACAGACCACTAGCTACTCTGGCGACTGTGAGTTCCTTGGTACATTATGTTTCTGTAATTACTCACTGTAAATGCATGTGATATAAGCAGTCATGTGTCTGTCTTTGCTGGAGATTTCTCTGTGCATGTGTGTGTGCGTGTGTGTATGTGTGTGTGTGTGCGTGCATGTGTGTGTGTGTGTCTCATGTGTCTGCTGATAGTGGTGTGTTTGTGTGTGTGTGTCGTGTCTGGTGATAGTGGTGTGTGTGTGTGTGTGTGTGTGTGTGTGTGTGCTGAGGTTACTGAGGTATTAAGAAACGATGTCATGTTTACCTATTGTGAGTGACAGAGCTGCGACCGAAGGGAGCAAGTATTTCGAGTTGGGCCGGCAGCCCCACGAGTTTTTAACTCGAAATACTTGTTTTTGCGAAATTACGTGGAATCACTCCTAATTTGTACGTACGCGGAATTTTAGAGGCAACTAGTCAGTGCATGGAGATATAAGCCTTACAAGTAGGCCCGGTAGGCGAATCTTCTCCTTCATGAAGGCATGAATATTAATGAGCTAGAAAAATGGCTGGCCGTCAAACGTTAAAGTATGAGCAAGAGTGCATTTTTGCACTTCCATGGAGCAGTATTCGTGTAATCGTCCGGAAATTAATCAAATGCGAAAATCTACAAACTTCAGAGTACCCATAGGGCTAGTATGTTTGTCAGAATTCAGCAAACTGCGCGCAAAAACAACCAGGTAAGTAGCTAGCTAACAGCTACGTAGCTATGTAGCTACAGTTAATAAAGTTGTGCATAGTGCAACAGCATGAAATTGTTAAGAGAAAGTTATGATGTCATCTCCTAACTCTA
Source organism: Ianthella basta (assembly GCA_964019415.1). Classification (NCBI taxonomy): domain Eukaryota; kingdom Metazoa; phylum Porifera; class Demospongiae; order Verongiida; family Ianthellidae; genus Ianthella; species Ianthella basta. The sequence continues at coordinate 4,414,636 of OZ025872.1, read as the reverse complement.
GGGCAGCCAGCCTTGGTAGTGTGACCCTCATTCCAGCGTAGTTTGTTCCTATGCCATGATCCGTCACAACCTCTTGTACTGCATTTCTTCACTTTCTTTGCTGTGGTACAGGTATTTGGTTTGTGGTTGATGGATGTGTGACTTGTGATGGACCAGTATTGGTTGAGATGGCAGGTGGTGGAATCCCAAGACTGGCCTGTGGAACAGGTGGCAGATAACGTGGCCAGTGGTCCGGTGGTACAAACTTGCTGTATATTTGCAGCATGTGTGCTAATTTCTCAGCAGCTAGTGGTCAAGGATGGTCAGCATAGCAATGTGATGGAATGCATGATTGAGAAGAGTCCACTAAAGACAGAGGAGATGCCACGAGACTCCCCACATGGCAACTTGATCGAACTTTCATTACAGCGTTGTTGTCACTGCGACTGATGAGGAAATCATGCATTTTTCGGACACCTGGAAGGTCGGAATACTTCTCTGACAATGTACTCCTCCATCCAAAGATGTTCGAACCTTCTTCAATAGTGGCTGTACTGAACTGTGCACAGATCTGCTGAAGCTCAGTATGTGTGAAAATATCTTCTCTGTTGTACGCATTGGCAATTAAAGCGAATAGGCAGTCAGGGGCCAGCCACTAGGAAGCAAAATCGAATGTAATCTAGCTTGTGACTTCCCACCATCTCCATTCCCAAGGAGAAGAGGATGCGGTTTTTGTTCGTATTCCCAGCATTACCAAAGAATATGCAAACACATCTTAACCAGGGTATGTCTGCAGCCAGCTTGTCCAAGTGTTTGGACAGGAAAGAAATTGTGTGATCGGTGTTCTTTGGACTGAGTCGTTCATCAAATATGGTGACAAAATTAGTATCAACAGTGCTTCTGTGGCCTACTATTCCAAAAAAAATTATGCGACAACTTTTGTAGGTAGTACCCTGCTTGCTCACTATTGCCCCAGTATAGTGTTAGTTTACTTTGTTGGTAGTCCGCTGACTAAACGAGAGTGAATTTGTGCCTGGCTACTGCAAGCTGTTGCACCGCTGCTGGAGAAGTATGTTCTTGCTCAGTCAGCTGACAGATCTCCTTCCAATCATCCTTGTATTTCTTCATCATTACGGTATGGTACTCCCTTGCTGCAGTGGCCTTTTCTTTGTGAGTACGGAGTGCTTGCTCAGTGACAGTGATCTCAGTCTGGGCATCTCTCAATGACTATTCTGAGGTTGACCCAGACTGTGATAGTCACTTAAGAATTGCCTGCTGACATGATCTATATTCCTTGTAGTATTTGCATGTGTCACAGTATAATCTGTTTTATGTGAATGTAGATCAACTTTAGGCCGAAATTCTTGCAATCACTGACGTGCTGCAAAGCCAGAGCAAGTACCTTCACCTACCTCTTCTTGGGCATGATTGAAGACCCAAACAACAGATAACTTTGCCTTCTTCTCCTCTTTCTCTCCTGCTGCGGGAGGAACAATTCGTGTAAATTTCGATATGAAGTAGAACTGTGGGCTATAACTCCCTGCTTGGCAACCATTTGAGACTATTGGTGTCAACAAACCTTAGAAATGTTTCCTGGATGGTAGGCTTTGAATGATTGGAAGGTTTTCCAGTTAGTCCATGTTGCTCATGAGGGAATTTTACTTCAATGTTCTCATCATTGCCCAAGGACTTCCACCAATCTGTTTGCCCAGGTTCCACTTCATCCAATCCAGGATGCAGAACAAATGAAAACTAATTTCTTGTCAATGTCCTCTTGTTTGGTCATCACTATGACAGGCTCCTGGCACAGATGGACTTTGATTCGTCTCTGCCTGGCTAATCTCTCTGTGTAAACACCAAGGTTGTCAACGATGCATGTGACGCAATAGAGATAGTTGCCATGGGCATCAAATAGATTTTCTCGAATCCATTGGTTTTGAACTACAGGAATTGAAGTGATGGTTGTCAAGGAATGGTAGCTATATACAGTGGGACCCCTATAATGTGGACACCCTTCGGAACAAGAGAACTGTCCTGATTATAGGGCTGTGCGCATTTCAGAGGTATGGCTTATATGCCCATACTTTAAGACAATCATCTAGTATGCATTAAAGTATCAAAATAAGACAAATTCGTAAAGGTAGAGGTGGTTCGCTCAAGTACTCGACTCGCGCGCCATTTCTGAAGATGATTCTAAAGGGTACCTGTTCACACTGAACTTTCCTATGTTAAAGACACCTTCAAAAACCTTGGTATAGACAATTTGCGGCACTCGTCAACTTCTGTGCTGTTCCTGTCACTTGTCAGAGGTAGCAGTGCAAATCAGGGAGCGGCCATTTTCTGACAGCTGATCAAAATGTCTGGATTATTGGGTGGGGTTTATACAGAGTTGTGTAGGGCGGTACACAGGGCGCTGTCCACAATACGGAATAACGGGGTGTCCGCATTTCAAAAGGAAGTTTATACAGGTAGAATAGGGGCAATCATTGGGACTTTAGAAAGTGTTCACATAATCAAGATGCCCGCTTTTCATGGGGGTCTGCAGGGCAGGGTTCCACTGTAGAGGAATTTGTGAACACGGGGACAGAGATATGCACTCTGATGCATGTCAACATGCATGCATGTGCAGAGTTACATGCAGCAATCAATTGCCTGTTGTTGTTGTTGTGTGTGTATTTCTTATGATTTGAATTAAACTTGTTTTATGAGGACCAATGTATGTATCAGATGTGCATGTACAAGCTGTGCACACACATGCATTCCTCGTACCAGTGAGGTGTCTGTGCACTGTGGCTTGCTTCTTGGGGTTGGGATGCTCTTAATGTAAGTTGCGTATGTTTTGGAGTTATGGCGCCCTCAGCTTCAAAAGCGGTCCTTAATCTTTTCATGATCTCGGTGCAACCATACTTGCAATGTCCCACTGCTTCCTCAAGACCCTCTTTGTGGAGAAAAGTGCCATCTGAACTGGACAGGCTCTGTTCCAGCATGGGCGAAAGACCGTACGCCACTCGCGCTTTCCCCTTGAAAAATGTGTCTAGGCGTTGTCTTTACGACTTCCAGAAAGCGTTATGGACAGTGCAGTGGGGCTTCGCATCAGAGTCATCTGTGCAGACGCATCTGGGGTGCTGTTTAGTTCCTGAGGAGTGACTGGTGTAGGTAGCTGCTGCGCTTTGCGAGACATGTTGCAAATGTCGTTCTCTGCTGCATGATGTTGTACGGTTGCGAAACAAAGACCACTGTGAAGCCCATTCAATGGCCTATATGAAGGAACTGACCAATGAGACACGATTTATGTTATAAACATACAATGACTTTAGGCGGCATTTTCGAATTTGTACATGCAGGCGTAACTTTCGATTTATATTATCAACTACCACATAATTATGCATAAAGTTCACTGCTCAGTGGGGCAGAACAGCAACCTGGCTATAATACCATGCAGATCAAGCAATCATAGCTGCCATCTCATCCACGGAACATGCTCTGTATTGGAAACTCTACGGGGAAATGCTATGACTTATGACTGTTGGCTGGTGCGACACATCCACTGCTGACCTGTAGAAAGTGTCTGTTAAGGAGTGACACAACCATGCTGAGGCCAGAATCACACAACATTGTCTCAGCCATTGTCAGGAAAGTACATAATAGCCATATAGCTATGATGCATGCATGATGACCTGAGGACAAACAGATCGATAAACCGATTTTTGTATCACTTAAATACTGACCAGTCGGTTCTTTCTGAAGCGTTAGACCACTCAGTACCAGGGTGCTTTATACTCTTGAGCCTGTATGCACCCTGATTTGTATACGTATATCTCAGAGTACCTCTTGTTCAATATTTACTAATATAATTATACATACTTAATGTATAGCAATGCCATTTGACAGGTGCATCTAAAGAGGAGCAACCCAGGATTGCCAGTTTAGAGGATGAAGTAAGGAAACTGAAGCAAAGAGTAGCTGATGTTACTACAGTTGCAGATGCTGTCCATTCTGAATTACCACTGAATTTGAAACAGGTAAACTGAAAAGCTTGCACAGGTTCATAGTGCATTTAAACAGTTTTCAGCCATTAACAGATTGTTTCATTAATGGTGTGCATCATTGTCTGACGTCATGCCTCTTCATTTCGTTATATGATCTGTCCCTATTGTCCACTGTGTGACAGGACCCCAAGACTGATCAAAAGGAGAAAGCGAGGACCAGAGAGGAGGAGAAGAAAGGCACAACAGAGCAACCTGTGAGGAATGGTTTTCTTGTGTGTATAATAGTAGAAGACTGTTAATTGATTTGATTTAGCCTTTGAAGCTAATGGAATTCACTATACAAGCGTAATGGGTTGTGGACTCTCACAAAATGGAGATGAATCAAGTTCTGGTCCGACCTATTACTGTGGAAGAAGAATGGCTAAAGAAGTATTGTCATTATATAATGGAAATAAGTAGCTTAGGGATGTAGAGCAATGCCTGGTGCACTGCAAATGGAGTGGTACGCATGTGGGACATGTCCTATGTAAACAATGCGGCTTCTGCCGCGGCCGATTTTGACCTTCGTATTTTAGCTTATATCTCCTACAGGGGCAGCTAGATCAGAGCAAGATAAGTACCACAGTAGAGGCAAAGAACCCCTTTGTAACGCTGTGCATGACTTTTGTTAATACAGCTATACTAGAGCGAGTTATAGCGACGATAGCGAAGGCACTAAAATTGTGGTAAATGCCGTTGCCGTATTGAAAGGGAAGTCTCAGACTAAAGAGAATGGCATCATTTGATGCGCATTTGTGCTATCTAACTTTTCCGTGTGGGCAAAGTTGTTAAACCGTTCCGCTGTGAAGCTATGATAAGAAAACGGCGACTACTTGCTGATTAGAAACATTTAGGGTCACGTAACTCTAGATAGGAACCTTGCGTAACATTTGCCCACAAGGAGAAGCTAGAGAATTCAGTTGACTAACCATTTCTATCTTCATCCCACGAAAAAACCTTCTCGACGGCTACGGCACAGCCGTTTAGTGATAGCAATGGTGAAATATCCCTTTTGCTGGGCGTATCACGTGACAATATTGTGACTTCCTGCTAAAACGTCCTAATTCGTTCGAACGAAGCCCTCCAAAATGACCGCGCACCTTCTTCAAGCAGTGCGCAGACGTCTTGCTGCAACGAAGAACGCTTCCCTTCGTAAATGCTTCACACAGAAAGGACGAATTCTGCATTTTTGCTCAATCCAGACGCTCAAATCACACGCACATCACGCCTAGTCACATGCGTAGCCATGGCAACACAGGTATTTGACACCCTTAGGTGTTACATAAGCTGAGTTCGGCCTATGTAAACAAATCGGATATGTCCCACAAGCGTAGATGGGTGATGAGAAAAAATTGAATAGAGTGCTCAGTTGCGGTTATCCCTTTTTTGTGGGCGAGACTTCGCGGACTGGCTGCTTCAGTTGAAGCATATTTTCTCCTAAGCTCTTAAATGGCCACTGATCCATCCTATATAATTCATCTTTTGTCTCTACATGTGCAGCCCTCAATTGGTGCTCCTGTAGCATCAAAACACAGCCCACTGGCCCCTACCACACAGCCACACAAGAAACAACCACATGATGAGGTTAATTATTGCATTGTGTTTCACTATTACCCATTACACACAAAGTAAGTACAATTACAACCCCCCCCCCCCCCCCTAACAACAAACTCCCCACTGAACAAATAACAAACTGATTAGTTACTGACTGATCATGTGTGTGTATGTGTTATGTGTGTTGTATGTATTATAGGGCTCGCAGGAAGACCAGCAAATTGCTGATGCGACTCCCTATTCATATAATCATTATCAAATCATTATCAAATCATTATCAAATCATCAAGTTTAAAGTTCATTTTATCCACCCATTCACTGTGGGATTGTATGGTTGCAATACCTTTCATTATACTGTTTTGCTGCTAAACGGCAGTTGAAATTATGCAGAGCTGCCTGTTTAATAAGCTCACTGAGATATGTGGGGTGGATGCAAGCTATGTGGATGGTTGGTCCCTTGGAATGGTTAACGTTACTGCTGCACTGCCTCCCTCCCCATACATGTCAGTCTCTTGTACCAAGTCAGCTCACTAGAGGAGCAATGGCAGTCACTAGAGGCAACCATCCACAGGTAGATTACATGTATTATCATTGTTGTACATAAGATATTTTATTGATACAATTGGTATTTTTATTTAGTAAGTTATTATCAAGTTATTACTTTAGTAAGTTGCACTTCGTACTATGTATTACTGGTGTTGGTAGAGTTTCTGAGCATAAGCGTAGCGACTGGTTCAACTTCAATTAACTTCAACTCAAACTTCAAATCAACTTCAATTAATTTCCAATATCATCATCATTCATATAACAGTTTTGTATGTGTATGTACATGTGTCTGTGTGCACGTTGTTGTAATGTTTGTATAACAGTTTATCACTTTCTGTCTTGGGCAATAACATAATGTACTCAACTTTCATGCAGTGAGCTAGAATATTTCAATGTACTATACCTCCTGTGCTAGGAGGCGAATACGGCACTGTTGTGGGCATCTCAACATGGTCACCTGCCAGTGGTGTGAGAGTTGGTGGAGATTAATTGAAAATGATTTGAAGTTTGAGTTGAAGTTAATTGAAGTTGACCCAGTCACTGCGCTTACGCCAGTACCCTTATGCAGCAACAAACCTATACTGCATTATTATAGTGTTATTGTACTTGGTATTGGTAGGCAGTTGCCATAAGTCCTGTTGTTGAAGCAGCAAAACATGGTTGGCTCTCTACAATGAAGAAGCTGTTGGATGGAGGAGTAGGCTCTGCTGAGGACCAGGATGAGGTGAGTACATGGTGTGTGTATGTGAATGTATCAGACGTATTGGCTGTGTTTTGTATACTGTATCATGTGTAGGCAGGGTACCCTACAGAGCATTGGTATGTAGTAGTTACTACACGCCTTCGATGGTATACGGCATTTACTGCACGAGACCCGAGGGCAAGTGCAGTAAATATGCTATACGTTATCAAAGTCGTGTAGTAAGTGATTTACCAAAAATAAGCGCCGGCAATTTGAATTTTAGTGCGTCTTGCAGGGGAGCTGCGTTAGAACTGGTGGTAATCTCGCTGTAGAACAAGGCTGAAGTCGCTTCGTATCCTTTCCACGCCGCCCCAGTAGTGCTTTCGAGTGCTGTGCAATGGTGTTGCCGACTTCTGTTCCTGCGCACTCTCAGACCTGGAACATTCAGTGCGCATGCAGATCTGTAGCCGCAGTACCCAATGAAATGAGTGACGCGCAAATACGCGGAGACATCACGAAGGCTTTGACGCTTTGCTTTGGCTCAGCTGGATTGCACATGCTTGGAAAGCTTGGCTCAGCCCACAACAGAAGCAAAGCGGTGAGCAATGGATGCAATGCATTGGCGCCGATTGCGTGTCGAATCATTTTCCAGGAGTAAATGCATCCTTAGGGAAAGTGTGTACATTTGCGTGCTCCTCTTTCATGAGCTACCCACTTCTCCAGAAGTTGGTACATGAAACTTCATGGCTAAATTGATTCTCGTGACCTTTCCGCTCTTTGTTTACATTACAGAGATGTTAAGGGGCGCTAAAAGGTGTTAGTGGTTTTCACACAATTTACTGCACTGCAGTGCCTTTGAAGTATGAGGTCATCATTTGGTAAGTGTATGTACATGCGTCTGTGTGCATGTTGTTCTAATGTTCGTGTAACAGTTCACTTTCTGTCTTGGGCAATAACATAATTTACATATCCAGCATGCAGTGAGCTAGAATATTTCAATGTACTATACCTCTTGTGGTAGGAGGGGAATACGGCACTGTTGTGGGCATCTCAGAATGGTCACCTGCCTGTGGTGCGAGAGTTGGTGGATGTCTACAAAATGAATGTGTTTCAGAAAAACAAGATAAGTTTTAGTTCTTGCAATCACTAGAACTTGCACCATACGCATACACACACACACACACACACACGCACACACACACACACACACACACACACACACACACACACACACACACACACACACACATGCACACACACCACTTTGCTTCTTCACACACATACAATGTGGATTGTATGGTACATATTTGAGAAGTCGTTTCATTACAATGGGCCACTGCAACAGACGTGCTCACTTTAGCAATAGCGAAAATGGTGGACAGGGTCCTGGCACGTTGGGGCAGCTGAGCCCGAGATGAAGACTTTTCTTCACTTCTGAAATTACAGCAGCAGCTATTTTAAGGACATGCACCTGTATAATGGGAAGGATGATGCAGTGATTGCAGATACCATGTGGCCAATGTCTCAACGTTTATATCACAAAATTCTGGGCTAGGTTGAACAAAGGGCTGATTACTGGATTTTACGCCTACCAGACTTCTATAGCGTAGTATCTCAGGAGGCTTTGGGGGTGGAGCCCTATTGATGGCAACCACTAATCGCCTTCACCTACTAGTCATCCTACAATGATAGAAGCTGTTTCCACTGACGCTCTTGTATCCGCCACCAGCGGAACTGCAAGTGTTTCACTGGTGGTGGATACAAAAGTAGCTAGTCATATGCATCCTGCTTTCCATCAGTAAGCTACACGGATGAGCCCCAATCAGGCAAAATAGCTGTCCAGCGATTAGCCCTTTGTTCATGGTACATATTGTAGTAGGTCTATCAGTCTATGTTATATTATGTGGTCAAGGTAGTTGTTGTGAATCATGAACATATTTGGAGAAACTTCTATGGTAGCAAAAAGATTGTTCTATATAAGTGTGAGAGCTTGAAAATGGTTTCAGTTTCATTGCATGCTTTGTATATCTGCGCTGCATTCTAGAAAGTGAAGTGATGGATATTGTTAACCATTTTATGCTCTCAGCCTTTGTATGGTCTCTTGGTAGAATGGCGAGAATGCAATGCACAAGGCTGCACAGGGTGAACAGCTGGAGATGATCAAGTTCCTAGCTCTGATGTTTGCAACGATGGTTCATGAAAGAGACAACAATGGCTACACCATGTTGCACTGGACAGCCTGGAAGGGTCACTGTGAGGTGGCACGCTACTTGATTGGGGATGTGAAGATGGACCCACAGGACAGGACAAAGGTGTGTGGGGTGGAATGGGAGAAGGAGGTGTGTCCAAAGTACAGGCTCTGTTTGTGCTAATTGTAGCATGTGACAACATAAATGGTGTCACCTGGACATGCATGTAAAATGGTAAATAGAGTAAGATACTCCAGATCTGGTACTTTTAGCTTTATGAGCCCAGGAAGGGTGAACATGGTATTTTCCACTTAATTGCGCATGTCGCCCAATTCTCTAGTATTCAGCTACATACAACCAGTAACAGACTTAATGTCATGACATTGAACCTACTGTTTTGAGACTCTGATAACAATGGTGATCACTGGTCTTGAATAGTCTTGTGTGCCAGTTGATTTTACTGCACCCAAGTTATAGGGGCTGGAAGTGAGACTAGGTCATGAAGTCAATAACAACTGTGAGTGTGATTGGCCGGGCACTGTAAATCGTGTAATGAGAGAATTATTGTGTCATTGAGAACCCCTTCATTAATGAAAATGATTTCTTTAGAGCTATTGCACTTATTCATAGACATGTAATCACACACAAGCGCATGCACACATGCAAACAATATCTTTGTGTGTGTGTACTTTACTATATTCATTACTGCCTTGAAGCAGCCTTTGTAAGCAATATCTCAGTCAGGTGTTCAGTTGTCCTACGTATGTGAGGCTAACAACAGTAAGAGACACAGGCTTATACCCAAGTACTTAAATCACCCATTCCCAAACTCATAAGCGCGCGCACACACACACACACACACACGCACACACACACACACACACACACACACACACACACACACACGCACATCATACACAAGCACACACAGACACACCACACACACACACATATCTTCACACATGTATGTACGTCAGTACTCCACTGTTATACAATCTTTTAATTCCCTTGCACAGCATGGAAACACTGCACTGCTGATAGCTGCTTTTAATGGTAGTGTTGAGGTAGTCAGAATGCTGTTGGAGAAATTTAACAGCTCACTGGATGAAGTGGACAATGTGAGTGTGTTCTTACTGTATGCATTACTGCTTTGAAGCAGCCTTTGTAAGCAATATCTCAGTCAGGTGTTCAGTTGTCCTACGTATGTGAGGCTAACAACAGTAATGGGCAAAGGCTTACCCAAGTACTTAGATTACCCATTGACAAACTCATAAGCTCCCCCGCACAACATTAATGCAAACACCCACACACACACACACACATTTCTGCTCATTCATACTGTCACACATTCAATGTTGATTTTTCCATGTATGGCATGTATGTAGTTGTATCAGTCTGCATTATATTATGTGGTCAAGGTAGTTGTTGTGAATCATGAGCATAATTATTTGGGGAAAGTTCTGTGATGGCGAAATGATTGATTGTTATAGTTTAAATTGTTTTAGTTTCCATCCTTTCTATGCCTACACTGCATTAATTCTGTATAAAATGTGAAGTGCGGCCATTGGTAGCCATTTTATTGCTCTTAGCCTTTGTATGGTCTCTTGGTAGGATGGTCACAATGCCATGCACAAGGCTGCAGAAGGTGGACAGCTGGAGGTGATCAAGTTCCTCTCCCAGGCCTTTCCAGCAAAGGTCCGTGAAAAAGACAGCTATGGCTACAACATGTTGCACTGGGCAGCCAAGAAGGGTCACTGTGAGGTGGCATGCTACTTGATTGAGAAAGTGAAGATGGACCCACAGACCAGGACAAAGGTGTGTGGGGTGGAATGGGAGAAGGAGGTGTGTCCGAAGTACAGGCTCTGTTTGTGCTAATTGTAGCATGTGACAGCATAGATTGTGTCACCTGGACGTGCATGTAAAATGGTAAAGGGAGTAAGATACTCCAGATCTGGTACTTTTAGCTTTATGAGCCCAGGAAGGGTGAAAATGGTATATACCACTTGCAGAATGTGGCCCAATTCTCTAATATTCAGCTACATACAACCAGTAAGAGACTACATGTCATGGTATTGCACCTACTGTTTTGAGCTGCTGATAACAATGGTGATCACTGGTCTTGAATAGACTATTGTGCCAGCTCCTATTATAGCATGGAGTAATATGGTCTAGAAGCAAGATTAGGTCTTGAAATCAATAACAGCGAGCTGTGTGTGATTTGTGGGGCACTGTAAATCATGTAATGTGAGAGTTATTGTTGTCACCTGAGGGGAGAATCCCTTCTTCAATGAAAATGAATTCTTTAAAGCCAGTGCACCTAATCATAGATGTGCAATCACACACACACACACACACACACACACACACACACACACACACACACACACACACACACACACACACACACACACACACACACACACACACACACACACACACACACACAAGCACATACGCATGAGCAAGCACACATATGTACATGCACGCATGGTAGTGTTGAGGTAGTCAGAATGCTGTTGGAGGAATTTAATAGCTCACTAGATGAAGTGAACAATGTGAGTGTGTACATTACTATATGCATTACTGCCTTGAAGCAGCCTTTGTAAGCAAAATCTCAGTCAGGTGTTCAGATGTGAGGCTAACAACTGTAAGAGACACAGGCCTACCAAAGTACTTTAATCACCCATTTTCTCATAACTCATAAGCACAAACACACACACACACACACACACACACATACACACACACACACACACACACACACACACACACACACACACACACACACACACACACACACACACACACACACACACACATACACACACACAAACACACACACACACACACACACACACACACACACACACACACACACACATCTTTACACATGTATGTACGGCAGTACTACACTGTTATATTATCTCTTACTGCTCTTGCACAGGATGAAAGCACTGCACTGCTGCTAGCAGCTTATGATGGCAGTGTTGAGCTAGTCAGAATACTGTTGGAGGAATTTAATAGCTCACTGGATGAAGTGAACAATGTGAGTGTGTACATTGCTATATGCATTACTGCCTTGAAGCAGCCTTTGTAAGCAATATCTCAGTCAGGTGTTCACTTGTCCTTAATACGTATGTGAGGCTAACAACAGTAAGAGACACAGACTTACCCAAGTACTTAAATCACCTATTTTCAAACTCATAAGCACAAACACACACACACAGACACACACACACACAGACACACACACACACACACACACACACACACACACACACACAGACACACACACACACACACACAAGCGCATACGCATGAGCAAGCACACATATGCACACACGCACGCGCACATACGCACGTATGTGCAACATTCACCTTTTTCAATCAAAAGAAGCATCGGCTTTAGACTGTAATCATTGCAAACCAGGGATTGGGTTACTGAAGCACTTGTGTGACATTTCAAAGTTGCAGGGACAATTAGACAAGGGAATTCCCCTCCTTGCTACCATCCCCTAGACCTGAGGTACCAGTAACTAGGTAGCCAGTACAGCAGTTGGTGATGTAGTGTTTAGTGTATAGTACACATGTGGCTGTAATGTACAATGGGTTTTGTATTATGTCTGCAAGCATTTGTGTGCAATTTGTGGAATTATATTTTGTACCATAGTAATAGGATATTAATAGTATTGGCCCTACTACCACATACTACTGGTGTGTATGTATGGCTTGTATAGTGCACCTTGGTGTGTGTGTGATTTGCACTGCATGTTCACTTCATTAATTGAATTGATATCCTCATTTTCTTATTACACTAACAGGATGGTGATAATGCCCTCCACGTTGCTGCTTTCAATGGCCAGCTAGAAATGGTGAAGTACCTCCTTCCCAAATTTGGTCAGAAGAAGTTTGATGTAGACAACTATGGTAACACGTGTGTGAGCTTGGCTATTCAACAACAGAAGCAGGATGTGGTAGATTACCTTCTCGAGTATGGTGGATTTGTCAGCCATCAGTAATAGGTAAGCACAAATGCCCATCTTTAATGACTCCATGTCATGCACCTGGTGTCACTTGTCTGCCACCAGATGAATTCCCACTAATCCCTCTCTGTTGCTATTGTTGGTAACTAACTCCCTCTATTGTTGGTATATAGTGGTATGTGTTGGGACTCCCTTCTGCCTAGGGCCTGCCCCCAATCCTTATCTGTGCAGTACCATCCTCTTGTTGTATGCACGACCTTCAGTTTCTTATATTGTCAAAACCTCAATGTCTGAGTGCATAACTCATAGTATTAGTCTACTCACACATGTATTATTCTCCAGTTGTAATAATGTGTCGAGATGAACTGAAATGATGCCACTTCAGATAGAGTGGGCATTGAAGAATATGGTTCATTAACACATTTAGCTATAGGTGTCAACTGTCTCGTGAATTAGGCAGGACATGTCCTGTCTTGCCTGCAGATTTTCCCTCCTCCTCCCTCTCTCCTCCCTACACACCATACACCCATTACTTGTAGTAGGTAGTACCAATGTGAAGAAGATGCAGCTAATTGGACACTCCACTTGCTTACATAGTATATTCTACTGTATAGCTTTGGTTCTATGTATGTACTTAGGCAGTACATGGATAATGTGTAGTTTGTGTAGTTTTACTTTCTGTATCTCATAACTTGTAACAGTACTATTAATTTGCTGTAATTGTTGTAGTGGTCATACTGTAGCAAACAATTAATATAGGTTTGTGTTTGGCTCATCTCTGTTTATATGCACATTTATATTTGGAGATATGTACCTAGTAACTGAGGTCTGTTTTGTATTATGCATAATAATTTGCTACATTGGCTATGCTGTAGCTATCATTGTAGTAGTTATAACCCACTTCTAGCAAAATGTAATTAATATAAAATATAATTATACGAGCTGAGTAATTGTGTGGCATCATTTCAGTTCATCTCGACCAGTGTCAGTACTCCCTGTTGTGAGTAAAGTGTTTGAGAGGCTTCTTCACCACCAGCTGTATGACTATCTACAGCATTATTCCATCTTGCACCCTGTACAGTCAGGTTTTAGGCCGCAACACACAACTCAAGATGTGCTAGTTAGCATGGTGGACAACTGGAGGAAAGCATTAGATGAGAATGAGTTGGTCGGAGTTGCTATGGTGGACCTTAGCAAGGCTTTTGACATGGTGAACCACTCAATTCTTCTAAGGAAGATGTACAGCTATGGGGTAAGAGGAATGGAATGGAAGTGGTTCCAGGATTACCTGACCGGGAGACGCCAGAGGGTCTGTGTGGGTGATGAGAAGTCAAGTTGGACCAACATCCACAAAGGTGTGCCACAGGGGTCTATCCTGGGGCCACTCTTGTTTACAATATATGTCAACGATTTACCCAAAGCAGTCAGTCAATGCAATGTGAAGCAGTATGCAGACGACACAACCATGTTTCATGCTGCAAACAGTGCTAGCGAGTTGGAGGCTGTGCTGGAGAAGGACTTGAACAGTGTATGTCAGTGGGTGGATGAGAATAAGCTAAAATTGAATGTGAAAAAAACACAGTTGCTTTTGTTGGGAAGGAAAGGTAGGGCACAGGAGTTAGAAGATGTGAATGTAACACTGAATGGTGAACAGCTATCAAGAAGTCGTACAGTGAAGTGCTTAGGTGTGAGTATCGATGATGGATTAACATGGAGAGAGCATATTGAGTCACTAAGGAGGAAGTGCTTTCGTGGATTGGCTAAGCTGCGGAAGTTAAGGGATGTGCTACCAACAGAAACAAAAAGGAAGGTTTACAATGCCCTGGTGCTTCCACACTTAGACTACTGCTCGGTAGTCTGGCAAGAGTGCACAAAAGAACTACAACAGAAGGTAGAACGGATACAGAACTATGGGATGCGCTTGATTCTATCCAAACCACCACGAACACCCAGTGCTGAACTGAGAACAGCCCTCGGGTGGACCCCATTGACTGAGAAAAGGAGACTATCCAGGCTGGCTCTGGTACACAGATGTGTCCACAAGAAATGTCCAGAGTACATGAAAGACATGCTGGTGAGCAACGAAACAGTTGGGTGTAGGATGACGAGAGGATTCAAGAAGCTGCACCTCTTTCGTGTGAACACAGAGCTATTCAGAAGATCATTTACTTTTAGGGGATCCCAAGATTGGAACTCCCTTCCAGAGAACATCAGGAATATTCACTCCGCTACTGTTTTCAAGAAAGCTACAAAACGATGGCTAGGAGAACAATTATTCTAATGTGGTTATTCGCAAGCATTCTGACACTTATGACAATCTCAATCATTCATTCATTCACTAGCTATTCATCATGACAATCTGCATCCATTTTTTATGTGTCACTTGTAACTGTATGTCTTGCAGGACCCCCAGGTAGACCAGCCAATTAGTCTGATGGGGCTTTCCTGTGTAAAGATCTATCTATCATCATCATCATTTTGCCGGAAATTATAATCCAACGATCTGGCAACATGCAGCTAGTTCGCTGCATTGTGCAATAGTTTATGTAGGGGTTGTCACGTTTGCGCAATAGGGTTTCCATCTTTAGTACGTAAGTAAGGTCTCTTACGCTTGCCTGCTACAGCCGCCTCTGTGACGGGCTACTTTTGACTCCTGCGCAATTGCTATTACGCAGTCTCTAGTTGGTACGTAGTTAAGGTCTCTTACGCTTGCTTGCTACAGCGGCCTCTGTGACGGGGTACTTTTGTCTCTTGCGCTGGTGCAATTACGCAGTCTCTGGTGCCGGCTTTTAGTGTACTCTTCTGCTGGACAGGCGACTGTCAAGATAGTGAAGGTGAACCGGCCGGTTGAGCCATACAAGGATTGTATGGGCCAGGTGGGAGGTGTGCTGTTGCTTTGATAGTTAAGTTCTCTTACTCTTGCTGGCTATATTATGGAATTGGGCAATATTTAGCACACCGCAGCTGCCAGTTCCTGGCTGTTCACATGTACAGTTGATTTCAGAATGACTGGCCAACATGGCAAATGGCAAATGATGTGATGTCACAGCAAATGGCAATACTAAACAATAGGCGTGAAGTTATAGCAAGCAGCAAAACTACTAGTGAGGTCAGACCATTTGGTCGTTCTGCCATTTACCATTTGGCCAACCATTCTGAAATCAGCTGTAGTCTCTGTCATACCCAGACCCATCTGCCTGCAGGCAATATTATTATGACAGCATGGGCTAAAACTAATTTCTAACTAAATCCTGGTTGCAATTGTACGCATGTGTGCATGTATGTTCTTGATAATAAAAAAATAAACCATTGAGAACAAAAACAGAATAAATTTCCCGCTCGCCCCCCACAATGCCTTGCATTCGTCTAGTAATTTGCTACATTGGCTATGCTGTAGCTATCATTGTAGTAGTTATAACCCACTTCTGGCAAAATGTATATAATATAAAATATAATTATACGAGCTGAGTAATTGTATTTTGCCAGAAATTATAATCCAACAAAGCCGCCAATCTGGCAATATGCATGCGCAGCTAAATAGCTAGCTATCAAAGCAGTGATCAACACAGTTATTCTCTTACGTACATGTGCGCATATGGGTTAGATATTTTGAATTCGATTACACTGTATGAAAACAAGATCTCTCATATATATTATGTGCCCATGTGCATGCAGATCATGTTCGATGGTTTGCATACATAATTATGGCTACCAGACAGCTATGTAGAAAACTGTTTGCTGCGCAATAGCTGTAGCATTAATTTCAGGAGTTACTTCTTCATAAATTCACTATCGGCATAATGCAATCTGCATGCAATGTAAATCAATGTCCACGCTTTAATGACTCCATGTCATGCACCTGGTGTCACTTGTCTGCCACCAGATGAATTCCCACTAATCCCTCTCTGTTGCTATTGTTGGTATCTAATAACTCCCTCTATTGTTGGTATATAGTGGTATGTGTTGGGACTCCCTTCTGCCTAGGGCCTGCCCCCAACCCTTATCTGTGCAGTACCATCCTCTCATTGTATGTACACCTTCAGTTTCTTGTATAACTCATAGTATTAGTCTACTCACACCTGTATATATTTGTCTCCAGTTGTAACAATGTGTCAAGATGAACTGAAATGATGCCACTCCAGATAGCTTATAATTAGAGTAGGCATTGAAGAATATGGTTTATTTCACACATAGGGCACCTCAAGTGTGTTAGCCTCTGGCGACGAGATTGCATGCACCTTTCCAGCAGGCTATAGCTAAATAGGTGTCAACTGTCTTGTGAATTAGGCAGGACATGTCCCATCTTGCCTGCAGATTTTCCCTCCTCCTCCCTCTCTCCTCCCTACACACCATACACCCATTGCTTGTAGTAGGTTGTACCAATGTGAAGAAGATGCAGCTAATTGAACACCCCACTTGCTTACAGAGTTTTTGTCATATGCATATGTATGTACACTACATATATAGGCAGCATGGATAAGGTGCAGTTTCTATGTGAAGTTTTGTACTTTTTGTATCTCATGACTTCTAACATAAACAGTACTTTGATGTCGATGCACCATCAGTCCATTGGTTAGAATGTATAAAATGGTATGGACATACACAATTAACGTACCAAAAATTATTGCACAATGCAACGACATATAAATAACTTCTGGTTTCACACCACCCAAACGAGAGATTAATTCGCTTCACTCGTCCCAGTTATTAATCAGATAGCTGCATTATTATACAATCATATATACGTCTCACACTCCCAGTCAACACTGCACAATATAATACTAATACTAGCACTCATAAGCAAAGCCATCCCTGTCAGCACATCATTCTACCTACAGGTCTAACATTGCAGCTGTTTGATGGTCAAGCACATGCACAATGATTCCTTTTCACTTCACGTCATGCTCCTTCAATTTTGTTCAAGCATTCAACAAACAATGAGAACATGCAGTAGATGTTAAGGGACCATAGTAGACAAATGCTACTAAACAATTAAGAGTGTGTACTGAACTTTGTGACTGGCAAACAAGATGAGGTATAATTATGGTAAATTGCTCCGTCATTTGGGACAACCTACCCAGAAGCAGTGGGTGCACAGTATGTTGGGGGAGAGGGAGAATGAAGGCAATGAAGTAAGG
Organism: Ianthella basta; assembly: GCA_964019415.1. NCBI lineage: Eukaryota > Metazoa > Porifera > Demospongiae > Verongiida > Ianthellidae > Ianthella > Ianthella basta. The sequence goes on along the minus strand of OZ025872.1, from coordinate 4,396,537 downwards.
TACGTAGGGTATATTGACAAGACACAGCCACTTTCAATCACACCTCATGTCAATGCATATTATATATAGGTGAAAAATTTCATGCATTGCCATGTACTCACCGCTTCCTAAATTGCTAGAAAGGCACAATCTCACATGCAGCAGCTGTCACTCACCATTCCGATGTGTACGGTTAAAGAATGCTATACTACCCAAGTTCAGGGTCAGGTCTGAGACTAGTATTAGGGCCTTAGCCAGGAATTGTGAGAATTGCAATGGAGAAGATGCATGGTCCCAATTTAGGCTCACAACAACTTAGGACAACTGGACAATTGATTTTTCAGTATGAGCTCATCTGGTGCCATGCACTCTGGTGTCTGACATGCACCAGGGAGCAAGCTGTTTCAACACATTAAAGTTCACAAGAAGAACATTCCAACACTGCAAAGTAGTGGTGCTCACCTGCTGCTGAGGGACACAAAGTCCACCTTCCTGAAGAAGATAGTCTACAACATCTAGCTTTTGTTCTTCACTAGCTAAGGTCAGACATGTGTAACGTTTTTTGTCCACATCAAACTTCCTCTGACCAAATTTGGGAAGGAGGTACTTTACCACGTCCAGGTGGCCATAGCTGGCAGCAATGTGGAGGGCATTGTGACCAACCTGTAATGTAAGAGGGAGAATGTGCTATATACATGTGTGTATATATGTTGAGTGTGTGGAAGTATACATACATAGCTATATAGCTGTTGTCTACAGCATGTAGATGTAGACCTTTTAAAGGCTGTCTCAAGGCAGTACATACTGTATGCATTCAGTAGAGTACACACTCACATTGTTCACTTCATTCAGGGAGCAGCCAAGTTCCGTCAACAGTATTCCTATTAGATCTAAATTGCCACCCATTACAGCAAGCAGCAGTGCAGTGTCACCAAACTGTGCAAAGGAAAGGAAACACATCAACTACTGAGCACTGGCATATAATACACATAAACTTGTGCAAATACATGTACGTAAGTGTGTCTGTGTGTCTGTGTGTATGTGTGTGTGTGGGGAGGGGGGGGGGGTACCATTACTAGTACAGATAATGTACATTTGCATGCCATACATTGCGTGGTTTCTCAGACACATGCAGCAGGATAATAACACTGCCAGATGATGCTGGCAGTATTATGTAAACATCTGAACCGGTTTGGGGTTTGGACAGTGCTGCTACTGTATATCAAATCAAGACGAATGTTCCTTGCACCCAGGCCTTTATCATGTCTAACGGTTTGTGGACAGTACCAAGTACACCAAGTACGTACCAGGCAGCCTGAGATACACCTTCAGAGTTGCAGCAAGGTATAGTGGTCCACATTTAGTTGGGTACACACTCACATTGTTCACTTCATCCAATGATTTGCCGTACTCATCTATCAGCATTCGCACCACCTCAACACTGCCACTTAAGGCAGCTAACAGCAGTGCAGTGCTGCCCATCTGGGCAAGGAAGAAAATTCTAAGTACTGATATAAATGGGAGGTGTATATATAAATAAAGTACTGAAAAAGGATGTGTGTTCACACACATTAATGCAGTTCTAACATCACGATGCTATGCCCACATTCAAAATACAGACACCGCAATCTACACAATGATACAATAATAGCCTTCCCGCTAGTGGTAAGTACTAAGGCTGTAACAAGTACACACTCACATCATTCCTTTCATCCAGTGAGCTGTTAAATTCCATCAATAGCATTCTCATCATCTCAACACTGCCTCCAAATGCAGCTGCCAGCAGTGCAGTGCTGCCGAGCTGTGCAAGGAAAGAATGCACAGTGCCAAGTCATCCCATCATCCCAGATAATATATTCTTTACTCTCACCCTATAAGTGACTAGCCATCAGTGCATGAGCCCCAAGCTTCTGAGGGGCCCACACATGTCTGCTCCAGGAATACATATTTCAGCAATTCATACCACTGAGGACTGCTGAAACTACTGGACTGTACAGCTCCTATGGACACTGTATCACTGTGTACATGAATTTGTACAGAATTGCCTTAGCTTGCTCAAACATAGTTGTCATGTGCATAGTTACGCTTAGAACAAATGAAGCCTGCAAGCACATTGGACAAGCTTCTCTCATTCCACCCCACACAGCTTGTCCCCGTCCTGTGGGTCCATTTGCATGTCCTCAATCAAGTAGCGTGCCACCTCACAGTGGCCCTCTTGGGCTGCCCAGTGCAACATGGTGTAGCCATCATTATCTCTCGCATGGACCTTAATGCCAAACGTTTCAGAGAGATATTTGATCACCTCCAGCCGTCCACCTTCAGCCTTGTGCATTGCATTGGCACCATTCTACCAACAGTCTATATAGATTGCAAGACACATATGCAAACTATTATAGAGACATCAATTACACTTACAGTATACCAGTCTGTTACACTATAGTACTAGCAGTCTGCATGGGGAACTAGATTGGTGGCAACTAGAATCCATAGAGATGAAAGGACACATTCAACACGATTGAATTGAACTGCTTCCGAAGATCAAGCCTATTTTAACATGGACATAAAGTTGATCATGAAAATGGCTGGTAAGGGAGAAGGGGATTCCATCTGTATGCGAATGTGAGTGCTTACGTGCATAAGCAATATAAATAGCCAACAGTTCACCACTGATCATCATTACCTGCATGTATGTGAATAAGTGTGTGCTTGCATATGTGTGTATGTGGTCATATGTGTGTGCATGCATGTGTGTGTGTGTGTGTGTGTGTGTGTGTGTGTGTGTGTGTGTGTGTGTCTGTGTGTGTGTGTGTGTGTGTGTGTGTGTGTGTGTGTGTGTGTGTGTGTGTGTGTGTGTGTGTGTTGTGTGTAAATTGATCCAAGAAACAAGTGGTGTGCTAGCTTTACTGAACATTGTCAGGAATGCCAGCAAATGCCACAATTATAGTAATGCAGTACGTCGAATGAAATCAAAAATACTTGTGTGGTACAAGTTGTAGTACGCTCATGGTCTAACATGTACCTTGTCCATCTGAAACACATTCACTTTGTAGACATCCACCAACTCTCGCACTACAGGGAGGTGACCTTTCAGAGACGCATACAATAGTGCTGTCAGCCCCGTTTGCTGTATACATAGGAGATTAGGGAGTGCATTAAGAATTAATTTCCTTCGCCACTTGAATGCATACGTATGTTGGGTATATACCAAGGCAGAAATATGAATAAGCTGCTACCTGAGTGCCTATAAAAGCACCAGCACACACTTACACATTCACACACAATGTCATTATTGTTGTGCAGCATAATGACTGCACATGGCACCACATGCATACAGTACACACACAAACACACACACTTCACCTCATCCTGATCCTCTACAGTGGCTGCTCCTCCATTCAACAGCTTCTTCACTATAGAGAACAGATCGACTTTTGCAGCTACAATAACAGGGCTTATGGCAACAGCCTGTCAATATGGAGTAACCAACACTGGCAATACAGCTTAGTTACAAGTGCAGAAGTACCGAAACATTCTATTACAAAGTAAAGCACATTGTCGGTTCACAGATGAGGTACACTGCACACGAAGAAGTAATTGTGTATCCTGTGTACCTGTGGTTGGGTGCCTCCTGTGGCTGCAGGTGTTTGCCCAGTTACTTGGTCTGGTACAGCAGACTGACATGCATAGGTAGGAAGGAAGAGAGTGCAAGGATGCATTGTGTTACATAGACGAGAATCCAACAGTCTCTGTTGCTAGCAAAACACGTCTCCTATTGTTAGTAAAACGCTTCACCATACTTTATATGCAGAAACTGCAAAAGTCTCTAGCACTAGCGTCAGTGTGGGCTAGCTTTGGCATGCACTGATAATCACAGCAAGAATAGGGGCCGCCTTGTACCCAGGCTATTCATTACAGTTAGTCATCAACAAGCTGCATGTATAGAACAAGTGTGCACGCAAAGCATATTTATACGTAACTCCAACAGCTGTAAAATGACAAAGGTTTGTTAACCACCTACAAACGCACCTCTCCAGCACCACTCCTGACTGCTGTCCTAATCCTGTAGCGAGTTAGGAAGAAAGACATGTGAGCTACTAGGTTTTAAGTTTGGGAGGCATGCACATAAGTATTTCCTGTTGATAAACAAACTGACAACCACTTGAAACTGATATACCTATTGCGGAAAATGACAGTACTTCATTGTCACATGTGTGATGTAAAGTCACACGAAAAGTACATTGCCATTGCTAGCTAGCTAGCTACATGTGACATTGCTTCATCTGTACTCGCGATAGCTACTTCTCTAAGTCAATAGTCACTGTGCCAAAATTTTCAACGAAACCCATGGAATCCCTTCCCTACGCCCTACATGGTATTTAGGTACAATATATCTTACACGCACAATGTATTAAATCAAACCTGTAGCTAATGGGAGTGGACACTCACGTTCTTTCTCTAATGGTGTCTTGATTTGCTTTCGACAAGTGCCCATTCTGTGATTCACACAGTAGAAAGAAGACATGGAACGTGTACCCACAAAGACAGCAGCGAACTCTCTTACTTCATCTTTGTCCCTTTCCTCCTTAAGATACTGGTCAGCATTGTCTTGGGTGAGCTGAGTCTCCGCCAATCTCTTAGACTTCTTGTCACACAACAGTGCACGTGACTGGCGTCAGCCAATCAGATGGAGTCTCAATGGGCTACAGGGGTAACTCCCCAGGAAAAATGGACGACGATGATGATTACAAGCCATCTGAGGCAGAGGCTTTCGCCCATCTGTTCAACCAACTCTACCCGTCGGTGCCTGAAAATACCAAACAAGCTTTCGCAAACATGGCGGCTACAGAGGCAAAGAAGCTAGCCCAAAGTGTTGGAACAGTACCTCGTTCCGTTGTGGAAGCTGCTTCCAAATCATCCACGGCGATCATGATCAGTTCTGGAGCTGTAGCTAACACAGAAGGGACTTCTGTGGAGATGTTAAAACGAGGTAAGCATATGATGTGTTGGCGCGTAATCTTACTAGTGAGGCGTGGGCCCTAGCCGCCCCGCCCCTTCCTCTGTGAGGAGAGGCGGCAGCTGACTGCTGTAGTGACACTTATGCGATACGCTGCTAGCTGCATATACGTAAGCCAGTAGGCATGTAGCTATTTCCTATGTTTAATGTCATGTTGCCTTTGCTATAACTAGCAGTTAGCACTTTCCCCTGTAATTAGCTACCGTTCCATTTCATTTGGTGCAGGTTCCCATGCTCCTGTGGCACCATTGAGTACCATTCGGCCAGCTCTGAAGGATTTAGTTTGTTATGCAGTCCCCCGCATAGCTGCCGTGTGGTATGATGTGGGTTTGCAGTTAGATCTGGAGCCACATGTCTTAGATGAGATTGAGAAAGAGAGGTCAGGACACCCAAGAAAGATGTTTGCCAAATGGCTACAGGGGTCATCTTGTTCTTGGCAAAATGTTCTGGATGCTGTGAAAAAGATCTGTGGAGCAAAGCCAATGGAAGATGTTCGTGCGGCTGTTGTGGAATCATTTGAAGTAGCTGCAATTTCAGGTCAGCTTACTCATCTGTTTTAATTCGCACTGTCATTATATCACTATCATGAACCTGTGAAGCTGCATCACTCTCAGCTTTGTGATGACATAGTTACTTGTATAATTGTTTCTTTCTACAGATGTTCGCCATGAACCTGTGGACACTTTGCCAAAACCAGGTATTGCATAAAAGAAATATTTCGTGGCTAGAAGAGGTATTCAGATAATGTTATAATACTCACTGGAGTTGACATTTTGAAGTTCTAATCCTGCTCAGTGTTCTCTAAAAGAGGCCTATATGCTGGCTTGCATATATGCATTATGTAGCTGCATATATATTTGTAGCTATAGTACAGTACATAGTACAATTTGCAATTCTTGTCTCGATTGCAAAATGGACATCGCACAATGCATGAGGCATAATATAATGACTCACATGCGAGACAACCCACTTTCTCTCATCTTAATTAAGTATAGAGGTGACCTCCCTTCCCCATGTGCTATGTCTTGGGAGAACGACATGAATGAAGTGATGTATTCATTTTACATGATACTTGCGAGTCATGCTTCGTGCATTGTACAATGTTTAGTGTACAATCAGGACCAGAATGCACAGAACTACTGTACTAAAAAGTCTTACTACTCATATGCCAATTTACGCGACCTTTGCCCTTCTGTCATTTTCCATAGATGACCACAAGGAAACCAAAGCTGCTGAGCATTCTTCATCATTAGGTGATTAATGAGTGCATTCTTACTCTAAATTGTTGGCTCTGCATTAATTATAGCTAGAGAAATACCTGAATAGTCCGCCAAATATGGTCTCACTGACTGTAACGTAGCTAGCACTGCCATCTTGCTTGGTTAACTGACATATATGCAGTTGCAGGGTGAGGTTCAGTGCATAAACTAGCAGATTGGATATGTAATGCTCACCCCCTGGACCCATGCACTGTAGCTATACAATGTATACGTATCCATGATTGTGTACATCATTATCGTTTACATGTGCCACTTAGTAACACAGCCCTACTTGAATGAGTAAATGTTCCACTTAAGGCGGACCACCCATGTAATGTGTCTCTTCCAGTATGTGAGACTTTTAGCTGGAAGATATCCGGAAATTGAAATTGGCAGTGCTGCAGCTCAAGGCTATGGCATCATTAATGTAATCATGACCACATGAAGGTTTGCTAGCTCGATGATGATAGCGAGATGACATGGCACTGTGTAATGACACTGCAACATTTCTGGCTTTTAAATGTCAAAGATCAGTACAAACACAGTTTACCCTGCCAGCTTAGTTGTTCATGCAGCCTTAATGTCTAATTCCTTTTGTCTGAAGATCCTCATTGGATCAGTAATTTACCACAGCAGTGCAATTCTAGAGTAGATACGGTATACAGCATACTACATTGCTTTTAACATACACCTATACGTACATACAATACATGCAGTGGCATGTGTTTGCCTGTTAGTTGCACAAGAGGACATTAATACCTGTAACTATTCAGTACTTGGTATGTAATCACAAAGCCTTTCTGCACAAACATTTACTTGGACTTTTACACTGTGGTCCCACTGTTTTGAAAACTGAAATTGCCAGAAGCTGTTAGCGCAGGAGAGGTACACTTCTGACCTGATAGTCAAATGAAAGGGACCAATGCCAATGGAAGTACTGCAGATTGACAATTTTTGCACGTGCTCATATCAAGTACATGAAAGTGATTGATTGCATGCGCAATTTTGCAAGTTAACATACATCAAGTGTGGCTCAGTTCCACTATGAATGTCAATTGCAAGCCATACCTGTCACGAATGTGCATGTAAAGAGCTTGTCTGGCCAGGATCGATCTTCGCTGTTCAACGAGTAGCCAGCTAGCTAGCTACGAATATTTTCATATTCCACTTTGTACTGGTTTGGAAGTAGGGAATGGTTTGACATGCTCAGTGTAATGGCTGCCATATGCAGAGATGGCTACCCTCGCCTGCCATGTGACACTATCTGATATGGATTCTTCACACCATTTACTGTTAATTCAGACAGTCATTCTTAAATGTTTCACAAAGCTAGGCACTGTGAGTTTGCATTATTGTTTATTTGCCAATCTGCTTATTCATGCACACAGAGCTTGAGAGAAAACGGCGAAGGTCTTCCACAAGAAGTTCAGAGGATCTTGAAATTGAACGACAACCCAGTGTGAAGAAGCAGCTTCGCGAGTACATGGAATTGAAGATGGATCTAATGGATCTAGATGTTTCAGACCTCCGTTCTGAATCAGATCCCACTGATGCCATCAAGCTGCTCTATAGCAACTCCCTCACTGTCATCAAAAAACTGCTGAAACCCCACTTTGCTGCAGTAAAGATAGCTGCAGACCAATACTGCCAACTCGGCCTACATCGTGGGACAGTGGGAGAAAGTGTCCTTGCATCTGCTGAATCTGTTGATAACCTCTTCAATCAGATGTCAGTGACAGGCATGTGGGACAATACCCGTTTCCTGAGGAAGGCTATTGGCTCCATTCCACGATCTTCACCTGAGCGAGGAGTTGCGGAGACCATCCTTTCCCACTACAACCTGCATTTGGCTGTTTACGAGCGAGCCACCCTGCTTAAAGATGCCCTTGCCAAGAGGAAGAAATCCAAGAGTGAAAAGAAAAGAAAGTCTCTTGGGGAGAAGGCCAAACTGGTTGCACTCAAGGTCACATCAGTGAAAGCATTTGATAGCTTCACATGTGAAGACTGCCACCGCCTTCAAGTGCAACTCCTCAGCACAGCTTATGGCATTCCTAAGGAGAAGATCACCTGCGATGATGCTGATGAAAGCCACAGCACAACTGTCACTTTCCTTATCGCCAGTCAGTATACCAATGACGTCATCCAGCGCAGTGTTCAGTTGGAGACATTGTGGGCCCTTTTACAGCTGGGCATCATTGAGGTGTCCATCCCTGGGGTATTCACCTTCAGTCCCTCTGTGGGCTGTTTCCTGATGCTGCTGAGGAGAAGCAAAGCCTTTACTGCAGATCTACTGAGAGTGACAGAGGTGAGGGTTGTATGGTTGCGTGCGCACTGCATGAATCTACGGTGCAGTGTCCACTGACAAGATATCTTGTGGCATTCTTTTGCTGTTAGAATTGTGATTTGTCAATCACACTAATCACAGCTTGTAGCAGTGTGTAGTATTATCTGTATTACAGTAAACATTTCACCCTACATGTATTTTAGTAATGAGTTGCAATTGGCAGGTAAACTAGACAGCCCTTTGGTATTGTGTATATCAAAGCTGTCAGGCTTGCTACCCCATTTCCTTATCTATGGTCATTGCTACAAGTGCTTACAATATTTTGTCTCTGCATTCTTCACACAGGTCCTCCCTTACCAGACCTACTGTTTGGTTGACCCTGACGCCAAGGTAGGTAGATGTCCGTACAGCATGCACTTCATGCACTTGCTTAGTGCATGTGACAGTACATATACATTTCTCACCATTAGTGCGTGGTGTGACATACTGTACCTATATTGCCTCCATTTCGTTGCACGCATGATCTATCCACTTTGCTAATCTTTGGTTTAGTGTAATTTCTGAATATTGACCAGATTTTTAGCAGTTGTTTTGGGATATTCCCTGTATATCATATTATAATAAACGTAACTCACATTTTCGTTGTTCCGGATAATCTCCTTCAATTCTGGACGAAACGTCACGAAACTTGGTAGGATTGCGAAGAGGGGGACTGTGAGTAACCTCGCCAAGCTGAAATTGGTTTAAGGTCATTCCATCCCAGTTCTTGCCACTTTTACGGTCGCCGCCATATCTAAGAGATAGGGGAAAGATCGTGTTTGGTTGTGCACAAACTCCTCCTTCAATTTTTCACCAATCTTCACCAAACTTGGAAGAGTATATCACTGCAATACGGGAGGTAATCTAAGATGGTTAGTACCTTCGCAGCTGGACTCCTTTTAACGAAATGGATTAAAATAAGTAAATTCTGTACGTACGGAGTTTTACGGAACGAGTCTATGGAATGCTCCCAATTAACTGGACAGTTCTAATTGGTTAAACGCTCAAATTTCAAATGATATGCTGGGAACCCACCCAAAGGACGGGCATTCATCTAGTGTAGGGAATGGGTAGTATACCAGTATGTAGTCACACTATGATGTTGTTTGAAAAATGTGAATGTACGTGTTTTGCATTTTCTTATGCAAGGATACCAAAATACTGCCTAGCTACATGGTTTTCCGTTGTATAAATAAGACAACTCAAATAATGGTGTGCAATGTGTGTGGCTGCAAGCTCAAGCAAGGAAGCGATGGTCGGCTACAGTGCAGACAATTACTGTGTGAAATGTGTATATATTTGCTACACCCATATACTTCCTGGCCACTGCCAAGTGATACGTGGCTGCCTTCCTCTAGGCTGTACCTTTGGATACAGACCCACCTCCAGCCATTTTATTTTGTGCCATATTTAATGGAGACTGAAAGTGGTCTGGTTCAATATTATTGATTGCTAAAACTTATTTGTGAGACTTCACATTCACAAATGTTGTGAGAGTCTCAAAGGTGAAGTCCTTCAAGACTTAACATGCCCACAACAAATAGCTACCTCTATTTTACTGCAACAACCAATGTGAATATGACTGTCATAATTACTTTCTGTAATAATTCAGTATATTCCCTCTGAAGAGTGTCTAATTATGAACTGTAATTGTAATATTCAGGAGCCTTTATCTGGTCAGCCACTCAACACTAAAAGGATTGAGCAGCACTGGGACTCCCAAGGTTAGTGAGTGGCTAGTGTATTCATTATAGCAAATCTTTTTGCATAGAAGATTGGTATTAATTTAGCCGTTGTATAGTAGGGATTTAGGTGGGGAAATTCCAGAGATCTTGACAACTTATTACCATGTCAAAATCGGGTCATATCAAATGTGAAGTTGCAGCATTCGTTGGAAAAGTCAATGAATATTTGAACAATTTAATGATTACATCATGGACATGTATGATTGCATCATTACGCTGAAGGTTTACATTGCTGTTTTATTTGTATTAACCTGGAATTCTTGCCCAATACTGTAATGGCACCCATTTTCTATGCTGATTGTGTATAACTATATCATTTCTCTCGGTTTCTCTGGAGAAACAATGTGGAGCTATTGATTGCTGGCATGCTTAGGCATTCATGTCTCATCCTATTTCTATTTCCTGCAAGTTTATGGTTCTTTTGTGTGTGGCACATGTATTCATGCAAGTCTCATGAACCATAGGGAGTGGGAAGAAACCTTCACCACAGTCTACACAACTTTTGACTGGCTGTATTCCTTACTTATTACTTCCCTTATTTGACTGGCAACTGGCTGTATTCCTTATTTAGTTAGATTCCCTTGCGAGCAGTCTTCATAAATATGGGATTCCAGACCTTCGATTCTTCCTGTATAAAGTAGAAGGACACTTAATCTCTGCTCCATACAGTCTCCTTGTTTCTGAACTTTTTCTACTAGTATACAAGGTGGGTGCATTTTGGAGACACTGCACCATCCTGTTATTCCTCTTGCTTTTTGGTATAACTTCTTATTAAATTCCTATAATTTGAATGCACAGCGTTACTTTTTCCCATTCTCTGTTGCTTTCAACTAAAGGCTAGTTAGAGATATAGAGTCTTGTCGAGGTCTAACATTTCTGTATTGATTGCCCAAGTGATCTGAGGCTGTACTCACACAATACATGCTCCACTATCATGCAAATGATCCTTCAAACTTTAGCAAAAATTGCCATTTAGCATTAATTTTTTATTATTAACTAAGGGTCGAACGAATATTACATTTCACGGTCGACTATTCGTTGTCTGCAATGAACAAATAGTCGAATATTCGTTTCACCGGAAAGGCTAACCAAATATGGCGGGCAGTCATGTAGTGAATACTGGAAGTGAAAGGAGAAAGGAAGTAACGAACGAGCCCATTTGACCCAAGGAAAGTATACTTTGCAGTCGTCTCTCCGTAATATGTGAGAGTTATGCGGCATTTTGTTCGTACGTGTCGACCAATTCATTGCACAAAATGAGGTTTGGGGGCATTATAGGCCATTTTTATGACGTCATAAGCCACACGATTATTCAAATGGATATAATTTATTGGCGATTTGGCTACCGAACAAAAATTCAACTCTTCGATTATTTGTTTAACCCTTATTGTCAAATCACCCAGATAGTGTAATGTTTTGTACTTCTGCAAGTGGTCCAAATGAACACGCTTTCAGACTATTTGTATGTGTGACACCCATTCAGATGAGTCCAAGTCTGATCCACGGTCTTTACTTCCAGAATCAGGGGACAAGATTCCTGCCATTCATGTAAGTCGCCATGTTGTTGTGAGTGCAATTGGTCCAATGGCTATGGCCCTGATTATATTCAAAGAAATATTTCATCATATATGAGCTGCATGGTGTTTATCTGTATAGCCATAAAATGAAAGTTTAAAGGAACTTACACCTAGCTGTCATGAAGTTATCGGTCCCCCTCCAAGAAGTTCCCCACTGACCAATTTTGGCCAGTTGCACCTGCTGTAATCAGTCCCCCCAATTGTACTTTGTTTACTGACTAGAAAATATAATTATAACCCCCTTTAACCCTAATCCTATTTTCACTCGCTAAGGCCTTAAAGAGACAGCTTGAAGCTGAATTGTTCAAGAGACGGGGACCTAATCTAGGTTGTTATACTGATGATCCTAGGCTAAGTTGTTACAGATACGATCCGCGGCTGAGACAGCCCAAGGCTAAATCCTGCTAAAAAGGTACAAGGCTAAGTTGTTAGTGAGATGGACAGGGGCAAATCGTTCAATAGAGAAGCAGCCCAAGGCCAAGTTGTTAGTGAGATTGACAGAGGGGACCAAAGATGATAACTAAAGTGCTGCAGAAAATGGCCAGGGGGACCGCTGTGATGAAGGATTGTTATCACTGCGACACACCTTTTTTAGATCTTGAAATGCCAATTTAATCCTGTATATACATAAGTGGTATGTTTCTGCTCATGGCCCTATAGTGGTGTTGGTGTAAACATTGGTGCATGTTTTAACGCCACTTTTATGTGCAGCCTGATGATGCAATCAATCCAGTGGAGGTCACCAGTGCTGGTGCTTCTGATGAGACACACTCCGCGTTATGTGAACTGGAGGATAAGGTGAAGGAGCTGGAGCAGAAAGTGGCTAATTTGTTCATGGACAATGTAGCTCTTACGACAAAGCTGAAGGCTAGTCATGAGGTGGAGAGACAGCAACAGCAAGAGAACACCAGCCTTAGAGAACGACTTGTGCAAGCTTTAAGAGCGCAGGTAAGTATGCAATACTGCTACACTCTTGCTCAATACATGGATGGTATACACAACATATCCTCCTGTGTACACCACAGGAAACTGCTATTGAAGATCAGTCAATGTTAAGGGCCAGGGAAGGGCAGCTTATGGGCAAGATAAATTCACTGGAAGGAGAGAAATCTGACTTGGAGGCAACAGTTGACAAATTGGAAAAGCAAATCTTGCAGTTGGAGGAGCCTCATCCCAGTGACATTGAGCAGCTTGTAAAGGTACAGTAACTGTATAGCGGGAAATTTTTGCAGGACAATATTTTTGCAAAAAAAAAACAAAATGGCCCAAACTGTAATTTTCACAGAAATATTTTTGTGTTTTAGTTGAGCAGATAAACCATGCCCCTTGAAAATGGCGACTGACTACATGCACATGATGGCCTCCACTGAACACTTTGGGAACGAAACATACGGCAGAACTGGCTCCTTTCTTCTCTGTCCTTGTGCAAGTGTGAGGATCACTGGTTGGGGTATTGCACTAGTACTCTCAGCGTTGAGCGAACTAGCTAGCTACCAGTAGCTAGTTTCCTCTTCGCCCATATATATCACTGTAGACGATTACATTATTCACTGCTTCATTTGCTTCATAGAGTACTGTTAAAAGTAAGCTATAGCTGTCTTATAGGTAGCACTGAATCAGCTCTCTCAAAGTAGTGACTTCAATATCACAGACTTTCTTACAGCTATTCATTCACAGGGCAGTATTGCAAGTAGGAGGCACTGTGCCTTCTGAGCCAGCATACGTATAGCTGTTGCCGCGTCATTGTTGCTGGCCACCTAAATGAGGCTATAAACCATCATTAAGTTTTGTCTTAGTTTGCCACTGAACATATTAAAAGCATAGGGTAATGGAATATGTTCATGAATAATATTTTTGCTAATCATATTGTATCCCCAAAATTCAAGAAAATATTCTTCCACGAAAATTTCCTGCAATATGGTATACATGCTCATGTGGCCTGCATGCCTGTTGTATAATGTACTTCCCTTCACTATTGCTATGTATAATGCCAGGTATCTTGTCTATAGTATGTATCTATTTCTTTTTGATAGTTATTGAGCCTTAAGTGGTACCATGCATTTATAGGATTATAGAGTGACTTGCATGGTGGATCAAGGTAATTTTGAGTTCTTTGTGTTATGTAATCCTACAGCATGCTTTAGGCTATTTCTCTAACTTCTATAAAGAAGTGCTGTTCCCTTTTGCATCTATTGAATGTACCACCCGAGTACTCAGCAAGCATTTTCACATTTAATGGGACGGCATGGAATTAACCAAAATCAATAAGCCTAGCAGATTGACAGAGTGACTTTGCTTAGAACTATATACTTTGCTGATGATTTCAATAACTCAGCAATTCATTTGGCATTAAAAGGCTATTAGTATCTGTACAGTATGTAAATCACATGCAACTAAATAGGTTATGGAATCTATATGTGGCTTCACCTTACTATCACTTTCTGCCTACAGACAATGTCACGAGGCCCTGGCACTGATCAGAGAGAGGCAGTCAGTAGAGAATATGCCCATATCAGGGAAGAAGGGAGAACAGACTCAACAGGAGAAACAGTGAGGATTAGAGTGTGTTTCCTGGCAATGGTCACCATTTGGTGTCATACAGTGGTGACTCTTATGTGGGTGGCAGTGCATGGTCAGGTGTATTGTTCATGCATGTGCAGTAATGCCATTAATTATCCCTACTCACTTTGATGTGGTGTGGTTAGCTCATGCAGTGCTACTGCAGTACCTTTGGTTCCATGACAAAATGTGCCCGGGAGACCGTTTAGCTATCTTCACAAATGACTCTTTGCCACAGGTGTATCCTTCCTTCTTAGCATGTGCTATTCACAACAGACACTTCTTTGTATACATCACAGTGTTCTACTTTCTATATAGCTGTGGTGTGATTGTGGCCTAGTAATTGGTCTATTACTATCACACTATCTTGTGTGAGTTGCAGTAGTCCTGAACAGGTATATAATGAGTGCAGTTAGTGACAGTACCTGACCCTTCCCTTGTGGAGAGAGTTCAAGTGACACCTGACCACTTCTTCGCAATTGCGCAACAGAGGTTATACGTTTGGTTTGTGGGTCAGTTTGTCCGTCACGCACTTTTTGGGTCATTTGCGTGATTAAGGCATTTTCAAGGCTCATGTAGCTCCTGAAAGATCCGCGTCCGTATAGATAAAGACATAAATAATAATACTTGTATATAGCTAGGTCTACACAGTCTCCACACGCATGGGGTATGGTCTCTATGAGGCCTTGTTATGGTCCATTTCGAAGCCTGCATGCAACCGCAATGTTTATACATATATACAGTGCAAGTTAATATATGTATATATACGAGCATTGCATTGCCCAGTAGACAATGCAGGCTATCCATCACCATTTGGGCGATTACAGCTGTGTGACACTGCCTGGGTATAGTGCTGATCTTGTTTGCACTGACATTGCACGGCTACTGTCATACACTTACATGCACATATGCATATAGCTAGCCACACCTACACCATGTTATAAGAATTGCTTGGTCATGTCTTTCCTTAGTCAATAAGGCAGTGTCTAAGCCAAGCAAGCTTTCTGCCCGATAGCTTACTTCGCCACAGAGAAAGGGTTTTCAGCAGCCCAGAACGCTGACAGCTAATGTATCCAAATACCAAAACAAAAATACCCACGTACCGATAGCCAGAGCAGTTCCCTCGCACCAGACAATAACAGTATACTTATGCGCAAGTGTGCGTCACGGAGATCCGAACTGCGGAGCGCAGCTGGCGATGAGACACATGTACACTGCCTGAGCGGCCATGTTTGTGGTTACGTCATTGCGTCAGCCAATCAAATGCCCTAGCAAGTCCTGACACTTACTGGACCTAGTTAGATGATCTTTTTGTGGGCTTGCTGTGGTGCACACATCCAAGTGCCCATCTACCTATGTTTTTAGTGGGATTACTTAATTAATCGCAAAATGGCCAAGGTATATGACGGGTGCTGTATAGCCCACTAACCGGACCCCGCCAAGTCCTGACACTTACAACCCTTTCATACGGACCGCTTAATTGTGATCCAGATTGAATCCAGGTTCGACACAGATTAGCATTCACACGGCGACCTCACGATTGGGTACCAAACCCGAGTTATAAAAAAATGGCGGACAATCACTACATTTTTGGTAGCATTTTTCTCACTACGTAGGAGTGCTTATGCTCGACTAAGCTAGAAGACGACCGACAGCAGTAGCGCAATGCGTACGAAGCACAATCCGCAGGTTCTAAGTGGGCATCCAACCCACACGTGAGTCGCCCTCCTCACCCTCGATCTTTCCGAAAAGGATATCATTTCCATACGATCCCAGTAGCTCTGCACAGATGGTTACGATGGCTTAGCCCTATTACCTCATCTGTTTTCTTATCCTCTTGCGGTAGTAGTCTGCTCACTGTGCTTTGGTAGCAAAGGGCACCAACTGAGGGCTGTATATGTAGAGACATGTAAGCATTCATTTATGCTACCCAGCACATATAGTAGAGCCGTCTGATTATCACTGGTACGCTATCTTGAATACCCAGTCAGCCAGCATAGCAAATTACCATATGTGTACAAATTTTCGCAGGACTTAATTACTCCATTTCGTGAGTTAGCCCTATGTTAAAGTACTACACACTGGGTCCAGGGGGTAGCTGGTATTGTTTCCCAAGTATGGAAGATGATCAAACAGTACTTTAACACTGCAAACGTCTTCTTTCCGAGGTATCACATTCTATATATGTATGCACCATCCCAGATTTCAAGAATTCAGTGAAGTGTTTAGATGTTGCTGACAGAAATCTGGAAGTAAGTACTGCACATTGCCAAGAATGACACAGCACATGTCGCTAGTGCTGGCTTGCATACTTAGTGGTGTCTTCCCTCGGGCCAAGGTTAATCAGTAACTGCTGCTCCTGAGCGTTTGAATCATTGTTAACATGGCAGCTACCCGTGATCAAATGTGGACGCGCAAATGGAGCAAAGACACTTTTAGTCATGCTCCCTAAAAAGTCAGTAGTGAGGTGAAGCCTTCAGCAATGTTGGAGCCCTACAGGTGTAGGTAACTGGTGCAGGAAAGAGCTATTCATGAAATATTCAATCACACAGGGGCTTCATGAAAATCCTTAGGCAAGGTGCATTTATTAACATTGTTGTACGTACGTATATAAGACATATTTTTGACACAATTTGTATTTTATTTAGTAAGCTGCACTTTGTACTATTTATTACTAGTGTTATTGTACTTGGTATTGGTAGGCTGTTGCCATAAGTCCTGTTGTTGAAGCAGCAAAACATGGTCAGCTCTCTACAATGAGGAAGCTGTTGGATGGAGGAGTAGGCTCTGCTGAGGACCAGGATAAGGTGAGTACATGGTGTGTGTATGTGAGTGTATCAGACGTGTTGGCTGTGTTTTGTATACTGTACCATATGTAGGCCATGTACCCTACAGAGCATTGTTATGCGTAAGTACATGCAGTGAGCTAGAATATTTCAATGCACATACTATGCCTCCTGTGATAGGCTGGGATGACAGCACTGCTGTGGGCATCTCAGTATGGTCACCTGCCAGTGGTGCAAGAGTTGGTGGATGTCTGCAAAGTGAATGTGTTTCAGAAAGATAAGGTAAGTTTTTTGTTCATGCAACCATTAGAACTTGCACCATACGCGCACACACATACACGCACACAGCACACACACACGCGCCCTCATACGCACACGTGCACACACACACATTTTTGCTCCTTCACGCACATGCAATGTGGATTGCTCCGTGTATGGTACATATTTGAGAGGTCAGTTCATTCAAGTAGGCCACTGTAATGGACAGGCTGGGCTAGGTTAAACAAAGGGCAAATCACTGGATTATATGCCTACCAGCCTTCTACACCGTAGTGCCTCAGGAGGCTTGGGGTCCAGAGCCCTATTGAGGGCAACCAGTGATCACCTCCTCCTGCTAGTTATCCTACGTGGAAGGCCACATGCAGACAGCTGTTTTGTCCTGATACTCTTGTATCTACCACCAGTGAAACCACAAGTGATTCACTGGTGGTGGATACAAGAGTAGCTAGTCAGCCTGTCTTCCGTTAGTGTCTCACACTGATGAGTCCCAATCAGGGCGAAACAGCTGTCTGTGGCTGTTCCATCTTTGTCGGATGACTAGCGGGGGAAGGCGATCACTGGTTGCCGTGAATAGGGCTCTGGCCCCTCAGCCTCCTCAGACACTACGGTGTAGAAAGCTAGTAGGCATAAAATCCAGTGATTATAGCCCTTTGTTCATGGTACATATTATGTAGTTGTATCAGTCTACATCATATGGTCAAGGTAGTTGTTATGAATCTTGAGCATATTTGGGGAAACTTCTGTGGTGGCAAAATGACTGTTCAATTTAATTATTATCGTTGTAAGATATAGGCAAATAGTTAGTGGGCAATACGTAGCAGATTATTCAACAACTGAATGCAGGACGTTTCGGCCCGAAGGCCTTCGTCAGCTGCGTACAAAACGTTTTTTGAGTCCAGTTGAGATTTTTGAAACGAGTTTTGTACGCAGCTGACGAAGACCTTCGGGCTGAAATGTCCTGCATTCAGTTGTTGAATAATCTGCTACGTATTGCCCACAAACTATTCGCCTACATTGAACAACGTAGCAAAGAGCCTCTTCTTCTACAGTTTGAAGATAGTTTTAGTTTCCTAGCTTTGTATATCTACACTGCGTTACCATATTTTCCCTAATGTTCGGCTTCCTCCCTACTCGAAATGATGCACCTGAAACATGCATGTTACAGGCACCTGACTGACAATTTTAGGTGTAGCTTTCATGCATGGAATTGGCCTGTATGACTATGCATGACCTGGTCTACAATAGTTAGAACCATGCAAGGTCCATGCATGAAACCTGTAACATGCATGTAACATGCAAGGATTTGGGATGCTTTTCAGGTAGGTCCCATGCAGGTTTCATGCATGAAGCAAATCCATGCATGTTTTTCTAAGCATGGAAATGCATGCCAATTCCATGCACATTACATGCATGTTTCATGCATGAATTCATGTATATTCCATGCATGGTCCCTGCACATTCCATGCAAAGCCTATGCACCAAACGTGCATTTCCATGTGTTGTTCATGCACATTCCATGCACGAAACATGCATGTTACAGGTGCATCATTTCGAGTAGGGCTAATTGTTCGGCACCCGCCTAAGTAGGGTCGGATAATCAAATTTTTGACGAAAAATGGCTTCCCCTTATTGTTAGTCTCAGACTCTAATAAGTCATCATCTGCTGCAGAGTCTAATGAATTGCCGGCTGCTGTGGAGCCTAATGAATTGTCAGCTGCTTTGCTCTGATGAATTGTCGGCTGCTGCCATTTCTTATTTGCCAAGGCTTTATTCATTTCTTGCCCATATGGACAGCGAAGAAGGCTTTCACCCATGCTCAAATCTCTCACTCTTGCTGGCAATCCAACTCCAAACAGATGGCCACCAGCGACTCCATCCTCGTCAGAAATGTCTTCGGACAGCAACTCTGACTGGCGATTCAGCGACGAGTCTTTTGTTTTCTATTATTCCGTTGTGTAACTACTCTAATTAGTCATCATAATTACCTAATGCTTTGTCATGTTTCCAGTCGCAACCCATATTATCCTAAGTGCCGACTTGGATCTGTGTTTTGTTCTGCTGGAAAAATAGGGACAATACGGTAATTCCATATATAATGTGAAATGATGGATATTAGTAACCATTTGAATGCTCTTAGCCTTATTATGGTCCCTTGGTAGGATGGCGAGAATGCCATGCACAAGGCTGCAGAAGGTGGACAACTGGAGGTGATCAAGTTCCTGTCTCAGACGTTTGCGACGAGGGTTCATGAAAGAGACAGCGATGGCTACACCATGTTGCACTGGGCAGCCAGGAAGCGTCACTGTGAGGTGGCACGCTATTTGATTGAGGAATTGAAGATGGACCCACAGGACAGGACAAAGGTGTGTGGGGTGGAGCGGGAGAAGGAGGTGTGTCCAAAGTACAGGCTCTGTTTGTGCTAATTGTAGCATGTGTCACCTGGACATGCATGTAAAATGGTAAAGTAAGTAACATACTCCAGATCTGGAATGTTTAGCTTTATGTGCCCAGGAAGGGTGAACATGGTATTTACCACTAAGTCTTGCAGATGGCGTTCAATTCTCTAATATTCAGCTACATGCAACCACAATAAGAAAGACGTGATCTTGGTCTTTCTTCACTAATGGTGAGACCCCTCTCACTACAGCTTTCATCCATGTCCATTAGCATTTCCTCCAGTTTGTCCATGGAGTCACTAAACAAGGCACATGTCATCTGCATAGTCCAGATCTGGGATTTGTACACACACAAACACACACTTGTAATACTTGTACTTGTAATACCACAGCCACGACTTGGCTAAGTGGACCCCATGAATGGGGTAAGCCAGCAGGCAGCAAGAGCGGTGGCACCGTTGGCTGCGGAGACACCAGCCTGATCACCCCAGTTGCATGGCCCCCTTGGTGCAGTGGGGGTAATCATCTATGGGCTTGCAAGACCCATGAGATGAGAGAGGTGGAGTACGGCCTTGAGGACTATTAACTACTTGCGCATGTTGACCAATTCTCTAATATTCAGCTACATACAACCAGTAACAGACAACATGTCATGGCATTGCACCCACTTTTTTGAGCTGCTGATAACAATGGTGATCACTGTTTGTGGATAATCTTGTGCATCAGCTCCTATTATTGTACAGAGAATAGTGTGTGGAGCAAGACTATAGGTCTTGAAATCAATAACAGCTGTGAGTATGATTTGTCGGATACTATAAATCATCTTGTCAATGGTGATTCAGCAATGTGAGAAGTATTTGTTGTCACCTGAGGAGAGAACCCTTTCATCAATGAAAATGAATTATTTACAGCCATTTCGCCTAATCATAGATGTGCAATCACAAAAACACGCACACACACGCACACATGCGCGCACACGCTGCGATTGACTTGAACCTCTAACCTGCAATTCATATGTCGAAGATAGACCCATTGCGTCGATTCCAGACCCAGCCTCTATTCGAGCCCCAGTCTCTATATGGACATGTATGGTATGTTTTATTTCTCTTTATTCACTTGCACAGCGTGGAAACACTGCACTACTGATAGCTGCTTATGGTGGTAGTATTGAGCTGGTCAGAATGCTGTTGGAGGAATTTAACAGTTCACTGGATGAAGTGAGCAATGTGAGTGTGTAGTTTACTGTTTGCATTACTGCCTTGAAGCAGCCATTGTAAGCAATATCTCAGTCAGGTGTTCAGTTGTCCTACATATGTGAGGCTAACAACAGTAAGAGACACAGGCTTACCCAAGTACTTCAGTAAATCACCCGTTCCCACACTCATAAGCACTCCGTCAGACAATACTTATGCACACACACACACACACACACACACACACACACACACACACACACACACACACACACACACACACACACACACACACACACACACACACGTGCGCACGCACGCACACACACAATACATACATATTTCCTCCTGTAATGTTGATTGTTCCTACGTTATATTATGTGGTCAAGGTAGTTGTTGTGAATCATGAGCATATTTGGGGAAACTTACAAAATGTCTGTTCTGATATATTGTTATGGTTTGAATAGTTTTAGTTTGCATCCTTTCTATGCCTAAACTGCATTAATTCTGTATAAAATGTGAAGTGCTGGCCGTTGGTAGCCATAATGCTCTTAGCCTTTGTATGGTCTCTTGGTAGGCTGGCCTCAATGCCATGCACAAGGCTGCCCAAGGTGGACAGCTGGAGATGATCAAGTTCCTCTCACAGACTTTTCCAACAATGGTCCGTGAAAGAGACAGCAATGATGGCACCATGTTGCACTGGGCAACCTGGAGGGGCCACTGTGAGGTGGCACGCTATTTGATTGAGGAGCTTAAGATAGATCCACAGGACAGGACAAAGGTGCGTAAGGTGGAATTGAAGGAGGTGTGTCCAAAGTACAGGCTGTCTGTGCTAATTGTAGCATGTAACAACAATAATGGTGTTACCTGGACATGCATGTAAAATGATAAAGGGAGTAGATCCAGATCTGGTACTTCTAGTTTTATGTCCTTGGGAATGGTGAAAGTGGTATAAACCACTTGCGCATGTCGCCCAATTCTCTATTATTCAGCTTCATAAGCATGCAACATGTCATGGCATTGCACCTACTGTTTTGAGCTGCTGATAACAAAGGTGATCACTGGTCTTGAATAGTCTTGTGTACCAGCTGATTTTAGTGCACCCAAGTTATAGGGGCGGAAGCGAGACTAGGTCATGAAGTCAATAACAGCATTGAGTGTGATTTGTTGGACACTGTAAATCATCTTATCAATGGTGATTCAGCAATGTGAGAGTTATTGGTGCCACCTGAGGGGAGAACCCCTGCATCAATGAAACACCTTGAACCTTGAAACCTTGAAATCTGCCCACAGCACGAAGTGCTGTGATGGCAGGGCTCTGGGCAAGCCTGGGCCAGCGGCAGGGGGAACGTCCTGGGTGACACAACCCCCTGCCACTATCTAGCGCATAGAAGATGGCACTCAACTTGGATTGCGAGTCCAAAGGCAAGTCAGAGGAACCACCACCAGAATCTGGATTACTCCTCACGAAACAGTGGTGGTTACAGACCCTGGATTCAATGGCTAACGGGCACTGAAAAGCTGTCAGGCTATAGATATGGTACCCGCTCGACTGGTCGCCACGCGTAGCCTCGATGGCTGACATGAGTTCCAATCTAAAAGTCGCTCCAGACGAGTCCAGGGGGTGTTGTGGAAGGGATGGATAAAACGAAGTGGAGCCCATGCCGCGGGCTTGATGTTTTCAAGTTGTCTTCCGCACGAACACATGACTAACCGCTGCCATTTTGCTGATGTCACACACACACACCCAATGAAACACACACACACACACACACACACACACACACACACACGCACACCTTCACACATATATATGTACGTCAGCTAGTGCTCCACTGTTGTATTATCTTTTATTTCCTTTGCACAGAATGGAAACAGTGCACTGCTGATAGCTGCTTATGGTGGCAGCGTTGAGGTAGTCAGAATGCTGTTGGAGGAATTTAACAGCTCACTGGATGAAGTGAACAATGTGAGTGTGTACTTTACTATATTATGCATTACTGCCTTGAAGCAGCCTTTGTAAGCAATATCTCAGTCAGGTGTTCTGTTGTCCTACGTATGTGAGGCTAACAACAGTAAGAGACACAGGCTTACCCAAGTACTTAAATCACCCATTCCCTAACTCATAAGCACTTCCCCACACAACACTAATGCAAACACCCACACACATTTCTGCTCAATCATACTGTCACACATGCAATTGTTCCATGTATTGTATGTATGTAGTTGTATCAGTCCGTTATGTTATATTATGTGGTCAAGGTAGTTGTTGTGAATCATGAGCATATTTGGAGGAAACTTCCGTGGTAGAAAAATGATTGTTCTAATTATTTTTTTACAGTGCAAGTAATAATATATTGCAATAATGTAAATAAATAATTAAGTAATTCAGGGACATCTGGGACATAATGGTACAGGTAAATAATCCTACTATAATTCATGGGATCTAGAATTTGGATGTATGTTTGTTCAGCCATAAAATCTGCGCCTTCCCGGGAATCGGCTCGAGACGCTCCGTGCCAGTTGATAAACTCGGGGGACATGTTCTTAGCGGGGTGCCGTTCGCCTAACTGCCTTGCGGCCGAAAAGCGAGACGTCCTTTGTCAATTCTCCGCAGGCCGATACGCCATTTTAAACAGCCATGCCAGTTAAGGGAGTGGGGGGACATGAGCTTAGAGGGGTGTCATTCACCTAGCTTCCCTGCAGCCGAAGAAAGCGCTTCCTTTTTTCCCGCGGACCGAGACGCCATTTTTAATTATTGGTTTCTGGGACTTCCGGTTACGGAAAATCTTATTCGTTATCGCAAACGTTCGAATTAAACTCTACCGTCGTCATAGCAGCCAGCCTCCGTTGCTACCTGCGCAGATAGTTCAAAACTGGCAAGGTACCGGCTCACTGGCTTGCGATAAGCTGGAACCTGCCCGTAGGGCGGGCATTCAGCTCGTAATAATAATTGATCTTATTAACTCTAAGGACAAAGTAAAGGCAATTAATTACTAATCACATGCAATCATTCAAATTAAAAATTGTGTCAATTTCAATTCATGCAATCAGTCAATCAGGCCAGACTCGAGCGGGCCTGCAGTACCCATCACCGCCGCGTCTAATTAATTGTTATGGTTTGAATAGTTTTTTTTCCATGCTTTCCATATCTACACTGCATTAATACTGTATAGAATGTGAAATTATGGGTATTTGCAGCCATTTTAATGCTCTTACCCTTTGTATGGTCTCTTGGTAGGATGCTCACAATGCCATGCACAAGGCTGCAGCAGGTGGACATTTGAAAATGATCAAGTTCCTTTCTCAGACGTTTGCAGCAAAGTTCCATGAAAGAGACAGCTATGGCTACACCATGTTGCATTGGGCAGCCCAGATGGGTCGCTGTGAGGTGGCATGCTATTTGATTGAGGAAATGAAGATGGACCCACAGGACAGGACAAAGGTGTGTGGGGTGGAATAGGAGAAGGGTGTGTGACCAAATGGTTGTGCTAAATTGTAGCATGTGCATGACAGCATAAGTGGTGTCACTTGGACATCATTTTGTTGCTCCTATTGCATGGGGAAATAGTGGCTGGAAGCAAGACTAGATTTTGAAGTTAATAACAGCTGTGAGTGTGATTTGTCGGGTGCAGTAAATATTCTTGTCAATGGTGATTCAGCAATGTGAGATTCATTGGTGCTATTGGATGGGAGAGCCACTTCATTACTGAGAATTAATCTTTTAGAGCCATTGCACTTAGTCATAGACGTGTAATCACACACACACACACACACACACACACACACACACACACACACACACACTGGCCTGAGTCCTCCTGAGGGATATTGAGAGGCCGTTGTGGTTCCTTCCCTCTTCCACCTGCCAGCCGTTAGGGAAACGCATCCCTCACCCACTTGCTGAAGTCTTGATAGTTCCGGGTCAAGCCTTAAGACTGCCTGACTGCCTGGTGCAGTGCGCCTGTGGGTTCTGCGTCTCCCCTCAGGATCGGCTCGGTCGCGGGTAGCTGACACCTCCGTAGGCCTGCCATTCTGTTTGCTCGCTGTACTTGGGGGATCCTCTCGCTAGAGACACAGGGCTGTCTACACGCCAAACATTATGTGTATCTGCCTGCTGGTCCTCGTCCGTTCACTGTGAGCAGGACGTTTGGAGCATCTTCTGACACTCAACACTCCACATCTGCCTTTTTTACACACACACACACACACACACACACACCTTCACACATGTATATACGTCAATACTCCACTGTTGTATTATCTCATAATTCCCTTGCACAGGATGGAAGCACTGCACTGCTGCTAGCATCTTATGGTGGCAGTGTTGAGGTAGTCAGAATGCTGTTGAAGGAATTTAACAGCTCACTGGATGAAGTGAACAATGTGAGTGTGTACTTTACTATATGTATTACTGCCTTGAAGCAGTCTTTGTAAGCAATATCTCAGTCAGGTGTTCAGTTGTCCTACGTATGTGAGGCTAACATCAGTAAGACACACAGGCTTACCCAAGTACTTAAATTACCCATGCCCATACTCATAAGCACTCCTGCACACAATGCTAACACCACACACACATTTCTGCTCATTCACCAAGTCATACATGCAATGTTGATTGTTCCATGATGTTCCATGAAATATCAGTTTACGTTACAATTATTATATTTGGGAAACTTCAGTGGTGGCAAAATGATTCATTATTATTGTATACTGTTTGAATTGTTGTAGTTTCCATGCTTTCTATGCCTACACTGAATTAGTTCTGCTGGCCATTGGTAGCCATGTATTTTTATGTATTTTATGTATGTTTTTATGTATTTGTATGTGTCTTGATAGGATGGCCGGAATGCCATGCACAAGGCTGCAGAAGGTGGACAGCTGGAAATGCTCAAGTTCTTCTCCCAAAGAACCAACAGTGGCTACACCATGTTGCACTGGGCAGTACAGAAGGGTCACTGTGAGGTGGCACGCTACTTGATTGAGGAGGTGAAGATGGACCCACAGGACAGGGACAAGGTGTGTGGGGTGGAATAGTAGAAGGAGGTGTGTCCAAAGTACAGGCTCTGTTTGTGCTAATTGTAGCATGTGACAACATAAATGGTGGCACCTGGACATGCATGTAAACTGGTAAATGGAGTAAGATACTCTCTGGTAGTTTTAGCTTTAGGTCCAGGAAGGGTGAACATGGTGCATACAACCAGCAACAGACTACATGTCATGGCATTGCACCTACTGTTTTGAGCTACTGATAACAATAGTGATCACTGGTCTTGAATAGTCTTTTTCACTAGCTCCTATTATAGCACAGAGAAATAGGAGCTGGAAGCAAGAGTGCTTCTTAAAATCAATAACAGCTGTGAGTGTGATTTGTTGGACACTGTAAATTGTCTTATCAATGGTGATTCAGCAATGTGATAATTATGGGTGTCACCTGAGGGGAGAACCCCTGCAACAACGGAAATGAATTCTTCGTAGCCATTGCTGCGCACCTAACCATAGACATGTATTTAAACACAAACACACATGCACACACATACACACACATGCACACACACAACACACTTATGCACACACCATCTAGCCATGCTCTGCTTTCACCTTTCCAGTCGTGCAGGCCACAACTAGTAGAACAAATTAACTGGGGTATGGTGAGGGTGCTGGTGAAATCACTCCTTCCACCCTGAACACTTGGCTTGACGAAATGGGTTTCTGCTCCAGAACTTCACATGATTCTTGAGGCCTTGCTTCTTGTAATGACCGTCACAGTATGAGCAGGTCAGGGTCTTCAGGGCTTTGTCCCTGTGTTTCTGTCTTTGTTGGTTAATGTGTTCAGCTTTGTTTTGAGCACGTAAGATTTTACTTATCTATATACAGGGGCGTAGGAACACTTTCAAAACTAGGGGGGCCGAAGATAGCAGGTAGATGAGAGGTAGATTTGCGAGCGAAGCGAGCGAAAAATTTTTTGAGGCTAATTAAATTTAGTTGGGAAATGTGAGTGTGAACCTCACGAGCTCAGTTACAGATCTGCATACTCCTCTATTATATAGTAATTTACATTTCATTAACAGCTATGATGCCAAAAGCAATGCCACCTGTTGGTTGCATTGCTTTTTCTTCTCTTTGCTGGCTTTTCCAGAAAACTTAGGAGAGATTGCTGAGACAAACAAATATTATAGCGCGGTATGATATTATATTCATACTAGCAGAGTGGCCCGCCTTCGGCGAGCTACGGCACCCAATGCCTGTACCCCGATGCTCTCAGCAACCATGCTACTGCTGCGGCTAAAAAAATAATGATTATCGGTTTAAATTCGAACGTAGGACGACAGCGAATCAACTGGTAAAAACCGGAAATCGATGGTAACAATAATTAGAAAATGGCCGTCGTCCGCGAAGGAAAAAGCGGAAATGGACGGATAACTCTCTGTCAACCGCAAGACGAGCGACGTCAACCCCGCTATAACCTGACCCCCGATGCCCCCAGCAACCACAGCGAGTTTGAGGGCGACGGAGCAAGAAACGCGCGCGCGTATCGCGAACACACACACACACACAAACACGGTCGGCTCTATAATATTAGATTCAGGTAATGTGTCAATTGCGCAACCAATAAAATGGCTTCCAAGCAAGCCACTAAACCAGAATTTTGAACAACAGGTTTTGTTGGATATAGATCCGAACGAAAATGCTGCAGACTCTTTCTGTATACTTTGGTGAGATGGCCTGAGCATTTGCTAGCATTTACTAATCAAAGATTGCAGAGGTGAGACAGGGCTAAACATCTATGGGGGCCTGGTCCCCCCCTTGTGAAATCTGGGGGGGCCATGGCCCCCACGGCCCCCATGGTTCCTACGCCTATGATATATATAAAGAAGCAGTTGAGCAGAACGGTTGTTCGCGAACTGCTCCCGCGAGCAACGGCGCATGGACACCAAACCTTCCCAGATTATGGACGCCACACCCGGTCTCAATCTAAGGGGGGCGACGTGCGCGAAGAAGCCCCTGCCGAGGAGTGCGCGGCGAAAAACCTCCAAACGACCGGCCGCCATCTTGGATTTACGGAGAAAATATACGGTTTTCCGCGCACGCTCCTATGCTGCCAATACAAAAGAAAACCCCAACCGTTGTTCGCGAACTCCTCCCGCGAACGTCAACGAAAAGCGCCCAAACGTTCCCAGCCATCGTGCGCTGTACCTCACATCAATATAAGGTGGTAGACGTGCTAACATGAGCTGCTACCAAGGAGCGCGCGGCGATAACCCAGGATGAACCGACCGTCGGCCATCTTGGATCTTGGAAGAAAGTATGCCGTATCCTAGGCGTTCGCGCAGGTTCAAGGATTACACCCAAGCTAGCGCCATGCAGCAGAAGCAGAGAAAAAGGAAAGGGGGGTTGTCTCACACAGAAACCATCAGCTTCTTACAACTATCCGTTGTTTGTCTACGGTGATCTTCCATGTAAATTGCATGCACACATGGTAGGTCAGTCACACTGACATCACCAGGCCAGCCTGGACTATCCTTTGCCAGAGCATGCATGACCAGCCAGTGCATTACTAACTGGGGCCTGAGTAGCAATGGCATTACCAGCCTGTGTCTGACCAGCTGTCATATGCCGAGCACACGGAGAGACCCGCCCTTATGTACCTGGTGGTAAGACCAGGAATGTTGTTTATAGAGAAGTACTATAGTTAAAGAGTGTGTAACAATGTTATGTAATGGTGCAGTGCGTACCTGCAAGGTATGGCAAAACCACCTGGCGGAAAAACCGTAGTAACAAGGAGGAGGGCCGGTCCATGCAAAGAGAGGGGGGGGCAGTTGGTCCATGCAACAAGGAGCAGGGCCGGACCATACAAAACCCAGGTCATTAACATGCGCTGACTTTGAATACGTTTTCACCATTCCTACATCTGCCAACATTTTGCTACATTCCTTTGTACATTATATATCTTTATATTGGAAGAAAGTCTGCATGGACATGGTCGGTCAGTCACACTGACATCACCAGGCCAGCCTGGACTATCCTTTGCCAGAGCTTGCATGACCAGCCAGTGCATTACTAGCTGGGGCCTGAGTAGCAATGACATTACCAGCCTGGTCTGACCAGCTGGCATACGCCGAGCACGCGGAGAGACCTGCCCAAAGGGCAGGTCTGTCCGCTAGTCTATCTTATTATAATGGAGCTAGGCCGATTTTTTGTCCGCACTAATCTTGGGAACCGTGCGGAGGGTTCGCAGAAAACGCGGTCCGAATGTCGAAGCGCTATCCGGAGGGTGTCTTCGGCTGAGTTTCCCTGCGAAAGCTTGCGAAATGAAGGTTTTGCGCCAACTCGCCATACGTTACTATAGGACGGCATTTTTGTTTTACGGAGGAAAGCAAAGTAGATTACGGAATTCGCAGCAAATTCCTTTGTTGCACAACTCCTCCTGGGAAGATTGTGCGACGGCTTCTTTGCTATAGTTTTAGCACAATGTAGAAGGCTGTGGGTGATATAAGCTATATAGCGGAAAGCGCTGTCTTACGCGAGTGAAAGCGGCTCGATGGCGAAAGGATGGGCACAAGTTATGCGGGTTTTAGGCTTGCGCAATGATATCATGACGTCATCGTAATACTTTTCTTCCAAACAAAGCAATTTGCAACCGTTGCAGTGCGCATATGCCGAACATTAAGGGCAACACCGGACTAACCAAGAATTCAAGACATTCAGAGATGATGAGAGCTCTTCAGAATCGACGACAACTGTCAGAACTCTAAGAACATCACTCAACCTTCACTCACAGGAGTCAGCACCAGGGGAAAAGCAGGTGCCAGCTAAAGGGGAGTCAGCTCAAAGGACCAACCAAGAGTCAACTCATGACAACCAGGAATCAGCTCAAAGGGGCCATCATGAGTCAGTTTTATTTAATTTGGAGGGCAATACAAGACACTTGACCTTGCATAAGGTGAGTCATGGTGGAAGAGGAGTCAGCTGCATGCAACTCTATAGCTAACTGCAATTGCAGCGTCTATAGCTATTCCTCAGTAGCCAGGTTTGGAAGTGCTTTGCATTAGAAGCACTGGCATCGGAAGCACCTGTGTT
Source organism: Ianthella basta (assembly GCA_964019415.1). Classification (NCBI taxonomy): domain Eukaryota; kingdom Metazoa; phylum Porifera; class Demospongiae; order Verongiida; family Ianthellidae; genus Ianthella; species Ianthella basta. The sequence continues at coordinate 4,366,349 of OZ025872.1, read as the reverse complement.
GGGCGCCGCAGCAGAGAAGGGCGCTGAAGGTGCCCTTCTCTGCTAGTATATATAAAGAAGCAGTTGAGCAGAACGGTTGTTCGCGAACTGCTCCCGCGAGCAACGGCGCATGGACACCAAACCTTCCCAGATTATGGACGCCACACCCGGTCTCGATCTAAGGGGGGCGACGTGCGCGAAGAAGCCCCTGCCGAGGAGTGCGCGGCGGAAAACCTCAAAACGACCGTCCGCCATCTTTAATTTACGGAGAAAATATACGGTTTTCCGCGCACGTTCCTATGCTGCCAATACAAAAGAAGAACCCCAACCGTTGTTCGCGAACTCCTCCCGCGAACGTCGACGAAACGTGCCCAAACGTTCCCAGCTGTCGCACGCTGTACCTCACATCAATATAAGGTGTTAGACGTGCTAACATAAGCTGCTACCCAGGAGCGCGCGGCGATAACCCAGGATGAACCGACCGTCGGCCATCTTGGATCTCTTGGAAGAAAGTATGCCGTATCCTAGGCGTTCGCGCAGGTTCGAGGATTACACCCAAGCTAGCGCGATGCCGAAGCTGAAAAAAAGGAAAGGGGGGTTGTCTCACACAGAAACCATCAGCTTCTTACAACTATCCGTTGTTTGTGTACGGTGATCTTCCATGTAAATTGCATGCACACATGGTAGGTCAGTCACACTGACATCACCAGGCCAGCCTGGACTATCCTTTGCCAGAGCATGCATGACCAGCCAGTGCATTACTAGCTGGGGCCTGAGTAGCAATGGCATTACCTGCCTGTGTCCGACCAGCTGGCATATGCTGAGCACACAAAGAGACCCGCCCTTATGGGTGTGTAAAAATGTTTCCTCCAAAAACAAGGGCAGATGTAAGGATGGTGCAGTGCGTACCTGCAAGGTATGGCAAAACCACCTGGCGGAAAAACCGTAGTAACAAGGAGGAGGGCCGGTCCATGCAAAGAGGGGGGAGGGGGGCAGTTGGTTCATGCAACAAGGAGGAGGGCCGGTCCATACAAAACCTAGGTCATTAACATGCGCTGACTTTGAATACGTTTTCACCATCCCTACACCTGCCAACATTTTGCTGCATTCCTTTGTACATTATATGTCTTTATATTGCAGAAAGTCTGCATGGACATGGTAGGTTGGTCACACTGACATCACCAGGCCAGCCTGGACTATCCTTTGCCAGAGCATGCATGACCAGCCAGTGCATTACTAGCTGGGGCCTGAGTAGCAATGGCATTACCAGCCTGTGTCCGACCAGCTGGCATACGCCGAGCACGCGGAGAGACCTGCACGAAGGGCAGGTCTGTCCGCTAGTAGCTTATAATTTAATACTTCATGGACACTTCATTCGGTGAAATGGGAATGTACGTATTTTACACAACATACATGTATGAAGTACTGGTACACAAGTGCAATCAGAAACAATCATGATGTTGTGTGGTAAAGTGCATTTACACACTAGAACTAAATTATAATAATTTGGCTAAAGTTTTAATTGTATGGTTTTAAGGATGCCATATATAGTGCAGAAACAAGTAAAGGCTGTTACTGTGGAACATTAACCATGCCCCTACATGCAAGAATGTCACACCATATACGTATAGCCCTACATCCTCTGCATGTAGTAGACCAATGCATCTTTTGGAGCAGACCAGCGTCTTGTTTTTTCTGTGCAACGCTTCAACTGTCACTAAAACCAAAAGAAGCATCAGTTTAAGACTGTGATCATTGCAAACAAGTGCACCTGGGATGGGGTTACTGAAGCACTCGTGTAACATTTTGAAGTGGATACACAAGGGAATCCCCTCATTGCTACCATCCCCTGGACCTGAGGTACCAGTAATTAGGTAGCCAGTACAGCAGTTGGTGATGTAGTGTTTAGTGTATAGTACACATGTGGCTGTGATGTACGATGGGCTTTGTATTATGTCTGCAAGCATTTGTGTGTAATTTGTGGAAGTATACTTGTACCATAGTAATAGATTATTTTTAGATAGATAGATTAGATAATAGTAGCGGACATACCCGTCCTTCGGGCGGGTCTCTCTGCATGCTGAGCCCACGTCAGCTGGATGTGATGTCACATTCTAGTGGTGGAATGAAATACTGTACGTACGTTGTCAAGGGCTGCAAGAGTAGTTTAAAATGGCAGGTTCCCAGCCTGTCGTAGGCCAGCGAGTCAGCCCCTTGCCAGTTTTGAACTACCTGTACAGGTAGCAACAGTGGCTGGCTGCTATAACGATGGTAGAGTTAAATTCGAACATTTGCCGATAACCAATAAGATCTCCCATAGCCGAAAGTCCTAGATACCGATAATTAAATATGGCGTCTCGGCCCGCAGAAAAAAAGGAAGCGCTCTCTTAGGCTGCAGGGCTGCTAGGTGAACGGCACCACTCTAAGCTCATGTCCCCCCACTCCCTTAACTGGCATGGCTCATATCAAGTCCACCAATGACCAGTAGTGGGAAGGCAGGTTGATAATTTTGAAAATGGCATGTCGGCCAGCGGAGAATTGACGAAGGACATCTCACTTATCAGCCACAAGGCAGCTAGGCGAATGGCACCCTGATACTTAACTGGCACAGAACGTCTTGAGCCAATTCCCTGCAAGGCACCGATTTTATGGCTGAACAAACATACATAAATTAATTATATGAGTATGTGAATTATAGAAAGATTATTGGCACTACTACCACATACTATGAGTGTGTAGGGCTTGTATAGTGCACCTTGGTGTGTGTGTGACTTGCACTGCACGTTCACTTAATTGATATTCTCATTCCTTATTACGCTAACAGGTTGGTCGCAATGCCCTCCACCTTGCTGCTTACTATGGGCAGCTGGAAATAGTGAAGTACCTCCTTCCCAAATTTGGTCAGAAGAAGTTTGATGTAGACAACAATGGTCGCACATGTCTGACCTTTGCTATTCAGCAACAGAAGCAAGATGTGGTAGACTACCTTCTCGAGTACGGTGGATTTGGCAGCCCTCTGTAATAGGTAAGCACAAATTCCCATCTTTAATGACTCCATGTCATGCACCTGGTGTCACTTGTCTGCCACCAGATGGAATTTCCACTAATCCCTCTCTGTTGCTATTGTTGGTATCTAACTCCCTCTATTGTTGGTATATAGTGGTATGTGTTGGGACTCCCTTCTGCCTAGGGCCTGCCCCCAATCCTTACCTGTGCAGTACCATCCTCTCATTGTAGGCAGAGCCTTTGGTTTCTTGTACTGTCAAAAGTCTAATGTATGAGTGTGTAACTCGTAGTATTAGTCTACTCAAACATGTATTAGTCTCCAGTTGTAATAATGTGTCAAGATGAACTGAAATGATGCCCTCAAGATAGCTTAGAGTGGGCAGTGAAGAATATGGCTCAATAACACATAGGGCACCTCAAGTGTGTTAGTCTCTGGTGACGAGATTGCATGCACCTTTCTAGCAGGCTATAGCTATATAGGTGTGAGCTGTCTCGTGAATTAGGCAGGACATGTCCTGTCTTGCCTGCAGATTTTCCCTCCTCCTCCCTCTCTCCTCCCTACATACCATACACCCATTACTTCCTGTAGGTAGCACTAATGTGAAGATCGAGGATGCAGTTTAGTGGACACTTCACTTTGTTTAGCGTATTCCACTGTAGCTATAATTTTGTGTACGTAGGTAGGCCCAGAATGGATAGTGCGCAGTTTGCATTAAGTATATTTCTCTATAACTATGTCATAACATGTAACATTGTATGAATAATACCATATTATTGTAACAGTTGGAATAAGGCTTTTACTTTCATTCATACATTGCGTCCTGCATGTTCAAATTTGGACATATCTTATGTCAAATAGATTTTTAATGTTAGCTCTGTCCATGGAAGGACCATCCAGCTGTTGTGAGCATAATGCAAAATGTGACTTGTTGCAGATGACTTATCTCTGCATGCTGTACACTTTCATGACCTCTCCATATATTATATCCATCTGGATCCTTCCAAGCTGCCTGCATGCATGTGCAAGATATATATATATATGGATTGGTGTGTATGCAGTCTGCAAATGTGCATGTAAAAGAATAATTATTATTATATAAATCTAATGGTCATGTCTTTTGAATGATATCTTGAAATAATTATTAGACAATCTCTAACTGTAGTGTTCATAATGCCAAATAAATGTAATAGCCTATATAAGTAATTGCAAGCCAACTGAAGGACATTTTATTTAAAGCTATATTAGCAATAAACTTACATAATGTTATGACATGAAGTGCAAAAATATAATACAATTTTACCTGTATTCCTTCTACTTGGTGTTGTATTCTCTTGCAGCTTGCTGAATAGCTGTCTTGAGCTCTCCCCGCCTATAGCTGATACAGAGCTGTAGTTGATGCACCAGGTGCTGACCTGCAGCATACAATGTGGTGCATGCATGCATTCCAGCATGCTTTATTGCAGTGCAGTGGTAAGTTATAATGTGAAGATATAATTATTATTTGCTTGCAGGTCATGTAAGGGAGGTCACCCTTGTTATGTATAATAATGTTAAATATTTCATAGTACGCCTAATGCTTGCGAATATGATAATGCCATAATACACTACATAGAAACTGTAGTAAGCATATGAATCATCGGCATTATCAGAAACAATTTAATCTGTAGCAAAGGACAGACAAGCTCTGCACTTCGCAGATAGTGGAGAAGGGCTCAGGGAAGATCGATGTCATGCAGCATGCAGCTTCACATCTGCAGGTATGAGTTTAACATATTGCCTGATCATTAAAATTAGCAACTCGCTTGTACCAAAACTAGTCTTTGCTCAATCCATGTTTTTTCTTCTGTCCTCCGGCATTCCAAAATTGGAAATGAACCTTGGCCATTGCCTTCATTGCAGATTGCTGGTATGTCTGCTATACAGATCCATAGTTATCACCCTGCAATGTGTGGTGCACATATTTATTACTGTACTTCAAATTCATCGAAGGACAGAAATTGCTTAGCATATAGCAAACATTCATCACTGTTATTAGTATACATGACAATGAATGCCGTTCCCACCTTCCTTTTATTAAGCTGGGAGTACCAGATAAAGACACTGAAATATACCATACTCATTCTTCACATCATACCAAGGGTGCACTGGTCCATGAGGATTGAACTTTACTACCCATTGTCCAATATTTGCAGCAGAAATCTTGTGTGTAAGAGGAGGGCTCTTCTTCCTGGCAGGATGTTGAATAATATATTAGCATGCACTTCATCAATCATATAATATATATAAAATAATTTATACATACTTGCACTGTATACATAATATTTGCTAATGGGCATGCAATATTTACAAGGTATATAATTATAGTAGACAGGGCACACTCACCTACTGAGTGGAGTAGTGACTACCTCACTAACCCCCCTTAGAGTAAAGTCGAATGTCTCTGCCTCTTCATTCTCAATGCCTCTGAGCACTATTGACTCAAACCTCTCCAGAGGGTTGTTTCCCATAACCATCCCTTTTCCCGCCAACTGTTTACCAGGTAGATGCCACTCATCTTTTCTATGTACCTACTCTGTACAGCAACTGACAGACCTAGGTCATCAGAACACGCAAACACTTTCTAAGTACTCTTTCTGCGAAACAGCCACTTTTGCACCCGGCCTCGGCATCATATACATCTAATATTGAGTCCTATTCATCATATATACCCCTGTGTGTTTGTCATGCAGCTATGCATGATAATTATATTCATAGTTGTGTTTCCATTCACAGTCTTGGTTTTCATTAACCTTTGTGTGCCTTGTGCAGGCATTCCCAGGCTGTAGTTGATAAAGGTTACAATGCATGCATGGTGTGTGCATTATAAGGCTCCGATCATGAGCATGGACATGCATGCACACATGCACATACACTCCCACGTACACACACACACACACACATGCACACACACACACACACACACACACACACACACACACACACACACACACACACACACACACACACACACACACACACACACACACACACACACACACACACACACACACACACACACATGCACACACACACATACACACACTGTAAGTGTTCAGATGCAGTGCACCATAGTGAAGCTAGTGCTTACGTATCCATGGCCATTGTACTTCAAATGTGACATCATTGCCATCATGCAGTACGTAGATGCAAGAATTTTATGTGTCTTATACATGTGAGTGTATGCATAATCACAATGACATAACCAGTGTCTCTATTGGGTACACAAAGGGTACTACCATAATAGGAAGATGGGGACATTGCTATGGGAAAACATACTGTGCTTGCCCAGGCAGGCACAAAGTGTCAAGCCCCAGGCATGTGGTCTCAGCACATTACTACTTGACACTCCAGTCTCAGCTATCCACCAGTACAGTGCATACAACCATATGCATGCTTGTATGACATAATGTAGGGCATATATATATACAATAAAGTTAAATGTAATGAGGTTCCAAGATACGGTATAAATCTATGGCCTTCAACAACACTATAAAACTATTATACTAAAAAAATATTTAGCAACAACACTATATTTAGTACTTGAGATATATGAGCCAATCATTTGGGCTTTTGCTCAACAGAGGCTTAAAAGGCAAAGTAAAGGAAGACCGGATGATAATACAAGCAGTGCAAATTACAGAACAAACTTCTGCTCATAGATATGTATCAGGTACAGATGACTCCTAGATACTAATTATATGTGCTAGCAAACTGAATTTTGCTCTAAACTGTACTAATGCAGTCTCAATGAAATCCTGTTGGGTTTGTACCTAAAGGCTCTGCCTGTAAAAGGCATTTCCAGCAAGTGTCAGCATGGTAATCACATCCTTTGGATGGTCCTTCACATTTCTGTAGTACCTGCATTCATGTCCTCTCCAATTATCTTGCCAAGCAGCCTACACAGGTACAAAAGTAATGCATAACAGACTGAGTGGAGACACGGTTCAGTTTTGTCACTTACTCTGACAATAGTAATGAGCCTGAGGCAGCTAACAGCTTTGGCATAGTTGAATGCTGTCTCACTGAAGACCACATTGAGGCAGTGAGCTTCCTTTCGATAAACCTCTATCATTTGGTCCTCAGTTGGAATATTCCTGTCAGGAGCACCTATGAGCAACAGTCAATGTAAGCATGAAAGTCACCAATCACCAGCGTGGCTTAGTGAAGTAAAGGAGAAATGTACAACAGTACAATTCACATACCACTTCACACCATGGGTCAACCCTCTGCAAGGCACAATAGCACACATATATTAGTTCCATTCAGACTGAGAGAGACTAACCAATTAGAAGAGCGAGATCTTGCAAATGACCACATCCTTGGTATTGGGAAGGCTGAATGAACATCATGAGGAAGTATCCCACATCCACCATCGGGTCACCGTTGGTGTGGTGCTTCCAGTCCAGAATGGCCTTCACATTGTACTGTAACATAGGATCACAACATGCATAGTGTAGCTGCAGTCAGGTTAAGTGTACAATAATTACATACACTTATACATACATAACATCAATGTGTCATACGGTATTACGTACGTATACCTTTTCATCAAAAATGAAATTGGAGATGTCCAAGTCACCATGAACAATGCCTGCAGATTGAACAGTGTAGAATAGTGTGTGTAGGACTATTTGTAAGCAAAGATTGCTTGCATTCTTCAGGTGCTCGTACTTGTGCTACGTCCTCTTGGTTCCCTGCTTTGTTCCATGACTGCAAACAAGTCTTTTGCCTTTCTGTCACCAGGGAATGGTACGTAGTTGCCCTTCCATGTTTGGTTCTGAAGATTTAAATGGTAGTAATATACATGTGTGCAGCTTCACATTCATACATGCATGCAATGTATATACGAATGAATGTACACGCCCCAGTGGATGCACCCTTGCTTCTCGCCTTGCATTTGTTACTATATTAAGCCAATTATGGGTGTTTCAATCCTCACCTGCTCGGCCCAAAAATCACTGGAGTCAGTGAACTCATCCTTTCTGTCATTATTGCTGGTCCAGTGCCAGTAGTGCACATTGGCCATAGCCTTCAATGCTGAGCTGCACACTTTCCTTTCTTTGCCCAATGGAATCTCAGAGGCAGACTCAAAACTGGCACCCTATGCCAAATTGCAAGTGCAAGTAATATCAAATGTACACACTACAGCTTGCCAAGAGAATAGACTATGTATAGACTCTGTAGAGAACAGACTGTGTATACAAACCTTTATGCATTATTTTGCATTATGTGTACTCCTATAATTGTGCAGAATTGAACCTGAATGAACTCCATGATAATGAACTCTGTTCCAACAATCCTTTCATCATGACTTGTGCTGCAGTATATGGGCTTAGGAACAGGGATGTCTGGCAGAAGGTCCTGTTTGACCTGCAGGTATATATGTACACGGAACACAGGGTCTGGCTATGTAGAATTAGCTAACAATACTGCTGATTGCTAGCTAGCTGCAAGAAGAGCCTGGCTTGTTTGAACTTACATCGTACCAAGAGTCATGGTGGCCCCGTAAAAGGCACGTATTGTCCCCTAGGAAATGCCTTTTGCAGTAATAGGTAAGCACAAATTCCCATCTTTAATGACTCCATGTCATGCACCTGGTGTCACTTGTCTGCCACCAGATGAATTCCCAATAATCCCTCTCTGTTGCTATTGTTGGTATCTAACTCCCTCTGTTGTTGATGTATAGTGGTATGTGTTGGGACTCCCTTCTGCCTAGGGACTGCCCCCAATCCTTATCTGTGCAGTACCATCCTCTCATTGTATGCATAACCTTCAGTTTCTTGTATTGTCAAAAATTCAATGTCTGAGTGTGTAACTCATAGTATTAGTCAACTCACACATGTATTATTCTCCAGTTGTAATAATGTGTCGAGATGAACTGTAATGATGCCACTTCATATAGAGTGGGCAGTGAAGAATATGGTTCATTAGCACATTTAGCTATAGGTGTCAACTGTCTCGTGAATTAGGCAGGACATGTCCCATCTTGCCTACAGATGTTCCCTCCTCCTCCCTCTCTCCTCCCTACACACCTTACACCCATTGCTTGTAGTAGGTTGTACTAATGTGAAGAAGATGCAGCTAATTGGACACTCCACTTGCTTACATAGTATATTCTACCTTATAGCTTTGGTTCTATGTATGTACGTAGGCAGTACATGGATAATGTGTAGTTTGTATTAAGTTTTACTTTCTGTATCTCATAACTTGTAACAGTACTATTTATATGCTGTAATTGTTGTAGTGGTCATACTGTAGCAAACAATTAATATAGCTTTGTGTTTGGCTCATCTCTGTTTATATGCACATATATATTTGGAGATCCGTAGTAACTGAGGTCTGTTTTGTATTATGCATAATAATTTGCTACATTGGCTATGCTGTAGCTATCATTGTAGTAGTTATAACCCACTTCTGGCAAAATGTAATTAATATAAAATATAACTATACGAGCTGAGTAAATGTATTTTGCCGGAAATTATAATCCAACGAAGCCGCCATTCTGGCAAATGCAACATGCAGCTATATAGCTAGCTATCAAAGCAGTGGTCAACACCACTGGTGAGTTATTCTCTTACGTACATGCACACATATAGGTTAGATGTTTCGGTTTCAGAATTCGGTTACACTGCATAAAATCCAGATCTCTCATATGTACCCATGTGCATGCAGATTGTGTTCGATGGTTGGCATACATAATTATCGCTATATATATACCAGACAGCTTTGTATATAGAAGCAATAGCTGTAGTATTAATTTCAGGAGTTACTTCTTCATAAAATCACAATCGACATAATTAATGCAATCTGCATGCAATGTAAATCAATGTCCACACTTTAACATAATCGAATATTGTTGTACCTGTAACAGTTACATTTCATGACTTCCTTCCTGCAGCTGCGCGCATGGCCATGGGTAACACACATTTGATATTATTCCTGTTACATGGGATATAATATATTACCCACCAAAGCGCTGTTCGTTGCCATAGCATTGGGTTACAGTGTTTTCATTTATATAATAATTATGCACAAATATGCATGTTAACTGATCGTGATCGAGGAACTTATTCTAGCTCACATGACATTGTTCGTGGCCATAGCATTGGGTTACAGTGTTTTCATTTATATAATAATTATTATGCACAAATATGCAACGTTAACTGATCGTGATCGAAGAGCTTATTCTAGCTCACATGATTGTGTATATCATTCTATTGTATCATTGATAAATTGAATGAGAACTAGAACCATAATACTGTGGACAGTAACTTCACATTATAATTGTAGCTGTAGTTAAAGCTATATTATGTACTAATACATTATACTATTCAACATCAATTTAAATGAATAATGTTATGCAAGGTATATCAATGTGAGCACATGCATATGTCATAATCATGCATAATTTGATCATGTCTCTAGCCCTTCTATAGCTGTACTAATATGCATGATTAGAGTCATGTTAGCTCTGTCTGTGGAAGGACCCGCCAGCTGCAGTGAGCATGTCAATGATTGGCTGTACATGTGGATGGCTTCTAATCTCTGCATACTGTCCACTATCATGATCTCTTCAACTATCCTTCCAAGCTGCATGCATGCATGTGTGAGATGGAGGTATACTACTCTGCAAATGCTCATGCATGTGAACTGGAATTCAATATGAATATTGCATGGTATGATGAAATATTTAAGTACACACTAGCTATAGTATAATTAGCGTGTTTGTGTCAAAAATTTAATTTGTACTATTAATAGCATTGTACTGCTGGGTGAGCTGTTGTGGTGACAAAGATCAAGAGTAGATCTACTCAAGCAATGATTTATTAAGCAGTAAAGTACATACAAGTAAGTACAACCTTAGTGGCAGCTGTTCACTAACAGATCCTTTAGTTCCATCTCCCTGTGTATGCTACAAAGTGGTGACGTCAGCCATCTGATGTCATGTGATATGACATGTGCATCACTGCAGCTTGCAATATGTTGAGTGTCATTCCGTGGCAAATATTGCTCACATCGTGGTTGCAGCTCAAATCATTGAATTCCAGCATATTATAATTATAAAGCTATTCAAAGCAGCTGCTTGTAATTGCTACTTTATAAACTTCAAGGACTGTAATGAATACCATGCAGTGTTCGCAATCAGCTGTGACATTAAATTTGTTATCTATAACATCAGTCAATTTGAAATTAAAAGTGCTCTAAAGTAAGCTATATGCTTTTAGCAACAAGTGAGTTTAGCATTTTGTACTGTCCAAGATTTGTTGGTACTAATTATAGCAGTTTTCCTGCATACAAATTAATTTTCTGCTGGTACAAATTATCTTAGCAGTACAATTCTGTGATTATTCACTACTTGCTATACTCACTAAAATTATAGTACCTGCTAAAATTATTAATCATTAAGGTACTGAAAATTCACCTTTTATGAATCATTAATTCAATCTTACATCCAAAATTGTGACAAGTTTAAGAATTTCAGTCTTACCTTAACAACAGAAATCAGTCTCAAGCAGCTGACTGCCTTGGCGTAGTTCAGCATACATGTTTGATCATCTGAAAATATGCTCTGCTGATAGGCTCGTCTAAAATTCTCCAGAACAGCAGGATCACCGTATGCAGGATTAGGGCTTGTGATTGGAGCACTAATGAGCCTTTAGCATCAGTATCAGTATCCAACTGTCTCTCTGATGGGGTCTCATTTCCTGGTGGTCCTGTATACATCAATTTCTAACATTTCCTGATGTTTTGTATAATTATGACTGGTATGTGAGAGAGGTATATGTTCATGCATGGACTTTTTAATGTATGCCTGGAATCAGTGAATGTCATTCTGCACCTTACCCATCAAAGCATCAAACCTTGCCAGACCCTGATATCCATAATCAGCTGGCTGCATGAACATCATAAGAAAGTACCCCACGTCCACCATGCATGGGGTCACCATTGGTGTAGTATATACTTCCAGTCAACAATGGCCTTCACATTGTACTGCATAATGTTACTGTATAATGGACTTGATGATAAAATGATTGTGGCTGGTCAATCAGTATAATTATACCTATCCACTGTGTGATCTTTCAAAGACAAAGTTGTGCTTCCATTTACATTCATTCACCTTTGCATGCCTTGTGCAGGCATGCCCAGGCAGTAGTTGGTAAAGGTTACAATGCATGCATGGTGTGTGCATTATAAGGCTACAATCATGAGCATATGGACATGCATGCACATGCACACACATGCACCACACACATACACATATGCACACACTCACACACACGCGCACACACATGTACACACACACACACACACACACACACACACATATGCACAGGCACACGCACACGCACCCGCACACCCACCCACCCACACACACACACACACCTGCACACACACACACTGTAAGTGTACAGCTGCAGTGCACCATAGTGAAGCTAGTGCTTATCCATGGCCATTGTACTTCAAATATTAATGTGACATCAATGCTGTCAGTAGATGTAAGATGTTTACATGACTAATTGTATATGCATGTGAGTGTATGCATGATCACAATGACATAGCAAAACACAAAGTGTGTCTATTAGGGGCACAAAAGGAAGATGGGGACATTGCTAAGGGGAAACACTCTGGGCTTGCCCAGGATGCCAAGTGTCAAACCACAGGCATGTGGCCTCAGCACATTACTACTTGACACTCCAGTCTCTGCTATCCACTAGTACAGTGCATTAAAGCATGCTTGTATAACATAATGTAGGGCAATACAAGAAAGTTAAATGCAATGAGCTTCCAAGATACAGTATAAATAATTATATGGCTCTCAACAATACATTAATTGGTACTTCAGGTATCTGAGCCAATCATTTGGGTGTTTGCTCAACAGAGGCTTAAAAGGTAAAGTAAAGAAGACAGGATGTCAAATTATACAAGCAGTGCAAATTGCAGAAAAAAAACTTGTGTTACCAAACTGAGTATTGCTCTAAACTATATCAACTGTGTGCAGTATGCATGACTTCCTGTTTCATTGTACCTGAAGGCTCTGCCTGTAAAAGGAGTTTCCAGCAAGTGTCAGCATGGTAATCACTTCCTTTGAATGGTCCTTCACATTACTGTAGTACTTGCATTCATGTCCTCTCCAATTATCTTGCCAAGCAGCCTATACACAGGTACAAAAGTAATGCATAATAGACTATGAAGACACAGCTCAGCCTTTTGCGTGATTGAATTAGATCACCAGGTAAATCAATAAGTCTCCACCACAGGTGTACATGGGTACATTTTCTATTCACTATTGCACACACTCAACACACACACACACACACACACACACACACACACACACACACACACACACACACACACGTACATGCAGACACAGACACGCCCATGCATGAGAGAGATGACATTTGTAACTCACTCTGACAATGGTAATGAGCCTGAGGCAGCTAGCAGCCTTGGCATAGTTGAATGCTGTCTCACTGAAAACCACATTGAGTTAGTGAGCCTCTTTTCGATAAACCTCTACCATTTAGTCCTCAGTTGGAATATTCTTGTCAGGAGCACCTATGAGCCACAGTCAACACAAATTAAAGTCACCAATCACCGTGCAGCACAGCTCTTTGGACATAATGAAGTAAAGAAACACAACAGTACAATTCACATACCACTTCACACCATGGGTCAACCCTTTGCAAGGCACAATAGCACACATATTTTAGTTCCATTCAGATTGTGAGAGAGGCTAACCAATTAGAAGAGTGAGATCTTGCAAATGACCGCATCCTTGGTATTGGGAAGGCTGAATGAACATCATGAGAAAGTACCCCACATCCACCATGGGGTCACCGTTGGTGTGACACTTCCAGTCAAGGATGGCCTTCACATTGTACTGTTAAAAATATGGTTTGACCATTACACCAAGGGTGTGATCAGTCACACCAATACTTTAGTGTGACGTTCGCACTGACACCAGTATTCACACTGTCATGTCATTTCTGATAGATTAAGAGACTTTGAAGTTCTTCATAACCACTTTAAAGATGACAAGAGTTATTTTGGAATCTTATACAAGCTATCTAAGTAGATATATAGATACCCAGGACACAGCTTGCTTAGACTGATGGTATGTTGCGTAAAGTGGGAGGACCTCCTCAAACTAAGTATGCTATTGGTGCATTTTAATAGTACCATTAAGTACTTTGTGCTGAAGGGGATGCCGTATTCCCTGGTGAAGTTCACTGGGGCACCAGATGCCCAATGATTGTATGGTATACCGCATTCCCCAGTGAGTTAAGTTTTGGTACAGTAGATTTGCACATACTCCAATTGTCATTATATTAAGTTGCATGTGAGAATGCTATGCTCCAAATACTTTATACTCATGTGATTAAGTGCACACTTCAAATCACAATCAGTATATATATACAAGAAACATTGAAGGCATGGTATGGATATACTATATAGCTAGTGCATGACAGACAGAAATTGCTTTCAAAAGCTATCCAAATCAGAACAGCATTTTGGATGGTACACACACACGTCATCTATCCATTTCATCCAGGGAACTGCAGAAATCTTTCAATAGCATTTTCACCACATCAACACTGCCTCCAAATGCAGCTGCAGCAGTGCAGTGTTGCCGAGCTGTGCAAGGAAAGAATTCAGGTGTACTATCCAAGCATAATTCACTGGGTGACGGTATCTGTATATAATCATATGTGTAAGTGTGCGTATGTGCATGTGCTGTGTGTGATCAGAGCTTGCTACAGTATGGAAATCTCCTTTTAGATGGGAACTGCTTGAAAATGAATCATGTACAAAGAGCATTTAATTCCTGTACAGCAGGGGATCACCCAACAGGAGATAACAGATTAGCCTTGTGATGACGACTATCCTTTGACAATAGGAATCACAACCATGACTGTTAACCTCAGTCACCAGCTGCATTTGCACGCCAAAAATATCACATTAGCATGCAGCTCAAAACAGTATGGGTGTAACCCTCATGTGTGTATTCAGTTGTACAGGTTGAAGATTACGCATCAGTTTATTATTAATTGTCTACCTATGCCCATATCTCTTCCAACCACAAGTGTTTTCTTTGAAGCAGCCCGTCATCCAGCATGAACCATCAGTATGCCGCATCTATGAATCCAAAAAAGATGAAACAGCTGCCTGTAGCTCTTCCATCTATTATCAATCAATCAATCAATCAATCTGTGCAAACATATCCCCGAAGTTGGGGGTTGTTCTTACAATAAGAATACTAATATTGCTATGAGGGTCTCAAAGTATAGTTCATGTTTTTCTGGGTCTTACTCTGGGTCTCCTTCCCTCCACCTGACCTCTTATCACCTTTTGATTATACTGCCCGGTTTCTCCAACACTGTCTTTCCATCCTTCTCTCCTTCTCTTCACCTGTGCCACCACTGCATCCTGCTTCAATCCTTCCCTTATCTCTTCATTCCTTACACAATCTAATCTGGTCACTCCCGCTACTCCCCTCAAAACTTTCATTTCAATTGCCTGCACACTTGATTAATCTCTCTCCTTCAGAACTCATGCCTCACAACCATACACTAAGGTAGGTACCACAACCGCATTATACACTCTCAACTTGGCCTCTTTACTAAGCTCTTTGTTCCCAAAAACTGGTCCTCTCACACCCCCTACTGTTGTAGCTGCCATGCCAATCC
This sequence comes from Ianthella basta, assembly GCA_964019415.1. Lineage (NCBI taxonomy): Eukaryota > Metazoa > Porifera > Demospongiae > Verongiida > Ianthellidae > Ianthella > Ianthella basta. The sequence continues at coordinate 4,350,632 of OZ025872.1, read as the reverse complement.
TCCGCTCCAGTTCACTCACCAACCTGCCATTCTCACTCAGCCTCACCCCAAGATACACTGTCTTCCTTGCTTGCTCTATCGTTACTCCCTCCACCTCCACCTTGCATTCCGTGTGATCTTTGCTAAATGCCATAGTGTTGGATTTGCTCAAATTAATTGTTAGATCATGCCTCTCGATTGATTCATGCAGTCCTTTGATGTTTGCAGACAGGTCTCCTTCAGTCTGTGCCACCACTACGGTGTCATCTGCAAACAGCAAAATCTGTACAAGGCAGTCTTCCATCTTTGCTGCAGCAATCCAGCATGATTGTATCGCCAAATCCGATATACACTTTTAATGCAGTGCACATGAACATACAAACGCATGCATAGACTGGACATAATTAAATATTAAGGATAAAAAATAAGGAATAATCAAACAACATGAAAATACAGATTAGGCACAAATTAATAAGATAAACCAGGCCTGAATACAGGATTTTGAAAAGTGGGAATACATTTCCACCCAATGATGCCATAACAAGATAGCAGATAGTGTATACTCAAACTCTGACAAAGGTTTAATCACTGGAAATTTACACCAACCAGCCTTCTACACCAAAAGTGTCTCAGAAGGCTGGGTTTACCAAGCCCTATTGGTGGCAACCAGTGATCACCTTTCCCATTGGTCATCCTACAAAGACTTATAGCTCCCCCATTAGTTGTTGAAACCACAAGTGTTTTACTGGTGATGGATACAAGAGTAGCTAGTCATCATGTCATCCAACAGTATGCCACACTGATGAGCCACAATCAGGGCGAAACAGCTGTCTGTGGCTCTTCCATCTTTGTAGGATGACTAGTGGGGGAAGGCGATCCTGGTGGCCACTAATAGGGCTTGGTACCCCCCCCCCCCCCCCCCCCCCTCCTCAGCCTCCTGGGACACCTTTGGTGCAGCTGGTTTGCGTAAATTTCCAGTGATGTAACCTTGCAACTGCTACAAACTGTCCTCTGAACTACTCATACTGTTATATGCACTGTCTGAATTGATTCATGCACTATCAACATCAACTCAGCTGAACAGACCTGATATGCCTATCCACTGTCACATGGCCACTCTGAACTGTTTAGGAGCCTGTGCGCGAGCACTTTAACCAGTTTTGAAATAGTTTCAAAGCGGGCTTGTTTTATCAAACCTGTGCGTAATGGGCCACAATGTATATTGAAACCCCACAAAACAAGTGCAAGCAAACAAACAATTTGATTGTTTCATTGTATAGTTGATGCCATCCTGCTTCACACCTAATCAAATGTACAACGTGTATAACGTGATTGACGGCAAATATCCTTTTAGTACACAATGACGGAAATCACATTCAATGTGGTTTCAAAACGTTAGTCAAGTGAATAGAGGGAGGGTGATCAAGGGATTCAGTGTGTACGTGAATGTATGTTTATGGATTGATCCAAGAAACAGTGTGTCAGGGATTGAAAGAAAGAAGGTCTAGTTAATTAAAGAGAGATTGTGTCTGTCCGCCAGTGTTTCATGAAAGAATGGTTCAAGTTGAGGTGTGCTCACGGCCTAACGCATACGTACCTTGCTCTTCTGAAACACATTCACACTGTAGACTTCCACCAACTCTCGCACTACAGGGAGGTGACCCTTCAGAGATCCATACAGCAGTGCTGTCATCCCCGTCTCCTGTAGGAGATGAAGGAGTACATTAATAGTTTGTATTACTGAATGTTGGGTACATACCCAAGATAGAAATATGGTTAGTTACTTCCCGAACACCTGTAACACCATGAGCACACACACATACGTACAGTACACAATGTGCTCACTTCATCCTGATTCTCTACAGTGGCTGTTCCTCCATCCAACAGCTTCCTCACTATAGAGAGCAGACCGACTTTTGCTGCTACAATAACAGGGCTTATGGCAACAACCTACCAACACAGTGAGAGTAACCAACACTGGCAATACAGTTTAGATGGAAGTGCAAAAGTACTGCATCATTCAAATACAAAACTTTGAACATGTCAGCTAAGTTATACGTGAACAACAAAAGTAGTCTGTGTACCTGTGGTTGGGTGCCTCCTGTGGCTGCAGGTGCTTGCCCAGTTACTTGGCCTGGTACAACAGACTGACATGGATAGGTAGGAATTAATAGATCACAGCAAGAATAGGGGCTGCCTTGTACCCAGGCTGTCCATTACAGTTAGTCATCAACAAGATTGATTTATAGAACAAGCATACAAGCAAAGCACTGAGGGCCAGACAGCAGATGGCTGCATGGATTTACTGGGTAAGAAAATTGAGGTACCCATGTTTGTGGCTGCCTGCACCGGTGACAATCCATCCTCTGCTGCCTTGTATGGGCATTTGATCTCCAGTAGGCCTACATCGCTCCCTGTTATTACTTTCCCATCCAGGCTGCAAGCAAGGGATGGATAATTGCTATGGATAGACATGTAGCATTCAGCCGATTGCTTGTCTCATTACTAAGTAACTGAGCACTCATCATCACAAGTCTGTCTGCACATGACTGGATCTTCGCAAAAAGCCCAGGATGGATGGCGATTGGTTGCTGAGGAGATGTGCCCTGTCTTGCATCATACTCATCCGATGTGGTTGGTACTGCATGAAGCTCTTCTGAGATGATGTAATCAATGTGACTTCTTGGATGCCTAGGTTCAAATGTTCAATATTGATTATTGAGATCCCTGCATGAATGGCTGTTGCTTTGCGTCCTAGTGACGTGAGCACGTACTGCTGAATGTTGTGCAGTGTCATTCACTGTAGGTGCTATAATAAAAGGAAGATTACATGTATTAGCAATAGTTATAGCTGTATTTTCTCAATTCAAACTTGGTTGCATTATGATGCTTTCATTTACCTGAATTGCTTGGCTATGTCTTGCAGAGTGTTTGTCTTCCTTGCCAATATTGCTTTTTGGATGCTACGTTTTCGGCTTCTGAATGTACAGGAAGCTCTATCTGGTCTTGAATAGCATGCTTTTCTCCTAGGAGGTTCAGTACTCATTTCCTGCGGTTTAGTACTCAGTTCCCCTGAAACTGCTAAGGTCACCCAAAAGTCACATGAGCTAACCACACAATATTATTCATTGTTCTTTATCTATATTGTTTCAGATTTAGGTAATCGTATGGCTTCATGTTTGTATATATATATATTTTTTTTTTTTCAACTACAGGCAAACACTAACTCAAACAGCAACAGTCCTAAAGAAATCAAAAAAACTCTAACCCTAACAGAGTCAGTCCTAAAGATGTCAAAATAAAGAACTACATCCTAAAATTGAAGCACAATTAAAGTTCTGGATACACACACTAAATCTTTGACACAGTTTAAGATACTCTAGGGGGTCCTTGGAAATTGATTGCAGTCGTGATGCCAACTGATGGAGGAAGTCTATTGTATCCTCGCCGAAGGATCCCATGGTCTCCACGGCAACTGGGACAAAGTGATGGTTCTGCGAGATTTCACGATAGATGTCTCTCTTTCTTCTCGCTGCCATGTCTGCCACCCGTCCAGGGCCAGACATGGCAATGTGGATGTTGGAGGCTGCCATCGAATCCCAGCAGGTGGCATCCCAAATGAGAAGCCGGCCTTGGGCCCATGGTGTAATAGTCATTCCATCAGGGCGTTTGCCATCCGTACGAGACAGTCCTTGGGGCTCTAGCACTGATGGAATGTTAGCGCTGGCGAGGGACTGTTTAATGATGGTGTTCAACTGACCATGGCGGGGGATTCTGCCTATGCTCCTGCGACAACTCAGGCCATGAAGCCCTGTTTCGTCCACTCTCTTCCCACAGTGGGTGCAGTCGTGGGGGGCACAGATGTGAATGCCCAGTCGAAGACTGGTGGCAATGCGGATTGTTGCGTTGCACATCCGAAGGCCGAGGGCGCTTATTGGTGGGGCCGTGAGCCAAGCGCCTGACTCCTTCTGACTGCAGGCCTGTAGCCGTGCCCGATCCCTGGGGTCTGCTGTCTGCTGGCTGGACAGGCGGGAGAAGCAACACTCAATGGCTAGCGAGTCCCAAGCCTTCTGTTTGATGGCTGCTTGTCCTGTAGGTGGATTGACGGACTGGTCCACTAATTGCCTCCATTTCTCCAGTGCCTGGGCCTGGATGGTTGGAAGGAACGGGACCACATCTGCGGGTAGGATGGCCTGTGAGATAGGGACACTGCCTGCAGCTGAAGCCAAATAGGCTGACGGTGCCAGCATAACAGCGCTCCTAATTCCTAGGCCTCCACTGTTGATGGGTAAAGATGCCTGATGCCAGCTAACATTACTGAGCTGGATGTTGCAGATCGACTCCAACAGAGATCTCTGGAGACCGTCAAAACAGTCTAACGAAGGTGACAAAAAACAGGGGGCAGTTCTTAGGGTGTACAAAAGCTTTGGAATGGCAAAGGCACTCCGGAGAAGGCTCAGGGAATCGTGGGCCTCAAGCAGAAGCAAACGCTCACCCATCCTCTGCAGATCGGCAATCTTGGCCTTGATGACATCCTCAATTGCCTCAATGCCACCTATTGGTGATCCCAGTAGGACTGCATGACTTGGATTGGTGGGGTGAAGAGTGGGAAAAGTGGCCAAAATGGAGGACCTTGTATTGTCATCCATGCAGATCACTTCGGACTTGGCCTGGTTCAAGGCCAGACCAAGGAGTGGGGCTTGGCTCTCAATGTGAGCCAGGTCTGAACAGATCTCATCTAGCGTGCCACCCAGGGTCCCGTCATCCAGATAGAAAACTCTAAATTGGGACCGGAGGGAAAGGATAAGGTCGTGGATGCCCAGGCAGAAAAGGAGTATATATATATATATATATATATATATATATATATATATCGCAATGTCATGGAGAAAATGTACAGGAATAATTATAGCTGTAAATATATAATTATGAAGACAAAATACTCAAAGCCTCAAAGGCAATTTCCATGCACAAACTAATCCTACTGTGGTGTGAAGTGGAGCATTTGGACCCTACTCAATGTCCTTCATTGACAAAGCATAAAGAAGAAACTGATCATGGAGGTGTGTGTGTGTGTGTGTGTGTGTGTGTGTGTGTGTGTGTGTGTGTGTGTGTGTGTGTGTGTGTGTTACAGTACTATGACCATGCATGTTATGTAAAAGCGTTATTTAGTGATCAAATGAACAGAACAATAGTGCATGCTCATTGACTTATTGTTGTGCCATGAATGAGATAGCACAATGCACTAGGGTTCATATTCAGTACAGAGACCTTTCTTTGTGCACACTAACAATGGATGTGTGTACATGTGTCTTTCATCATGTGTAAATAGAGTATTCATGGACTATACAGTTTCAATACATGCATGATCTTACACTTGTTTTTGTGTTGGTAGAATTGTAATCATACAGCTCTTGCGACTAAGTTGTAGTACCAATGGTGGTGACATGATTACTGTTGCAGAACGGTAATGTTGAGAAGGATAGACTTCTAAGCGTAAGCACAGCCAGACCCAAGGGAAAACACATAGTCCGAACACCTTAAGGCAACGCATCAAAACAAGACACAATTGATGTAGCTAGTTTATTTCAATAGACCTTTGAAACAACACGTTGCCTTGAGGTATTCGTGCCTATATGGATCCTTCCATTGGGCCTGGTTGTGCTTATGCTTAGAATTCTTTCCTTCTCAATCAATTTTACGCAGCAATCATGCTGTAATCTAGAACAATAATGTGCCCACTGCTGCCCGTTTGTGCAATGCATGCATGCTCACCGAAAATGTGCAAGCACTACATGTTTGCACATGTACTGTGTGTAACACAGATGTGACTCTGTTGATCGTTATCATGCACCAATAATTTTAAGGTCAGGACTAATTGATGTGCCATGTGTTCCACAGCATGCTGAGCATCACCTGTTTTTATACTCAACACCATTTCCTTTGGTTCTGTACTGCTGTTGAGTAAATTAATAGTGAAAGAAGTGCACATGTATTTATGTGTGTGTTTGCCCAATATGAATGTGTATGTGTGTGTGTGTGTGTGTGTGTGTGTGTGTGTGTGTGTGTGTATGTCAGTGTGCACATGCATGTGTGCGTACATGCATGGTGTGTCAGTGTGTGTATATACTGGTGCTTGCAAGTGAACGTGTAGTGTGTGTGTGTGTAGTGTGTGTGTGTGTGTGTGTGTGTGTGTGTGTGTGTGTGTGTGTGTGTGTGTGTGTGTGTGTGTGTGTGTGTGTGTGTGTGTGTGTGTGTGTGTGTGTGTGTGTGTGTGTATGTGTGTGTGTGTGTGGTGGTGTGTTATTGGTGTTACGTATATTTTGTGTACTGTACCCATGTCTTGCAAAACATTATCTAGTGATCAAATGAACAGAACAATAGTGAATGCTCATTACCTTATTGTTGTGCCATGAATAAGATAGTACAATGCACTTGGGTTCACATTCAATACAGAGACCTTTCATTGTGCACACTAACAATGGATGTTTGTGCATATGTCTTTCATATACATCATGTGTGAATAGAGTATTCATGGACCATACATTTTCACTATGTGCATGAGGTAACAGTTGTGCTAGTAGAATTGTAATAATAATATACCACTGTTGCCAATAACTTGTTGTACCAATGGCAGTGACATGATTGCTACAATAGACAGGAACAGAACAGTGATGGATCCACTCACTGATAAAAATTAGGTGTGTCTGTCACACTATACGCAGTGCTCATACCAATGCACCCTGACACCCAATGAGCACTTCTGATAGATTAAGAGTCTTTGAATTAATTTATTTGCAAAGATGAGAGTTTACTTGGAATCCTATGAGCTATCTCAGTACATATAGCTACCCAGGACAAAGCTTAGCCTGATGATATGCTGTGTACAGTAGGAGGACTTCCAAACTAAGTTTGCTTTTAATGTGCAATTTAATGTACCATTAGGTACTTTATGTCACCCACAAACAAATTAATCCCACCAGATGGTATGTTGTGTACCATATCTGTAGTGAAATGTACCATGAAGTGCTTAGTCTCTTACAAACTGTTCACATAAATGGTATGTTGTGTACTGCATGGTTGGAGTGAACATCACACTGCAAATGGGTGTGCTCACAGTGGCAACCAATTCACACCAATTATGGTGTGATTGTCACTCCCTATTGTTAACAGTGCTGCTACACCCTAGGGAAACACACACATGCACACAGTAAAGAACAACTCATACAAGCAGTGGTTGCTCGTACAGTATTTAGGCCCTAAGAAGAAAGCATGCTTTCAACATACTGTAGCTAAGTAGTAGTAACCCACATCACAATGCACACACAGGGTAGTTATAACATGAAACCTCCACTTTGGGTGAAAGGTGTAGATAACCACTAAATTTTGATCGTTAGCACATTTTGAGGAAGAAGTATGTGATGTCATCAGTGACATCAACAGTGATGTCATATGATGTCATCATGTACATACACCAACCTCAAACAATCACAGAAGCAGCAGGGCTACCCACATTCACATTTTGCAGTAGCAGTATTACAGGAAAGGAAGAAGGATGAGAAGATGACTAGCACTCAGTTAGAGTGCTTATACACAGACCGGCACTCCACTAGAGTGCTTACACAACAGACAAGCAAGCACTTGGCTACAGTGCTCACACAACAGTATTTGCCTAATGAAGTTATTCTCTGTATTCCAGTATTTATCTACATATCTGTACAGCAATTATCGAGTTGGTACTGAGTACGCGTGGAGCGAGACAGCGGGTGGAATGAGAAAACGTTTGTAGAGTGAAGGAGCGCGTCGAATGAGACTGCGTGTTGAGTTACATACGAAGCGCGTAGAGTGAGACAGCGCGTAGAGAGAGGCCGCGCGTAGTCAGGCGTATCCGTTAGGCAGCGCGTGGAGAGAGGCCATGCGTGGAGTGAGACAGCGCGTGGAGAGAGGCCATGCGCAGACTGAGGCTGCATGTGGAGTTAGGCAGCGCGTGGAGTGAGACAGAGCGTGGATTGAGGCTGTGCGATGAGTTAGGGAGCGTGTAGTGCGGCACACATGGATGCACCCCAACGTACCTTCACTAAATCATACTCTTCCAGTTCTGTGGGCCTGACAACAATAACAGATACTGTCCTCGATCTGCTGCACTTCGGTTGACGAGCCGCGTCCTAACATCCCTTTAACACATTGCTAGTCGATAACTTATAGTGACGTTTGTTGACGTCAGCACAATGGCCGGCTTGTTGCTCAGGGAATTTTGTATAAAAAAAACGGCATACCTAGAGCTCCTTCTCGGTGAGTGTGCTGCGCATCATCGTGTTTAGTAGTAAATATACCTTCATATTCGACTGAGAACAGAAGTGTACCATAGTCTGTTTCAGAGAAAATTGCATTCGAACGTGTGAATTGTGGCAAAATTTCTACCGAAAAGGTGTTTTTCTTTATATTCTCTGCAAACAGACGCGTATATCCCCAGTTCTCAGTCGATTCTGAAGCTTTACATTCCCCTACACCTAACCAGCGCAACTACGCGTGTTTCAGGCGTCGTCTAGATATGCCGGTTTTGCTCTGAATGTCGGTGAGTATACCATTTTCAACACTATCAAACATCGTCATCCAAGCTTTTGCCGGTGCGGTGATCGACTTTTCCGATAAAGCTAAGATTATACTTTATTATCCTGCCAATCTTTATCCTTAGAGTCATTCAGAGAGCGAAAATATAACGTTTCAAAAAGGTGCAAAGTTAGCGGCTATATTAGCGGTTTCATGTTATAACTACCCTGTGCACTGAAACATGTCATTAATCTTTTTAACAGTAAGTCATATATATATATATTACACCACCACCACCACCACCACCACACAGTGCAAGTTGCCGAGAGTAACCACCCTGAGTGCAAGTAGAGTGTTTGCGCAAGTTGAAGGAAGGAAAAACACCACCAGCGCAGGTTGCTGAAAGTCAGGGGGACCGGGCACCAGCATCAGTTGGCATGCAGTGGGGGACCACTATGAATGCAATACAGTGTTGGTGCTAGTCGAACGGCACAAGTTGGAGCAGGATGCAGCAACAGGTATGCAACTTGCACTTGGGCAGAACACAGTTCACATAGTGCCCAAATGTTGCTATTAGCTAGCTAGCTAATTTCTGTACAGTACCAGTTACGTTAAGGGAAATTTAATTCATGTTCAAACTAGTGCCTAGGGGATAGCTTTGTGATTTTATGACGTGATGACGTGTTTTTGCATGTTCTACATTGACCTTCACATGGTAGCTACACTTGCTAAGGGTGGATGAAGGTGTAGCAGTGGTGGGGCAGATGGTGTCTTGGGGTAGACTGAATTGCTAGGAGTGGAAGAAGGTTTGGCAGTGATGGTGGCAGATATCAGTAGTGTGGTTGATTTGTCTTTACGTTCATAGTATGCATCTTTTGTCTGCAAGAGTTTACTGCCGTCTTTAGTGGTTTCCCACTTTTGTTTTCCACCTTGTATAGTCCAGGCTTTGTCACTCTCATTATTTTGTACAGTCCAAACAATCATTCGCCTAGCTTGACACCCATTCTATGACTTATACAAAATACAGCCAACATCACCATACACCTATAATGTTATGACTTGCAGCAAACATATGTGACTTGTACCCATTTGCTTGCCACATGATGCTCTCAAATGGTGCCCAAATACTCTACTGGAACTTATGGTGGGTATCATCAGCAACATGCACTGGTGGTGGTGGCCTTCCAGCAATGTTCCCAACTACTCTACATGCACTGGAGGTGGTCACCCTGTGTAACTTGTACTGATGGTGTTTTTTCTAGTATGTTCTGCCGCATATACCTGCTACAGCAATTGTAACCTGGACTGTATGGTGGTGCGTGGTGGTGGCAGTGGTGCTGGTGGTGGAGATGGTGGTGGTGGTTGCACTGGTGGGCATTGTCCTTGTAGCAGTGGCACATATAGCTATATACTAGTGAGGCATTTTGTAACTTGTACCGTGTGGTGGTAATTATAAATTATACGAATGGTGAAGCATTGTAGGTTATGTTAGGAATCTGTTGGTCTAGCAGAAGGACAGTTGCTATGGCAATGGGTGGTTGCTATGGCAGTAGTCAATGATCTCACTTTATGATGTTAGTGACTACACTAACATTTGGGAGTCTTCGAAACACAGAATATTTACTGTACTTTGTATTGTTTGCTGAGACATTGTGTACCACTGTGTAAGCCATGATACCCTCCCTGTACCTCCTGACCAAGGTAACCTTTCAGCAGGCGACAATCCAACTTGGGAATGCTATTACAAGAAGGCTGCAGCAGTGTGACTGGAGAGGTACAGTTTACTCTTCCTTCCAACATAGTTGGGATGTGCCTTAATAGATACATAAATCAGTTATATGTAGTGTGTTGAGGTCATGTTGGGATGGGAACACTTTGTACGTGTGCATGAGTTGTGATGTTGTGCATATTGGTGTATGACAATAGCTTTATGCAGGTTGACCAACAACCTCATTCAATTATGCCATACTGTACATGCCACAGTGGTGTGCATGCACATGAGCAGACTGCACCTCATCTGTAGCTGAAACAGTTGCCTGATGGCTGGCTATGTACATACCTCTAGATGTGGTCACTACCACCTGAAAAAGACACTGTCCCTATTCGCTTTGAATTGTGAAACTATAGCTGATAGACTATCAGCATAATTCGATTTCCATTTGATTATTCATTTACCTGCATTGTCTATACTTTACTTTACTGATGTTGCTATGGTGACACCTCAGATGAGTCCTCACCTCAAATGTGTTCCTGTCAAGCTCTAGTGACATCAGTGTCTGGTGATCCTCAGAGAGAGGAGGCAGTCATTACATATACATAGCAGAGGAACAGTGTGTGTGTGTGTGTGTGGTAGTCTCGTACCCATGCAGCGTCGCCCACCGGCGGACAGAAGTGGGCTGGGTACGAGAGTTACTACATTCCACGGCCTATATATGTTACGCTATGTAGCTATGTTATATAACATATAAAATATAGTCAGGCGTCCGTGAGGAGGAGTCACGCGACACCTGACTACCTACGGCCCACGTGCATAGTCGGGGCCTCATACCGGCTTGACTAGTCTCGTCCCTGCAGCCCACATCCGGTCACCAGTAGCACTGATATCGTGGGGAATACGTTGCAAGGAGTGACTTGGAGAACCACTGGTATACCTACGTTCAGATGGCACTCTCTCGTTTCTCCGGCGCCTCCCGCTACTTCCGTCCTAAGCCTCCTTCCCTGGACATCGGCGAATGGCTCAATGACGGTGGCTTTGGCGTGGTGCATTTAGGACGGCTGGACGGAAAAACGGTGGCCGTGAAACGACTCAATCGACATTGTGATGACACGGTGCTCCAGGGCTTTCGGAACGAGTGCAATCTTCTTGAGGGTGTGGAACATCCTCACGTGGTGGGGTTCAAGGGAACGTTCTACGACGAGACGACTGACGAGCCCATACTAGTGATGGAGCTGATGACCGAAAACCTGCAGCAATATCTGGAGCGGAACAGAGGTCAACTGAGTCGCCAGAAGCAGTTGGCGATTTGCAATCAGATTGTTCTGGGACTCCACTTCCTCCACACGCGCTCTCCTCCCATTGTACACAGAGACCTCACAGATAAGAACATCTTGTTGGATGCCGACGGCGTGGTGAAGATCGGTGACCTCGGCCAGTCTAAGTTGAAGACAGCAGAGTACTTCAGCACAACGCTTCCAGGGCAGGTCTCTTTCATGCCCCCTGAAGCAGCGATGGTGGGCAATTCCCACTACAATGAGAAGGTTGACATTTTCTCCCTCGGTGTGCTCATGCTGGAAATAGCCACTCAGCAACCTCCTAGGAGGAATCTGACTGGTATTGGTACCATTCAAGAGTCTGTACGTCGTAGAGAAGACCTCTCCAAACTGGACGAGGACCATCCCCTGCAACCCCTGATCGTGTCCTGTTTGAATGACAACCCAAAGGATAGACCAGACATCATAGCAGTCCACATTCAACTGTTGGCCATGGTGGATGGAGACAAGGTAATTTTCTTAATACTCAATGCTCTCAGCACAATGTATAGCAGGAGTTCAGGTTGAATGTCATGTTTGTGTGTGTATATTCAGGTGTCTGTGTGACTGGAATAATCACACCCAATTCGATACAGGTTCATATATAAGCATATGATGTACTAGTGAATGTACTGTACTGTACATGTACACTTTGATCTAGCAGTATTAACTATTAATTTTGTGATAGGATTTGCAAAAAGTGCCTATTTGGTGGCAACTCACGATTTTGAGTTAAGCACATAGCATGAAAGTGCACTCGATGAGCTTCCTCGATGAGCTTCCTATTTCACTTTACTGCTCTTCAGAATTTCAAGATTTCAAGAAAACGGCGCTCAAACATTTACTTTGGTAAAACCGCAACATTCCACATTTTATCGTGTTACAAATGATGTCACCACAAACATGGTGGAGCTGGACAATCATGCTACGAACATTTTATCTTCGCAATCATTTCTGAGTATCATGGACTCTTCTTGGCTGGACGCCGCATCATCCTACTATGCAGCGTGCCCCTCTGGAAGGTCATTCCGAATCCATTGTATTCATGCTGAACTGGAATCAATGCAAGAGCACTCGTGTTAGAGTTACCCATTGTTGGCTGCAGCGTCCTTGCAGCTGGTAAAGTCCCTTCCATCATCAGGTAAGCCAAAGTAGTTGATCATGGCTATTCAAAGTGCCTGCTGCTCGTCTCCGCTGAACTTTTTTACATATATATGGTTAAGAGCAATTATTAAATAACAATACATAAGGCACACATGCGCACTGCCTTGGACAATTAAAAGTAAAGTACAGTAAAACATAAAGTACAGTGAAACATATTAGCATGCAGGTTAATATTATACCATGCATAATTATAAACAGAATTGTAGTGTTTGAGTTATTTGCTCGCGCAAGTCTGCCCTCTGCCATTGCCAGGGGGATTGACTGTGTTGGGGAGAGGGCAGATGCTCTTGTTCCTCTGATGGCTGTGATGGCTGATCTTAGGAGGCTGAAGGACAGTCGACAACGCAGCCGCCGTATGGTTGTTGAATATGGGAGGCCTCCCCTGCTAGTCAACAGAGAGGCAAGCCTCTTTAGGCTATGGTAGTAGAGGGCCCCATCCCACAGGAGGCAGCGAAGATGAGTTTTGCAAATGAGCCATGCTCAATTTCATGGATTCTCTGATCATACTCTCTTCGTTTCTATTGCTCATGTCTCCGATATACTGAGCTGAGGGGTGTGTTCCGGTTTGATGCTGCCAAGGGATTAGAGACCCTTACGTCGAAAAATGTTTCCTAGCGGGAGCACCAAAACCCTCTGCGTCAAATATCAACCCTACTGTCGTCCTGGGCATTGGCACTTGGTCTGCTGAGAGCTTCACCAGAGAGGGGCTGAAGCTGTGGCTCTGCTTCAATGCTTGTGCTCACTTCTGACATAAGAGAGGCGGTTAGGTCCCGATGTCATTATGCCGGTGGATGGGCAGCCCGCCTGTCTTATATACAACTGAGGGCATGTTGGACATCATTATTCTTGCCCCATGCACAGATTGTGGCCATGCCAGGCGGGTGCCATCCATATCACAGCACCAGCACATCTCTGAATGCACCCTTGTGCCGGGTGAATCCGTGTTCCTCAATTGGCAGGGTGTTTAACCATGCAACTGCTCCCTGTTCCTGCGCTAGAGTAATTGCTCGCTGTGTGGTTTCCGGAAGTGCCTTCATTGTTTTCTCCGCTTTGCTGTCATTGATCTGCTTGTTTCTCAGGTGTATAGATTTTCGAGCTTCATTTTGTTCAGCTTCAGTCTCTGCAGTGTTCAGTTCAAACTCTCCTCGAATGGACTGGACCAGGGATTTGGTCACAGTTACTGAGTTGGAGAACGCCTGTTCAGCTAGCTCCATTGGGATTCCAATCCCTAGTCCTCCCATCTTTGTTGGCAGACTGAAGAGTCTTCTCTCGGCATCACTTATGTTCTGCTTTCCGGTGATGGCAGGAATTACTCTGTGGTGGATCACATCTTCAATGGGTTGTAAAATGGAACTCATGTCTTACACTGATCTCATCATATATGACCACTGGTGTTGGAGGCTGTGTATAAGAATACTGTATGCTGATTGGCGCTAGGAGGTAGCTACCTGTGCTAGATTCTCCAGCTCTGCCTTCCACTGCTCAACCTTTTTCTTCACAAATGCTTCTTTGAAGGTGCCATTCCCAATCGAAGCTCCCAGGTATTTGCCACCAGCTGTTGTAATCTGAATGTCGGACCCCTCAAACATCATCTCAGCCTCCTGTATGGAGTCCTTAACAATTATCACTGACTTTGATACATTGACAAAGTATTTGAGGATACAGAGGCCATTGATCTCGTCGAACATTATGGGATGATGTGGTGGGTCTGTGGCTTTCTCTTCCTGATGGAGCAGAGCCGCAGGAAGCAGGGAGTGAGCTGCAGAATACATCTCCTGTATAAGACATTCCTAACTGGTTTTCCATCAATCATCTGATCTAGGGGTAATGGCGTGGTACCACTGTCAGGCGATAAAGTTAAGGAAGTTAACCTGTGTTGGATAGTTATTCTTTCCTCAAGCAGGGTTAGAAACTTGCTATCTCACCACTCTTTCATTTGCCTTTCAATACATGAGACATGATCTCAGCTTTTGGATGATTTAATAGGCTTTTGCAAAACCAGGGCTGGAAAGATCATGGCTGCTTTCAGTGCAACTCCTTCTAAGGCAGATGCTTTGCCATAGGCATTAAACAGGTGGGATAACTCTTGAACAAAAACTTTACCATACTTGCCTGAGGGGACTTTGAACAAGTTATGCTTCCAGTGTACAGTCTGTGCATAAATGGAATCAATGTCTGCTGCTATCGTCTAACCATCAATTTCACCCCATTTAAACTGATTGCATGGGTTAGCAGGAACAAATGGGGGAGCTCAGGGATGTTAACATCATCTGTAGGGCTTAGTACAGCCTCTTCATGAGTACAAAACGTCTCTGTACTCTCAACAGCTTCCAGCTCAGATAGGTAGGTCAATGCTTGATCAGGCTGGTTCTCGACTGTATTTGCTTGGGGTTGTGTCGTTTGTGAGTGCTTGTAGACCATTGAAGCTTGGCAAGCTAGGTTCTGACATAATCCAAGATGTTTGGGGAGTAATCAGTGCAACTGTTTCCTTCATGCACACATACGCAACCGCGACAAACTCCATTACAATTACATCGACAACAAGTCATTCTGGGGATATTCCCTGATAATTTCGGGTATCTCTATCTTCGGTTACTTGAGGGAGAGAACTTACTTGTCGCTGTCGCTGGGAATCAATCTGCCATCTTGACCGCCACTTTTGCCTCATCCTCTGCTGAACAATAGGTATCCGCCGTTTTACCATATCCATAGTCCTTGTAGGCATCACTGAAGGCTACAAGCAACGCCACTGTAAACATGCTAGCACAAAGGTACGGACAAGCCTGCAGAGAGGACTTGCAGGCTTGTCTTAACTTCACCCTGAGAGAAATGAATACACTTATTGTACGGCCTTTCCCCATTTTTTGTAGATGTTTTGTAAAGAAATAAGGATTTTCTACAAAAATAGTAAGGGTGTAGGGATGGCATAAAAAGTAAAGAAAATATAAAGGCTGTTACACAGTAGTGCATTAACCATGGTCCCTACATGCAAGAATGTCGCACGTATAGTTCTACACCCTTGAAAGTAGGAACGATAGTTAATGCTGTCATATTTAAGATATAAACATGGCATGGTGTCATACACGTCACTGACCTCAGAACACACACACACACACACACACACACACACACACACACACACACACACACACACACACACACACACACACACACACACACACACACACACACATACACACACACACACAGCTCATCATTTTCAGCCTTTGCTTCGTCAATACAACGGTAATGACATTCTGGAACTCGCTTGGGTGGTCCACTTCTGGGATAATCTCTCACACAACCAGTCTTCTGCCATCTCTTGATCATGTTCTGTACAGTTTGACATGTTGTGATTAACCACTCTGTAGCCAGGGTTCTTGCACTCTTGTCAGTGTCATACTCCCATGAGACTGACGCCACAAGGAAACAATTCCTCTTCCTTCGTAGTCGTTTAAAGTCATTTCACCAGCTACACTCTTGCACTTGTAAACCCAATATGGTAAAAGGTTTGCATGGCCAAGCAGCTTATATAGGACTCGGGAAGGATACTTCAAGGATACCTTGATGTGGGATTGCAACCAATCATAAGCCTGCTTTCACTACACCTTGGTACGTGCTGAAAGATGGACTGAGGTGTAACTCCAAAGAGCCTATTATTGGCTGAAGTATATCCTCAGATGTATCCGACACCGCATAAATCATTAAGTTGTGTAATTATTTATGCGGTTCACTTTTACGGTTTTTAATATGTACAACTTTATTCCTTGACATGGAGAAGATTCTGGTTCAGTGGACCGATGGAAGATCAAAGGGGGCGACGTTGTTGGTGAGCAGAAGCATGGTGAAGGGGACAATTGCCATCGGGGAGAAAGTTGAAGTTGTGTCGGGAAGGATGACGAAGAAGTACAATGCTGTAGTTATGGATCTCAGCTGCGAATGTCCTTCTCCTGACATCCCACAGCAAAGCACTAGCCCTGAAGGGGAGCCCTTCACTTTTGAACTTGCGAAGTCAGCACCACAGACTTGTGCAGAAACCCAAGGATCATAAAACTAGTTAGTGGTAATTGTTATAATTGCACAAAGTTGCCCTTGGTTTCATACTTTCCATCCAACCTCTTGCACACGCTCGCTGAAACATTTGGCCAGTGTAACACGAGCATTACTCTCCTGACGGCTTGATTCTCACTACAGTAGACAATTGCCACAGTTTATTACTCATTAAACATCAATACAAAATGAGACTGAATTCGTCAAGAGTTAAATGGGAGGGGCCTTTTATATGCCAGTTTGTATCTGGTGTATATAAATGAAATGGTGAGTCGGTTACATTCAGCTGATGATGTCTCAGCAATGGAAACTCAGGTGCACCCAAACTTACTAAACATTCAAAGAATTTGTACGGCTACCGAAAATCCTGGAAAATATCCAAATTGCCAAAATTTGCTTTTAATTTCTACTGGCGACTCTCACATGTATGTATACTTACGACCAATTTTGCCTATAGATATAGTTATGTGATGTACATCTCTGTGCTGTGGCTATAATATAATTATAAGCTTAAATTTCATATCAGCTTTTATCTATTTCTTTCGCTGAAAAGTTGGCTACAGAAGCGAAGACACTAGTCCAAAGTGTTAGAGCAGAACCTCCTCCTGTTGTGGAATCGGCTTCTGAATCATCCACGGCGATCATGATCAGTTCTGGAGTGGTAACTAACACAGAAGGGACTTCTGGGGAGATGTTAAAGCAAGGTAAACATGTGTAATGGTGTGTCGGTGCGTTGTCTTACTACAGTGATTAGTCAGGTCCCCCCTCCCCTTTGTGGGATGTATACGTAGCTAGCGGTAGATGGCATGAATGGTTTGAATTCAAAGACTGGTTTCCTGGTACTTGAAAAGGTTGTATACTTGAAAAGGTTGTATACGAACACAATACACCACTTCCCTACATTGTACTTTGTATGGTTCTATTCATGTTTAAATGCATAATTATATTGAAACCATGATGGTGCAATAGCAAGAGCATTTTATGTGCTCATTCAGATGCACACTTACGTAGTGTGTAATTAACTGTTACCTTGTCATTCACGTGAACTGAACCAGGTACTCTGCATATTAGAACCTTAACATTAACATGTAGCATCCCACTGCATAAACAACGTGTAACCCTAATCCCAAGTATGGTCTGAAGCAGGGTGGCCTTGAACAATGAAGAGTACCCCCACAGTCCATGTTTTGGGTTCAGTTGTTAGGCACTCACTTGATTAACTGCTCCAACCCAGTGTGCAATAGCCAAAACTAAACACATTTCATTTTGATGATCTAATAAGGGGACAGGGTATTTGAGTAGTTCCAGTGGTTCTGTATCTTTCAAATTGAGTTCAGTTACATACTTCTCTGGGTTGCTGTGTTGAGATCATACAGAAGCAACGACATGCGCACTAAGGAGTAAATCTCGAAACTTGTGCCACACTCAGTTTTTCAATTCTCAGTTGTGTGGGAAACTTTTATCAGATCTCTCACTGGTTGAAAAGTCATTTTTTGTAGCTACAGCAGTCAGTTAGTCTATGAGTAGCTCTTATTTTGAAGAAGTATAGACTTATATTGGCTGCCTATCGTGTGTGTTACATCACACTGATCCTTTTAAGTTAGGGTTTTCAGCTAGCTTCATGGGGATTCCTATGTGATAACCGTGCCATTAGCAAGCTCTCAGTATTGATGGTGGTGGAAAGTGCAGGCACTCCCTCTCTTTGTATGTATTCTGTATAGTGACACTGCATCCACCCACAGTTGTGCTGGCACTGAAGTCCATGTACTGGCCTAGACTGACCACATGTGGGATAGGTGTGCCTTTGACGTACACTTCGTAGGTTGCCTCACTCCAGCAACTCGGTGTTTTCCCATTACAACAAGGCATTGTGTGTACTCATCCAGCTTGATGTACACATGATGTAGTGTGCTTTTTTAACTCATTGCATGTACTTTATATGTGTAAGTTTTATTTGAACTTCTATAATTGCTGTTCATGTTGTTAGTGAGAAATGACTTAGTGTATTGCAGCTACTGTAGTATCAATCCTGTTGTGTAGAGTATGGGCGTACATGAAGAATGGGCACGGCACGGCTACAGGTCATACGTATGGATGCCCGTAGACCATTCGCTTTGTTATGGGATGTACATATAACATGTATCTATAATCACAGTGATGAGATGGCATTTGACAATGTTACCTGTGTCAAAGGCCATCTATAAGTCAGGTTGAAGGGCGAAGGGAGTATAGTAACTACTAGTCTTAGCCAACAACAACTGAAAAAATAATACCACAGCTAGACAGGCATATAGCCAACCTTGCGGATGATGTCGGATATGCCTGAGTAAGTAATCATCACAATCAGAAAGACAGACGCATTCCAAACAAAACACAAGGACAAGCTTCTTTGCATACTGTCTTTCAGTCGAAATCTTCTTGCTTTGGCAGTGATCATGACAGCTAATCTCCTGTTAAGCCAACAGAATTGGTACCTTCCAATATATGTATCATAATACATATTATGTTTATGTGAAGCACCATTTGAAATAATGGTGTACTTATACATAAAGTACACTGCTCAGTGGGGCTGAGCTTCTAGGGGGTGTGGGGCCATGCCCCAGGAAATTTTTGAAATCTAGCTAAATGCTCTAAGATCAATTCTGGGACATTTCTGGGACTATCAGTATCCCACTCACATGCATGCAACAAGCTGAGTCTTAATGCCTGTTGCAGCAAACCTGTCAATGGTCTTCTTGAATGTGACAAATAATATTGAATCAGTCTTGATTTAACTGTAACAAAAAGATCTTGCAATAGTCATGCTCACACTATGTAGCAACAGCTGTTGCATGTGACAGCTTGACTGTGTAGTACAGCACTTCACATTGTGGGAGTATCACAATAGATCAGCAGGCACTTAAGCATAGATGTAGGATCCCCATGCTTACAGTATACAGTCAATTTCAGGTTGCTTGTCCCATGAACGTAAAAGGGAATCCAAACTGACCAATCAAAATTGCCATACCTAATGACATAGTGTACATTCATAGGGCAAGGAACCTGAAATCGACTGTAGTAAGGTGCCTCACAACATGTACAGGATGATGTAACGCTCTTATAACTTTATGCAAACATCATTGTAAGATGGCCACCGCGCAGCGCAGAAAATGATTATTCATTAAAGTGCTATTTTACTTAGTAACTAGGGGAAACTCAACCACCTCCTCATGGTATGGAGACCAATCAGAAAGAAGAGCATTGCAAACTTTTGGTTAGTGCCCTCCCACAAGTCTGAAAGTCTCTTAAAATGCTTAGCTTTGATATATAAATTTTGTCCCTGAGGATAAAACCGGTTCGGCCATGGCCTGACCGATTGGACTGGGTGCTACGGCCCTGTATTTATTATACAATGCAGACAATAAGAGGCAGCTGCCATTTCATCCATGAAACATGCCCTGATTTGGAAACTCCACAAGGAAATGCTATTACTCATGTGGCCATTAATAGGCGTGACACATCCACTGCTGACCTGTAAACATGTCTGCTGAGGGATGACCTAGCCATGTTAAGACCAGGATCACACAACCTTTGCTCAGCCATTGTCAAGAAAGTACATATAGCTGTATAACTACTTCCAGAAGATGCTTGATGACCTGAGAACAGGCAGATCAATAAACTGATTTCTGTAACACTTAATTACTGACCAGTCGGTTCTCTCTGAAGCTTTAGACCACTCAATACCTGGCTGCTTTGTACCCTCAAGCCTTAATCCTGATCTATATGAATCCTACTTCACCTCTTGTTCAATATTTATCTAGTATATACTTATTGTATAGCAATGCCATTTGACAGGTGCATCCATGGAGGAGCAACCTAGGATTGCAAGTTTAGAGGATGAAGTGAGAAAAGTGAGCAGCAGAGAGGAAGAAAAGAAGGTTGCAGCAGAACACTCCGTGAGGAATTATCCATGGTTTTCTTGAGTGTATGATTGTAGAGGACTGTTAATTGAATAGATTATTGCCTTTGACACTAATGATGTTCACTATACAAGCGTAATGGGATGTGGACTCCCCCAACACGAGATGAATCCAGTTCTGGTACAGAGTTATTATTGAGGAAGAAAGGCTATGTAGTGGAAGTACTGTCATTGTATAGGGGAAGTAAGTACCTTAGGGATGTAGAGCAATGCCTGGTGAACGGCAAATGGAGTGGTAATTAGATGAGTGGTGAGTAAAATATTGAATTGAGGGCTCAATTCCAGTCTTTTGTTTTATTTGGGTGAGACTTCGCAGACTGGTTGATTCAGTTGAAGCTTATTAAATATTTTACTAAGCTCTTCAATGGCCATGCAGTATTCCATCTCCCTTCATCTTCTGTCTCTACATGTGCAGCCCTCAACTGGTGCTCTGGTACCATCAAAACGCAGTCCACTGGCCTCTACCACACAGCCACACAAGAAACAACGACATGAGAAGGTTGATTTTTGCTGTGTTTATCACTATTACCCATTAACACACAAAGTTCATAGATTTTCGCCTTTGACACTAATGACACTAAGACATTCACTATACAAGCATAATGGGATGTGGACTCCCCCAAAAGGAGATGAATCCAGTTCTGGTAATAAGTTATGACTGTGGAAGAAGAATGGCTATACAGTGGAAGTACTGTCATTGTATAGGGGAAGTAAGTAGCTTAGGGATGTAGATCAATGCCTACTGAACTACAAATGGAATGGTAATTAAATGGGTGGTGAAAAAAATGTTGAATAGAGTTGTCAGTTGCAGTCATTCATTTTATTTGTGGGTGAGATTTCACCGACCGATTGATAAAGGTGAAGCTTATTTTTCTCCTATGCTCAAATTGGCCACTATTCCATCTCCATTCAACTACTGTCTCTACATGTGTAGCCCTCAACGGGGCCTCCTGTAGCATCAAAACACAGTCAGCTGGCCCCTACCACACATCCGTCACACAAACAACAACAACCATGTGGTATACGATTAATTATTGCATTGTGTATCACTATTACCCATTACACACAAAGTTTGAAGTTCATTTAATTCGCCCATTGACTGTGGGATCTACAAGAAATGATTGCAATGCCTTTCATTGTAGTATTTTGCTGCTCAATGGCAGTTGAAAATTATGCTGAAGTGCCTGTTGAATAGCTCACTGAGAAATATGTGATGAGTGCAAGCCTGCTGGATGCCTTGGAGTGGTTATAGCGTTACTGCTGCACTGCCTCCCTCCCCATACATGTCAGTCTCTTGTACCAGGTCAGCCCACTAGAGGAGCAATGGCAGTCACAAGAGGCAACCAACCACAGGTAGATTACATGTATTATCATTGTTGTACATAAGATATGTTTTGACACTTTTAGTATTTTTGTTTAGTAAGTTGCACTTCTTACTATGTATTACTAGTGTTATTGTACTTGGTATTGGTAGGCTGTTGCCATAAGTCCTGTTGTTGAAGCAGCAAAACATGGTCAGCTCTCTACAATGAGGAAGCTGTTTGATAAAGGAGTTGGCTCTGCTGAGGACCAGGATGAGGTGAGTACATGGTGTGTGTTTGTGAGTGTATCAGACGTATTGGCTGTGTTTTGTATACTGTATCATGTGTAGGCTGTGTACCCTACAGAACATTGGTATGTGTATGTACATGTGTCTGTGTGCATGTTGTTGTAATGTTCGTATAACAGTTTATCACTTTCTGTCTTGGGCAATAACATAATGTACTCAACCAGCATGCAGTGAGCTAGAATATTTCAATGTACTATACCTCCTGTGCTAGGAGGGGATGACAGCACTCTTGTGGGCATCTCTGTGTGGTCACCTGCCAGTGGTGCGAGAGTTGGTGGATGTCTACAAAGTGAATGTGTTTCACAAAGACAAGGTAAATTTTGTTCATGCAACCATAAGAACTTGCACCGTGTGCACACACACGCACACACAAATTTCTACTCATCGCAATGTTGATTGTTTCATGTGTAGAGTGTAGTATGTATGTAGTTGTATCAGTCTGCATTATATTATGTGGTCATGGTAGTTATGAGCATATTTGGGGAAACTTCCATGCTGGAAAAATGAGTGTTACAATTAATTGTTATAGTTTGAATAGTTTTATTCTCCCTGCTTTCTATATATCTACACTGCATTCTGTATAGTGTAGTGATGGACATTTGCAACCATTTTAATGCTCTTAACCTTTTTACGATCACTTGGTTTGGTCTCTTGGTAGGCTGGTCACAATGCCATGTACATGGCTGCAGAAGGTGGACAGCTGGAGGTGATCAAGTTCCTCTCCCAGACTTCTGCAAGAATGGTCCATGAAAGAGACAGCAATGACTACACCATGTTGCACTGGGCAGCCCAGATGGGTCACTGTGAGGTGGCACGCTACTTTATTGAGGAAGTGAAGATGGACCCACAGGACAGGACAAAGGTGTGTGGGGAGGAATGGGAGAAGGAGGTGTGTTCAAAGTACAGGCTGTGTTTTTGCTAATTGTAGCATGTGACAACATAAATGGTGTCACCTGGACATGCATGTAAATGGTAGATGGAGTAAGATACTCCAGATCTGGTATACTTTTAGCTTTATGGCCCCAGATAGGGTGAAAATGGTATAAACCATTAAATCTTGCCGATGTTGCCCAATTCAGCTACATACAACCAAAATAAGAAAGACATGATCTCAGTCTTTCTTGCACTAATGGTGAGGCCCATCTCACTATAGCATTCATCCATGTCCATTAGCATTACCTCCAGCTTGTCCATGGAGTCACTAACAAAACACTTGTCATCTGCATAGTCCAGATCTGGAACACCACACACACACACACACACACACACACACACACACACACACACACACACACACACACACACACACACACACACACACACACACACACACACACACACATGCACGCACGCACACACGCATGCACACTTACATGTCTTGACACTGGTATGTACATTAGTACCCCACTGTTATATTATCTCTTAATTCCCTTGCACAGGATGGAAACACTGCACTGCTGATAGCTTCTTATGGTGGCAGTGTTGAGGTAGTCAGAATGCTGTTGGAGGAATATAACAGCTCACTGGATGAAGTGGACAATGTGAGTGTATACATTACTATATGCATTACTGCCTTGAAGCAGCCTTTGTAAGCAATAGCTTAATTGAGAAATAAATGCATGCCCAGTTATAGTAGTGCAAATCAGCCCATGTTTAGTCATTGAAGTGTTAATGCTTGTTTAAATAATGTGGGAACACACATACACACAAACACACACGCACACACACACACACACGCCACACGCGCGCACACACACACACTGACACAAACACAACACACGCTGACACACACACACACACCACGCACACACACACCACACACACGCACACACACACACGCACGCACACTTACATGTCTTCACACATGTATGTATGTCAGCACTCCACTGTTATATTATCTCTTAATTCCCTTGCACAGGATGGATACACTGCACTGCTGATGGCTGCTCTTGGTGGCAGTGTTGAGGTAGTCAGAATGCTGTTGGAGGAATTTAACAGCTCACTGGATGAAGTGGACAATGTGAGTGTGTACTTTACTATTATGCATTACTGCCTCGAAGCAGCCTTTGTAAGCAATATCTCAGTCAAGGGTTTTGTTGCCCTACATACGTATGTGAGGCTAACAACAGTAAGAGACACAGGCTTACCCAAGTACTTTAAATCACCCAATCCCAAACTCATAAGCACTCCTCCACACAACACTAATGCAAACACCCACACACACATTTCTACTCACTCACACTGTCACACATGCAGTGTTGATTGTTCCATGTGTAGTATGTATCTAGTTGTATCAGTCTACCTTGTATTATGTGGTCAAAAGGTAGTTGTTGTGAATCATGAGCATATTTGGGGAAAGTTCTATGGTGGCAAAACAATTGATTGTAATAGTTTGAATTGTTTTATTTTCCATGCTTTCTATACCTTTACACTGCATTAGTTCTGTATAAGATGTGAATTATGAGCTGGCCGTTGGTAGCCATTTTAATGCTCTTAGCCTTTGTATGGTCTCTTGGTAGAGTGGCCGGAATGCCATGCACAAGGCTGTACAAGGTGGACACCTGGAGGTGATCAAGCTCCTCTCCCAGACTTTTCCAACAAAGGTCCATGAAAGAGACAGCTGTGGCTACACCATGTTGCACGGGGCAGCCCAGATGGGTCACTGTGAGGTGGCACGCTACTTTATTGAGGAAGTGAAGATGGACCCTCAGGACAAGACAAAGGTGTGGGGGGTGGAATGGGAGAAAGAGGTGTGTCCAAAGTACAGGCTCTGTTTGTGCTAATTGCAGCACGTGACCACATAAATGGTGTCACCTGGACATGCATGTAAATGGTAAAGGGAGTAAGATACGCCAGATCTGTTACTTTTAGCTTTATGGCTCCAGGAAGGGTGATCATGGTATTAACCACTTACGCATGTTGCCCAATTCCTTAATATTCAGCTACATACAACCAGTAACAGACTACATGTCATCACCTATTCATAGACATGTAATCACACACTAGCACATACACACACACCCACGCACACACACACACTCACACACACACACACACACACACACACACACACACACACACACACACACACACACACACACACACACACACACACACACACACACACACACACACACATTTGTAAGTATAGGTTATTGAATGAGGAAGATGTGATATATCGCATCTCAACCGACACCGAATTCAATAACCGTCTTCCACAACATGGGTGTGGGCGTTTACTTTGAATGGAATGCGCACTCGCAAGGCCATGACGGACCGGCTACTGGAAGAACTGCTCGGCACTGCTGCTTCGAGCGCCCCTGTAGAATTTGGGAGCAGCGTTTTCGACCTCCTCTCGCAGTCACTGTCAATTTTGGGGGACGTAGACGATCACAGTAAGCTTTTGCATTCCTGCCACTCCTACGAAATGCGTTGGTCTGAACGCTGAATCGCCAACCGATGATCCGCTGCTGCAGGCTTCACAGTTATTCGTGAAGAAAGAGGAAGAGCTCTGTTGTTAGCTGCTTCACAGAATTATGAGAAGAGATGCGGTCCGCTAATGTCTAGTGAAGACTGACATCCAGTTGGCAATCCTCCACCAAGTTCCTTTAAAATACGAAAGGAAGAAGCGTCGCTTCAGCAGCACAAGGCCGTGGCAGATGCAATTCAAAGCCCCAGCAAGGAGATGAAGCAAGGAGAGGAGCCTCAAGACTCAAAGCTTGAAGCAACATCTTGGCAAGACATGCAAAAGTCGTTTAGCTATACTAGCTTCAAATGGAAGCATACAGAGTCTCATTATTAACTTTCAGGGAAGAGGTAGGGTTAGAACCATTTTGTGAAGTTGACATTTGTTACAATGACCAGTTGACTGACATTACAACCAACTTGAATGCTGTGTTCTTTGTGATTCTATTAAATTATTTTAAACAATAAGAGTCCACAAATGTGATAAGAGCCCCAGATTGATAAAAAAAACTTATCAACCTGTGGTTGGGTTGATATGTTATTTATCGACCTGACCACATCAACGGAAACGCCCACGCACAGTTTTGTAATGTTGATTGTTCCATGTATGTATGTCAGTGCTCCACTGTTATATTATCTCTTAATTCCCTTGCACAGCATGGAGACACTACACTGCTGCAAGCTGCTTATGGTGGCAGTGTTGAGGTAATGAAAATGCTGTTGGAGGAATTTAACAGTTCACTGGATGAAGTGACCAATGTGAGTGTGTACTTTACTATATACATTACTGCCTTGAAGCAGCCTTTGTAAGCAATATCTCAGTCAGGCCGGTGTTCAGTTGTCGATAGAATAGAGATTCATTACCACGTCTGGACATTGATAAAGGGTGGATTACTTGAGCGTTAAACACGTGGTACACTTTTTTACCAAAAGGCAAAACGTTTCGGCCCGAAAAGGGCCTTCTTCAGTTGCACAAGAGTACAAAACAGAACATGCGAGATAAAAGGCAACAGCAGAATAAATAGGGGGTGGCAAGTGCACAAGTGACAGGACCTGATGTGTATGAATTAAATTAATAAATGAATTTAATGTCAATAAATTGAGCATAGGCACTGATGGCGTCTTGACTACAATTTCAATTTATTGACATTAAATTCATTTATTAATTTAATTCATACACATCAGGTCCTGTCACTTGTGCACTTGCCACCCCCTATTTATTCTGCTGTTGCCTTTTATCTCGCATGTTCTGTTTTGTACTCTTGTGCAACTGAAGAAGGCCCTTTTGGGGCCGAAACGTTTTGCCTTTTGGTAAAAAAAGTGTACCACGTGTTTAACGCTCAAGTAATCCACCCTTTATCAATGTCCAGTTGTCCTACTTATATGAGTAAGTCCACCTGGGATGGGGTTACTGAACACTCATGTAATATTTCAAAATGGATACACAAGCTGGGGAATCCTCTCATTGCTACCATCCCCTGGACCTGAGGTACCAGTAATTAGGTAGCCAGTACAGCAGTTGGTGATGTAGTGTTTAGTGTATAGTACACATGTGGCTGTGATGTATGATGGGTTTTGTATTATGTCTGCAAGCATTTGTGTGCAATGTGTGTAATTGTATTATTTGTATATAGTTGTGAGTTGTACCGACATAGGTTTTTACCGATTATCCGGTTTCCAATTTTTAAGTGCCGATACCGATCCGATATTTCAATTTTT
This sequence comes from Ianthella basta, assembly GCA_964019415.1. Classification (NCBI taxonomy): domain Eukaryota; kingdom Metazoa; phylum Porifera; class Demospongiae; order Verongiida; family Ianthellidae; genus Ianthella; species Ianthella basta. Next base: position 4,323,108 of record OZ025872.1, on the reverse strand, counting down.
GCTTCACAATGTGTACCTTGGTTTCTTTGATCTACTGCCTGAAGCCCTGGTCCTCAGCCACAAAGAACGGCTGACAATCGTGTGCAATCATCTCACCACTTCTCCCGTGAATACGCTGTGTGCGCTCATCACTAATACAGCTTAGCCTACAGATTCATATGCGATCTTCACTTTCAGGCTCGAAGCGATATTTGTCAGAAAGGCGCTAGACTACTTGATAAAGTCACTGCATTCTGCACCTCAACCTTTTGTTGCAACTCTCTCTGTAGTTGAGCGTGCTTGCACCAAATTTGTATAATTCCATAATATGACTCGTGCAATTCCTACCGCCGCGCGGATTCCTTCTTGTTGCAGGCCTGGCACACTATGAAGTTGAGGTCCTCGTCGACAGCGAAGTAGTCCCATGCTGGTGAATCTTTCTTCCTGACGATTCCATGCGCCGCAGACCCAGACAAACCAACGGCAAACGCTGCAACAACGTAACCACTCACATAACACTTTACTCGCAAACGTCACATGCTCGAGGTGACATAATCGGTAGGGGATGAAGGAAAAAAAACGATTACCGATAAGGTTACAGAGTCCCAATATCGGCCGATACCGATTGCCGATCCGATTATCGGTGCAACTTTAATTATATGTACCATATAGTAATAGATTATGTGATAGATTATTGCTAGTTTTGGCACTAATACCATACTACTGGCTTGTGTAGTGCACCTATGTGTGTGTGTGACTAGCACTGCATGTTCATTTCCTTATTACGCTAACAGGTTGGTCACAATGCCCTCCACATGGCTGCTTACAATGGCCAGCTGGAAATGGTGAAGTACCTCCTTCCCAAATTTGGTCAGAAGAAGTTTGATGTAGACAACGATGGTCGCACATGTCTGACCTTGGCTATTCAAGAACAGAAGCAAGATGTGGTAGACTACCTTCTCGAGTACGGTGGATTTGGCGGCCATCAGTAATAGGTAAGCACAAACTCCCATCTTTAATGACTCCATGTCATGCACCTGTTGTCACTTGCCTGCCACCAGATGAATTCCCACTAATCCCTCTCTGTTGCTATTGTTGGTATCTAACTCCCTCTATTGTTGGTATATAGTGGTGTGCGTTTGGGACTCCCTTCTGCCTAGGGCCTGCCCCCAATCCTCATCTGTGCAGTACCATCCTCTCATTGTATGTACAACCTTCAGTTTCTTGTATTGTCAAAAGTCCAATTAATGTTTGAGTGCGTAACTCATAGTATTAGTCTTCTCACACATATATTATTCTCCAGTTGGAGTAATGTGTCAAGACAAACTGAAATGATGCCACTCCAGATAGCTTAGAGTGGGCATTGAAGAATATGGTTCATTAACACATAGGGCACCTCGAGTGTGTTAGTCTCTGGTGACGAGATTGCATGCACCTTTCTGGCAGGCTGTAGCTATAATTCTATAGGTGTCTTGTGAATTAGGCAGGACATGTCCCATCTTGCCTGCAGATTTTCCCTCCTCCCTCCTCGATCTCTTCCCTACATACCATACACTCATTACTTCCTGTAGGTAGTACCAATGTGAAGATCGAGGATGCAGTTTAGTGGACACTTCACTTGCTTGTTTAGCGTATTCCACTGTAGCTATAATTTTGTGTACGTAGGTAGGCGTGCAGCTTGTATTGAGTGTATTTTTCTACAACTATATCATAACGTGTAAAACATTGTATGAAAATAATACCGTATTATTGTAACTGTTGTAGATTTTACTTTCATTCATTGATTGTGTCCTGTTCACATTAAATTTTGGACATAACTTATTCAATTAGTTTTTATAATGTTACCTCTGTCCATGGAAGGACGGAGCTAGCATTAATTGTAGCTATAATATTAAAGTTGAAACTATACTATGCACTAATCTAATATAATAATAAAGCCGAAATTGTCAGCGCGCGCGTGTGTGTGTGAGTTCGCGATACGCGCGCGCGTTTCTTGCTCATGATCAATCGCCCTCAAACTCGCTGTGGTTGCTGTGGGCATCAGGGGTCAGGTTATAGCGGGGTTGACGGCGCCCGTCTTGGGGTTGGCAGAGAGTTATACGTCCATTTCCGCTTTTTCCTTCGCGGACTACCGCCATTTTCTAATTATCGTTAATCCGACTTTCGGTTTTTACCGAATTTGATTGGCTGTCGTCTTACGTTCTGATTTAAACTAATAATCACCATTTTGAACTGTAGCAGTAACAGGGGCGTAAGAACCATTATAACCGCAGGGTGGGCTTGAGCCCCCTTGGATTGAAATGAGGGAGGGCTCAGCCTCCCCTTAGAAAGTTAGCTGTACAGCCTATATTTGTCTCAATTATTGCAGAGCCTAGGCTAACCACTTAGCAGATGCATTTTGGTATCAATGGGTAATTATAAGATTGATTGAACCGGGCTACCCACAGCTTGATCATCAGACCCTGAAGATGATCCAGCCTCTGTAACTTGAACCATCTCCCTACACTACTGAGTAACATGGTTGCTGAGGGCATCGGGGAACAGGTGTCATGCGCTGTAGCTCGCCGAAGGTGGGCCACTCTGCTAGTTATATAATATACCATAATATTATTCAGGATCAATAATAACGCACATGTACAATACTATGCAAGGTATATATATCAATGTAAGCTCAGGTATTATAATAATTAATATATAAAACTATGTTAGCTCTAGCTAGCTGTCTACATACTCTGTGGAAGGACCATCCAGCTGCAGTGAGCAGGTCAATGACTGGCTGTTGATGACTTCTAATCTCTGCATGCTGTCCACTTTCATGGCCTCTCCAGACATCGATATCCTTCCACACAGCCTGCATGTGTTTTTGAGATAGAGGCATGCATGGTGTAACTACTCTAGCTGCATATGCTCAGCATGACAAACAGGATTCCTGTAATTATGCATGGTATGATGGAATATTTAAGTACATACTAGCTATAGTATAATTAGTGTGATTTGTTTAAAAAATTGAATTTTGCACTAATGATAGCATTGTAGTGCTGGATGAGGTGTCCTGGTGACAACGATCCATTAACCAGTAAAGTACTGTACATGTAAGTACAACCATAGTGGCAGCTGTTCACTACAAGACCTTAATTCAGCTCTGTCTAGATCTCCCTATGTATGCCATGATGTGCCGATGATGTCAGCCACATAATGTCATGTGATATGACATCGCTAGAATATGTAATATTTTGAAAACATCATTCCATGGCAATTGCTCATAAACTGCTTGTAACCTAATTCCTCAAATTTCTAGCGTATGATTATTTACAAAGCCATTCAAAGCCGCTGCTTGATATCTTATAAACTTTAAGGACTGTGATGAATAATAATTATCCACAATCAACTGTGACTTCATCTATAACATCATTCAAATTTGATTGCTCTTAAGAAAGTTATACCTTAAAGTGAATTTAATGTTTTGAACAGTCCAGGATTTTGTGGTACTAATTTTAGCAGTTTTCTAGCATAATAATTAATTTTTTTGCCTGTGCAAAATGTTAGCAGGTACAATTTCATGATTTATACTACTCACTATAATTACTAAAAGTTGTGCCTGTTAAATAGTATAATTAGCCTTAAGGTACAAAAAATGCACATTAAGATTCATGCATGATAGCGTAGAGATACATTGCTACAAAGGACGTATTGTAGCTGTGGGCAGTTGTTCGAGCACTTGCGTAGTAGAAATTCACAGTAACTCAGGACATTTCGGCCATATGGACTTTCATTAGCTGTTTATCAGGTGACAAAGGTCTGAGCTACTCTGAATTTCATGCATCATAATCATGAAGTCAATCTTATATACAAAACTGTGGCAATAAATTTTAAGAACTACAGTCTTACAATAATTAACAACGGAAGTCCCTCTCAAGCAGCTGACTGCCTAGGCATATAGGTTCAGCATAATAATGAGTTTGATCATCTGAAAAACACTCTGCTGATAGGCTTACCAAAAATTCTCCAGGGCAGCAGGATTAACATACACAGTAATATATATAATTAGGGTTTCTGATTGGAGCACAAATGAGCTTTGAGCCTCAGTATATATAATATATAGGCATCCAGCAGCTGTCTCACTGATGGGGTCCCACTTCCTGATGGTCCTGCATGTAAGTTACATCATACTATAAGTCTTCCTGATGTATTGTATATATGTGACTGATGTGTGAGAGAGGTATGTACATACATGGGCTTTTTAATGTATGTCTGGAATCAGTGAATGCCATTCTGCACCTTATACCCATCGAAAGATAAAGCCCTGCCAGATCCTGATATCCATAAGCAGCTCTGGCTGCAAGAACGTCGTGAGAAGGTAGCCCACATCCACCATGGATCACCATTGGTGTGATACAGTACTTCAAGTCAAGAATGGCCTCCACATTGTACTGCTGAATGTTACAGTATAAAGGACCATGATTATGCATTAATATTAAGTAATTGCAATATTGCTTCCTCATGATGCGATGAATGCATGCAGCTGGTCAATCAGTATAATTATACCTGTTACAAGAGAAAGCCAGGATTAATGTAAGTTATATCATAGTATTATTGTGCACTTCAAAATCATTTTATAGTAGGTGTTTAAGTTATGTAGCTATTTGCATTCCTGCCGTTTGGTGGGGCATTCACTAACAGCTCGCTGAAAAGCTGTCTTGTGTGCTCACCCCCCAATGCCCAGCTGTAGTTGCCACACCAGGTGCTGACCTGTAATTATTGGTGTGAACACTCCAGCATGCTTACTACAATGCAATGGAAGGGTATTTTATACTGTATATTGTTGCAGATCACTAGTGAAGGTCATTAATATATTCTTTCTAAGTGTCACCATGTTACACTTTAAATAATATTACTGATGAATCTGTTAGAATGTAATAATATAAATTAAAATTTATTACTGCACACTGCCATACAAACTATAGCCAAATATATAGTATGTCACTTCTCGCAATATTAGGGGATATAATATTCTGTGGCCACAAAGGACCACCGAATCCTGCACTTCCCAGTTTCTAGAAATGGGCTTAGGTAGACGTGAGAATGCAGCCTATACTAAATTATAAATTTGAAATGGTGCCCAGTCATTAAACTGCATTGCAACTCGCTTGTACCAAAAGTCATTGCTCAAACCGTCTTGTTCTTTTTGCCCTCCATTAACCCAAACAAGTGATGAAAAATCTGAGCTATTAAAATAATTGTCTTCATTGCAGCAGTGCAAAACAAACTACGCATTTCAGCTGGTATGTCGACCTGCTGCATCCATAGCTAGTACCCTGCAAGGCATGCCAGAGGCAATGTATACACATGATACACAATAATTATATAGCTTGCAATTGATTACATTGAAAGGTGGTGAGTCAGACAATTATGATGTACAGAAAATTACATGTATGCAAATCATAACGCTTGAAGAGATTGTGGTATATTTTAAAATGAACAAACCTGTACATACTCCATGACAATGAATGCAGTCCCCACCATCCCTTCATCATTGTCTGTACTGGCATAAATTAGCGTAGGAACTGGGAGAGTTGCATGGATAAAGATCCTTGAAGTATGCCATACTCTTTCTTCACATCATTATACCAAGGGTCCACTGATCCAATAGGATTGAACTTTACCACCCATTGTCCAACATTTGCAGCAGAAATCTTGTGTGTAAGAGGAGGGCTCTTCCTCCTGGAAAGTCCTAAAGATGTTTGTAGGACATAATGCAGGTCATACTAAATGCATGTCAAGATAAGTGTATGGTCTTAACATTACTAGACTTAGTTCTTAGCCAATGAATTGGGTGCTTGGTCAACAGAATCGAAGCTTTAAAGTCAAGTGAATTTATGGATGACAGGACAATAGTACAAGAAGAATAAGTCACAGAACAAACTTCTGCTCATAGATCTATACAGATACAGATGTTTCATAGCTATTCTACTTGTGTTAGCAAACTGAGTGTTGCTCTAAACTGTACCAACTGTATGCAATCTGCATGACCTCCTGTTGGCTTTGTACCTAAAGGCTCTGCCTCTAGAAGGCATTTCCAGCAAGTGTCAGCATGGTAATCACATCCTTTGGATAGTCCTTCACATTTCTGTAGAACTAAATCTTGCACTCATGTCTTCTCCAATTATCTTGCCAAGCAGCCTACATGGGTACAAATGTAATGCACAGCGTAGACTGTGATGAAGATGCACATTGGTACATTTCTTTTATACTAAAGTACACACACACACACACACACACACACACACACACACCACACAATATACCTGTCCTCACTCTGACAATGGTAATGAGCCTCAGGCAGCTAACTGCTTTGGCATAGTTGAATGCTGTCTCACTGAAGACCACATTGAGGTGATGAGCCTCTTTTCGATACACCTCTACCATTTGGTCCTCAGTTGGTGTATTCCTGTCAGGAGGACCTGTAACAGGTAATTAGCAGACAATCATCCACAGTTTCAGTCCATCACAGTCAACCATATTATATATTAGCTATAGGCATAATGAATCTAATGAGACATATTTAATTCAGTGCAATTCATAATCACATACCACTGCTCAGCGTGTAGCTAGCCTCATGGCATAATATATATAGCACACATACATAGTTCAATGTTGTCTGTGAGAAGAAACTCACCGCGATTAGAAGAGAAATATCTTGCAAATGACCACATCCTTGGTATTGTGAAGGCTGCAAGAACATCATGAGAAAGTACCCCACATCCACCATGGGGTTACCATTGGTGTGGTACTTCCAGTCAAGGATGGCCTTCACATTGATTATTACAGGATCAAAGAATGCATAACTATACAACATAACTACAATCAGGCTTTAAATTGGTACTATAGAGTAAGTATATCATAATGTATAATTTCATCGACCCATGCATGTACATTCATGCGTACATAAAACAGTGATTGTGTCATTATGCATTATGTGGGAATAGTATGAGTAGAGCTATTTGTAAGAAAGAGTGCATGGTTGTACAGTCTCTGCCAGGTGCTTGTACTTGTGCTATGTCCTCTTGGTTTCCTGCTTTGTTCCATGCACGACTGCAAGCAAGTCTTTAGTTTTTCTGTCACCGGAGAATGGTATGTAGTTGCCCTTCCATGTTTGATTCTGAGGAAATTTATAGTAGCAACATATAATTGCATACAACCTCTCATTCTTGCATGCATGCATACCATGCAAGAATGTGTGTACATGCATGCCCCTCTAGGATGCACCCTTGCTTCTTGCCATGCATTTGTTACTATTAAGCCATCTATAAATGTACCGATCCTCACTTGTTCAGACCAGAAATCACTGGCATGGAGTCAGTGAAATCATCCTTTCTGTCTATATTGCCGGTCCAGTGCCAGTGGTGCACAGTAGCCATGGCCTTCAATGCTGAGCTGCACACTCTCCTTTCTTTGCCAAATGGAATTTCAGAGGTAGACTCAAAATTGGCACCCTACACCAAGTGCACGTGCACTTTAAATGTACACACTAGAGCCTACAGAGACAATACACTGTGCATGCATGTAAGTACACATCCAGCTTTATACATAATGGCATACACATGCTTATACAGCTAGTTCAGTTTCCATTGCTATCACTGCTGAATCAAACCTGAATGAATTCCAAAACAATCAACTTTGTTCCAACAATCTTATCATCATGACTTGTGCTGCAGTATATGGGCTTAGGAACAGGGATGTCTGGTAGAAGGTCTTGCAGTATGGAGAACTGTTTGACCTGCAGACAGTACATGAAACACAAGATCTATACAGGATTAGGGGAGGGGGACCACGTTATCTTACTATAATTCACCGAATCTCCGATTTTTATGTTTGTTGGTTACCTCATAAAATCGGCGTCTTGCAGGAAATCGGCTCGAGATGCTCCGTGCCAGTTGAGGGACTCGGGGCCAGGTTCTTAGAGGGGTGCCGTTCGCCTAGCTGCCTAGTCTCGCGTAGCCCAGACCCTTTCCTTTCCGGTTATTGCGCAATAACCGGGTGGAAAGGGTCTGGGAGTTCTCAAGTGTAACTGTTCAATGTCCGTGGGAACCTGGACAAAGTGTAAATCTAACACCTCTTTGATGTGGTACCACAAGTCGTCATAAGCGAGTCAGCGAAAGTGACGGCGAGTGTTTGTGCGAGCGAAGACGAACTGAAACGAGACCGTATTACCGCGATAGTACGTGTGGCAGCAGAGGGGTTCCAAGATCTAAAGCCAGAACAGATGCAAGCCATCTTAGAATTCATCGACGGTCGTGATATTTTCGTGTCGCTTCCTACTGGCTACGGTAAATCTCTTATTTACGGATTGCTGCCCTTGTCATCGAGCGAGACCCGAAAATACATCTGCCGCCGTTTGAAGTAGCTTACAGAAGTAGCAGTTCGCCATCTCAGTCTTCTACGCATTGTAATTATATCCGGTGTAACACCTAATCAACACCTCTGAATTATCGTCCCACAATGGTGTTAAGTAAACAGTGGCTGTGCGTGGGTGGAACAGCTTGTGCTTAGGAAAACTCCCAGACCCTTTCCTCCCTATTACGCAACAGCGGAAATGGAGGAAAGGGTCTGGGCTACGCGAGACTACTAGCTGCCTTGCGGCCGAAATGCGAGATGTCCTTCGTCCGTACTCCGCGGGCCAATACGCCATTTTTACAATTATCGACAGCTAGGACCTTCCACTACCGGTCATTGGCGTACTGCTAGATACATAGCTAGCTAGTTAGCTGGTTAAACTTGCACAAGTTGTCTGTAGGTGTTATTACTTCAGTCTTAAAGTAAAAAGTAATTAAAGTAAAGTAAAAGTATAAGACATTAACTAGTTAGCTATCTCACGGTGTTAAGGTGCATACCGATTTCTAAGTGTGGGATCCTAGGGGCGTGTTGCTATCACCCTATAGCTAGGGGGTCTCATAATCTATATATCTCGGGCTCTATTCAGCTGATGGCGTCTGTGTGTAGTACCTTGACTGCATCTATGCATGGGTACATATGTAGTGTTACTGTAGAATATCTATGGTCACAATAACTGAGCCTGACCATAATTATGAGTCGTCGCCATTTTAATTGTGTGGTCTGGCGCGTTCTGCTGATGAGGGTGGGGCACATGATATAAGAGTGTGTACCGACTCTAGGTTAATTCTCTCTTCTGGCCGATCAACGGGGTTTCCTTGCAAAATCTAAATGGTAAGCTCGCGGGTGTGCCTATATTTCACGGTAGATGGTCATTAAACTGGCTAATGCCTTTCTTTCTCCGTAGCTACGTAGCTAGCTATTCCGCAGCCAGGTGATTTGTGCCACTCAGTAGCTTTGCCCATCAGAGAGTAGAGTTCCGAAGTTACCATCACCGCCCCACTGTTCTGACCTCGTGACCTAGCTACGCAGCTATCAATCTCACAACAAAATAGCTACTTTCAGTGGAAATGACAGAGAGACTCAGACGTGAGTTGCATATTGTTGTTTCAGACGGACAGCTAGGCTGAGCTAGCTAGCTACAGGTATTCTGTGATTGGTAACCACACTTAGGGGACACAGGATAACTGTTGGAGCGGAACACGGGGGAGGGGGGGATGATGGAACTTTAAGACTGTCTGAGTGTACTCTGTTCTGCCACATGTGGCTAATACATAATATATACGTACCTGAAACCAGCAACATAGACTAGATTGGAGTGGTCAACAAACTTCAGTTATGATTTCTGTATGGCGTAAGAAGGTGCATGTATGTTATTGCTAGGATCCCCTTGATTGATCCATTAGTTATGTGTTGCAAATAGCTACTAACTGTGAATTTACTAAATTTGTTAGATTTACTTGTGTGAGCAAGCATGTCATGTAATTGTGTGTGTGTGTGTGTGTGTGTGTGTGTGTGTGTGTGTGTGTGTGTGTGTGTGTGTGTGTGTGTGAGTGTGTGTGTACGTGTGAGTGTGTGTGTGTGTGTGTGTGTGTGTGTGTGTACGTGTGAGTGTGTGCGTGTGTGTGTGCATGTGTGTGTGCATGTGTGTGTGCGTGTGTGTGTACATGTGAGTGTGTGTGTGTGTGTGTGTGTGTGTGTGTGTGTGTGTGTGTGTGTGTGTGTGTGTGTGTGTGTGTGTGTGTGTACGTGTGAGTGTGTGTGTGTGTGTGTGTGTGTGTGTGTGTGTGTGTGTGTGTGTGTGTGTGTGTGTGTGTGTGCAGGTGCATGTGTGTATATGTTCGTAACTATGCCGTATTATTTGTTTGTTATCCTGTTTTCAGTACCAATGTCAGAATGGAATGATGAAGCTTTAGCTAAATTTAAAGGAGAGCTCAAGATTAATATCAAAATGACTGAACTGATTGACATTTTGGAAAAAGCAGGAGGAGGCTTTATGGACAAAGCTGAGGCACACAGTGTGACATTAAAGAGCGGAGATGCTGAACAGATGGGGAAAGTCATTGAAATATTGCGTGGAAAAGGAGATGAGGAGTTCAATGTATTCTGCACAATGTTACGACGTTGTAACTACGAGGTGTGGGCAAATCAACTAGAGTCGTCAGCAAAGAGCTTCAAGAAGACTGCAGGTCTGTTCTTTCCATTATTGTAACAGCTGCACTCAACCCAGCTTAGATGCCACATTGGTAGCCTATGCATGGTTACCTTGTCCTTTTGAGTAAAAAAGATGGATCCTGCATGGTAACATAAGATTGCTGTGATGAGATAGTCTTTGACATACGTAGTTATAGGTAATATAACTCAGGTTGAAGGGTATCTAAACACTAAGAAAGTAGAATAGTAAATCCTAGCAACTGAAAAAATGATACCACAGCTCGTCATCCATAGCCAACCTTGCAGAATAAGTCTGCAAGGCCTGAGTATTATACTAAGCATGCAATCATCACAATTCGAATCACAAAGACAAGCTTCATGGCATAATGTCTTTCAATTGAAATTTTCTTGCTTTCGCAGTGAACATATGCATGATGTCCTGTGAAGCCAACAGGTTTGGTGCCTTCCAACATACATATCTTAATATAATAATGAAGCACAATTGGAAACAGTGCATGGTGTGTTATATATGCATGAAGTAGACTGCTCAGTGGAGCAGAGCAGCAACCTGCCTATAATACCATGCATACAAAGGAAATATAGCTGCCATCTCATCCACGGAACATGCTCTGATTTGGAAACTCTACAAGGAAATGCTATGACTCTCGTGACTGTTAGCTGGTGCAACACATCCACTGCTGACCTGTAGAAAATGTCTGCTGAGGGAGGCCAGAAATCACACAACATTGTCTCAGCCATTGTCAGGAAAGGCATATAGCCATATAGCTATGATGCATGCATGAGGACCTGAGGACAAGCACATTGATAAACCGATTACTATACCCCCTAAATGCAGACCAGTCGGTTCTTTCTGAAGCTTTAGACCACTCAGTACCAGGGTGCTTTACACCCTCAAGCCTGCATCATAGACTGCATGCACCCTGATTTGTATACGTATATCTCAGAGCACCTCTTGTTCCATATTTAACTAATATATACATACTTAATGTATAGCAATGCCATTTGACAGGTGCATCTAAAGAGGAACAACCGAGGATTGCCAGTTTAGAGGATGAAGTAAGGAAACTGAAGCAAAAAGTAGCTGATGTCACTACAGTTGCAGATGCTGTCCATTCTGAATTACCGCCAAATTTGAAACAACAGGTAAACGGAAAAGCATACATGAGTATGTACGTAGTGCATTTAAACAGTACATTTTCAGCCATTTACTAATTTTTGCATTGATGGTGTGCATCATTGTCCGACGTCATGCCTCTTCATTTAGTTCTATGATCTGTCCCCATTGTCCACTGCATGACAGGATACCATGACTGATCAGAAGGAGAAAGTGAGGAACAAAGAGGAAGAGACGAAGGTCGCAACAGAACACCCCGTGAGGAATTATGCATGGTTTTCTTGTGCGTATATTTGGAGAAGACTGTTAATTGAATTGATTTAGCCTTTGAAGCTACTGATATTCACTATGAGAGTGTAATGTGTGGACTTTCCCTAAAAAGAGATGAATGCAGTTCTGGTACAGAGTTATCACACACACACACACACACACACACACACACACACACACACACACACACACACACACACTAACACACACACACACACACACACGCACGCACACGCACACACACACACACACACACACACACACGCACGCACACACACACACACACACACACACACACAGATACTTGTGGTAGAACGGATGTCGCTGGCTGTGTACTTTTACAGATCACTGCGGATGCAAACTCAATTCACCACACAGCAGGAGCAATACACACAGCAGCTGCAATCTAACACGCGGTCGCTAGCCAATTGCCTACCATTGCGTAATACATTACAACATAAGTACTGTATGTGAACACTGTTCTAGACTTGCAAACTACGGCTCTTACGCAATTGCAAGGCTAACGGTTATGCAATCAATGCCAAGGAATCTGCACATAGATCCCAGGCCATCTTTCAGCCCATTTCAAAATGGCGGCCGGAAGGGGTCTGGGTACGAGACTACTATACCCAATACTTCTCCTAATAAATGTATGTACTGACGTAGCTTCACGTATTATTATCTATCTGTAACATGAAACCATACGACAAAATATCAATTACAAATCAATCAAATACCGTGTGCAGTTGCAGTTTTTGCTATATTTGGGAGTGAGATTTGCAGACTGGTTGATTCAGTTGAAGCTTCTCCTAAGCTCTTAAATGGCCACTATTCCATCCCAATTCATCTTCCGTCTCTATATACATGTGCAGCCCCCAACTGGTGCTCCTGTAGCATCAAAACGCAGTCAAATGGCCCCTACCACACAGCCACACAAGAAACGACGACATGAGAAGGTTATTGTGAATCATTATTACCCATTGCACACAAAGTTTAAAGTTTATTTTATTCGTCCATTGACTGTGAGATTGTATGAATGCAATACCTTTAATTATATTGATTTGTTGCTAAACAGCAGTTGAATATATGCAGAACTGCCTGTTTAATAGGCTGACTGAGAAATATGAGATGGATGCTAGACTGTGTGAATGGTTGATACCTTGGAGTGGTTAATCTTACTGCTGCACTGCCTCCCTCCCCATACATGTCAGTCTCTTGTACCAAGTCAGCTCACTAGAGGAGCAATGGCAGTCACAAGAGGCAACCATCCACAGGTAGATTACATGTATTGTCATTATTGTACATAAGATATATTTTTGACACAATTTGTATTCTTATTTAGTAAGTTGCAGTTCTTACTATGCGTTACTTATGTGTTATTTTACTTGGTATTGGCAGGCTGTTGCCATAAGTCCTGTTGTTGAAGCAGCAAAACATGGTCAGCTCTCTACAATGAGGAAGCTGTTGGATGGAGGAGTAGGCTCTGCTGAGGACCAGGATAAGGTGAATACATGGTGTGTGTATGTGAGTGTATCAGACGTATTGGCTGTGTTTTGTATACTGTGTCATGTGTAGGCTGTGTACCCTACAGAGCATTGGTATGTGTATGTACATGTGTCTGTGTGCATGTTGTTGCAATGTTCGTATAACAGTTTATCACTTTCTGTCTTGGGCAATAACATAATGTACTCAACCAGCATGCAGTGAGCTAGAATATTTCAATGTACTATACCTCCTGTGGTAGGAGGGGAATACAGCACTGTTGTGGGCATCTCGGAATGGTCACCTGCCGGTGGTGCGAGAGTTGGTGGATGTCTACAAAGTGAATGTGTTTCACAATGACAAAGTAAGTTTTTGTTTATGCAACCATAAGAATATACAACATGCGTGCGCACATGCATGCACACACACACACACACACACACACACACACACACACACACACACACACATGCACACACACACACACACACACACACACACACATGCACACACACACACACACACACACACACACACACACACACACACACACACACACACACACACACACACACACACACACACACACACACACACACACACACACACACACACACACACACATGCATGCATCAGTTTGTATCAGTCTACGTTATAATTATGTGGTTAAGGTAGTTGTTGTGAATCATGAGCATATTAATTTTTGGAAAATTTTGCGGTGGCATAAAGATTGTTCTAATTTATATGGTTTAAATGGTTTTAGTGGTGTGTGTGTGTGTGTGCACCTTAGTAGGACGTGACATCTTGTATTGATTGAGATCTCTCAGTAACTTATATTTTACTGTGCCATCTGTATGGTGCCTTGGTAGGCTGGCCGGAATGCCATGCACAAGGCTGCAGAAGGTAGACAGCTAGAGATGTTCAAGTTCCTCTCCCAGACATTTGGAAAAAGGGTCCATGAAAGAGACAGCGATGGCTACACCATGTTGCACTGGGCAGCCAAAGAGGATCACTGTGAGGTGGCACGCTACTTGATTGAAGAAACAAAAATGGATCCACTGGACAGAGACGAGGTTTGTGAATTGGAGAAGGTGCATGTGTCAGAAGTACAGGCTCTGTTTGTGCTAATTGTAGCATGTGACAACATAAATGGTGTCACCTGGACATGCATGTAAAATTGTAACGGGAGTAAGATACTTGTGGTAGAACGGAAGTCGCTGGCTGTGTACTTTTACAGATCACTGCGGATGAAAACTCAATTCACCACACAGCAGGAACAATACACACAGCAGCTGCAATCTAACACGCGGTCGCTAGCCAATTGCCTACCATTGCGTAATACATTACAACATAAGCATGTGAAAACGTTTTCTAGTATAGCACCATGAAATACAACATAGCACCATTGTAACGCAAAACACACACAGGGATACAGCATAGGCCTATAGAGTCACTAATAAGGGGGTTCATGGCAGTCCGTCGCAATATTCCAGATCTAGATCTGGTACTTTTGGCTTTATGGGCCCAGGAATTGTGAAAATATATATATAACACACATGTATGTATGTCAGCACTCCACTGTTGTATCATCTCTTAATTGCCTTACACAGTATGGAAGCACTGCACTGCTGATAGCTTCCTATAGTGGCAGTGTTAAGGTAGTCGGAATGCTGTTGGAGGAATTTAACAGCTCACTGGATGAAGTGAACCATGTGAGTGTTTACTTTACTATATACATTACTGCCTTGAAGCAGCCTTTGTAAGCAATGTCTCAGTCAGGTGTTCAGTTGTCCTACGTATGTGAGGCTAACAACAGTAAGAGACACAGGCTTACCCAAGTACTTTAATCACCTGTTCCACACTCATAAGCTGTCCACCCACACAACACTTATTTATGTACACACACGCGTGCAGCACACACTTACACATGCACACGGACACTCATGCACAAGCACACACACAGGCACACACTCACAGGCGTGCACACACCTCACACATGTATGTATGTCAATAATACACTTTTATATAATCTCTTAATTTCCTTGCACATGCAGTTTGGAAACAATGCACTGCTGATGGCTTCCTATGGTGGCAGTGTTGAGGTAGTCAGAATGCTGTTGGAGGAATATAACAGCTCACTGGATAAAGTGAACAATGTGAGTGTGTACATTATGCATTATATACTGCCTTGAAGCAGCCTTCGTAAGTAATATCTCAGTCAGTTCTGTTGTCCTACATATGTGAGGCTAACAACAGTAAGAGACACAGTCTTAACCAAGTGCTTAAATCACCTGTTCCCAATCTCATAAGCACTTCCCCACACAAAAATTATTTATGCCTACACATACGTGCAGGCGCATGCACACATACGCATACAAGCACTCATGCACAAGCACACAGATGCAGTCACACACACACACACACACACACACACACACACACACACACACACACACACACACACACACACACACACACACACACACACTCACACACACACACACACACACACACACATACACACACACAGACATGCACGCGCACACACACACACACACACACACACGCACACACACACACACGCACACACACACACACACACACACACACACACATGTATGTACAGTACATCAGTATTCCACTGTTATAATTATTATCTCTTATTGTTGGTTGCCATGGCAATGCCGGAAACATCAAAGGAAAAGAATAGGATAAATATTATATATGCACCAGCTAGCTGGGCTAGAATTTTGCCAGGGGCTCTGAGCTCTTATTTTCCGCCAATCTACTTCATGTCCAAAGTTCACTTATATTATAATTGTTGTTCATTTTCACTCCTCTTGTGTTGAGTAGCTGCTGTCCACATTGCATGCATCACTTTCTCGCAGCATGTGCATGTGTCACCTTATCATGTCATGGCAGTGTATGCTCATAACATCCCATGATTGAGCATGACTTGCTTGTGTGTACATGCAAGAAAGGAATGGTGGATGTGAAATCATTATAAGCAGGAAATGCCTGGAAGTGGCCATTTCTCTAATGAATATAACATGTTTCCGCTGCTGCACAGTACTGCAAGAAGCTAAAGCATTTCCGTGCAAGTTGGGCATTCTCAACAACACTTACAGTGGATGCCTCATCTCCATCTTGTAGCTACACTGACTTCAGATAATGCTTTATTGCAAGTAATTGAAACTTGGTAAACTATGGCTTATATAAGTACTCGCTGCGAAGTTGTATCCTGTTGTTGAATATCTTTAAAGACCCAAGACGTTAGAATGGTGGTGTCACAGCGCTGAAACGCATAGGCCTCATCGCAGTCAATGTAGTTACATAGTTACTAGTTCCTTCAGCTGCGGCAATAACAAAAGCAGTGCTTCTACAAAGAATCCTTCCAAGTTCTTGCACATTCCTTGTGATCCTCTACACACTTGGCAATGAATCGTTCGAGGGTTCAGCGAATCGGCTATGTTCTTCTTAACTTTAGAAAAAATAAGCCAATTATACTTTGCACCCTCGTGCATCATGAAATATAAAGCATATAAGCCACCTTAGAGTACTATGTGTAATTATAACTTAATTCCCTTGCACAGTTTGGCAGCAATGCACTGCTGATGGCTTCCTATGGTGGCAGTGCTGAGGTAGTCAGAATGCTGTTGGAGGAATATAACTGCTCACTGGATGAAGTGAACAATGTGAGTGTGTACTTTTCTGTATGTATTACTGCCTTGAAGCAGCCTTTGTAAGCAATATCTCAGTCAGGTGTTCAGTTGTCCTACGTATGTGAGGCTAACAACAGTAAGAGACACAGGCTTACCCAAGTACTGTTCCACACTCATAAGTCGTCCCCCCACACAACACATAATTGTACACGCACGCATACACACATGCACGCACACACACGTACACAAGCATACAAACACTCTTGCACAAGCACACACACACACAGGCACACACATGCACACGCACACATGTTCACACACACACACACATACACACACACACACACACACACACACACACACACACACACACACACACACACACACACACACACACACACACACACACACACACACACACACACACACACATACATACACACACACATGCACACACATCTTGACACGTGTACGTACATCAGTACTCCACTGTTATCTCTTAATTCCTTTGCACAGTTTGGAAGCACTGCACTGCTGATGGCTTCCTATGGTGGCAGTGTTGAGGTAGTCAGAATGCTGTTGAAGCAATTTAACAGCTCACTGGTTAAAGTGAACAATGTGAGTGTGTACTTTATTGCTAGAAAAATTTATGAAACAAGTATTTTGAGTTAAAAAAACTCGTGGGGCGCCAGGGCGCCCCTGAACCTCAAACTACTTGCTAGCAATTTTCCCATGTACGTTTAGTAAATCAGATAGTTGGGGGTACAGTATTGTTGTTGGCCTGAAGGATACATCAAGACACACTAGACCGTTGGGTTTGCAAGAGTTTCAAGTCTCCAGAGCAGCCAGTCAAAGCACCCCTACCAAACTGTCAAATGTTTCCCTACTGCTTTTTTATCTATATGACATTCTGAATGAGCAATTGTTACTTTGTGCCTGGAGGAGGAGTGTGCTGGCTAAAAGGCTACCCTATGATGACTCTATGAGCGAATCATGGCTATAATTATGTGTCATGACTCGCTGGTCTCCCATTATTGGCCTACGGGTCACTAGACTTCTGTTGTATTTAGGGCTGTACCTCGCAGAAAAACAGTTAAGTAAGCTTCCTACCACAATACTATTACTTAGACATGTTCTAGAAACACTTTGCATTCTTTGGATACACGGCGAAATCTAAAGAAAGATGGTTTTGAGCCTAGCAAACAGAAAGCGTCGAGCGCGCGGCCATTTTACAATGTCCGTCAGTGATAATTGGAGCTGTATCTCGCAGAAGAGACGTTCCTTAGGCTTTTTATTAGTATCACTCTATTAACACATGTTTATGACCACATTTCGTTCGATTCAAACACGGCGAAACGTTATTAGAGAGGATTTAAAGCTTTGTAAAGATAGACGTGAGCGCCGCATTTGCATTTGCATATATATAATTATATATACGTATATGTATTAGTTATACCACGGCGCTGAGGTGTATATGGATTTTAGACGCCCTCACCCTCGGGCGCTTCTGGCCCTCGGGTCTCGTGCGTCTAAAATCCATATACACCTCAGCGCCGTGGTATAAGTGATATACACTCCGCCTAAGCGCGTCTAGGCTCTTATTCGAAAGGCGGGCTTCTTCCAGGACGACAGCTCTGAAGAGCGGCTGCCAAGTTTTGTTGAATTCGCAATTGCTATGAAGTTTTTGTCTTACGTTATGCCACTGGAGCAACACTCTAAGGGGCCAGTTAAGTGATTGAGGCTTCTGCGACGTTCTCGGCCTTCGAGGGTTCTTTGCGCTCGCTACTCGACTTTCTGTTCTCCTTGAAACAGTGCGTTCCCACTGCTGCAGTGATTTCGAGTGCTTTTGCGTACGAATTAGTGCGCGAGCTTGCTGTTTCTCGCTTGTGCACTGTGCGGGCCGCGTACATGGTTTATCTAGCTCGGCTACGGAGCGCTGTACGTTGTTGGCTTGCGTGCATTGATTGCAGCATGATGGAGGGAAGTATTCTCCTTTTCAATGCTTTGCGGGCCCTCCCAAAGCCACGCGAAGTTGAAGCTGACTGCAGGTTCCTGCATTTGTACGTATGTGCTTTGGTGTGATTTGACACCTTCGTTGTTATCAATAACAACTTCCATATTTGGGCAGTGATATCAGGATTTAATCGCCCCTGTGCAATATATAGCTTCTTATTGCAGTTATACCCCAAAAACGGCTTCTTATTGCAGTTATATCCCGGCGGTTGCCCTAGCAACGGAGTATATATATATATGTATACGAACATGAAGCCATACGAATACTTAAATCTGAAAACAATATAGGGGCGCCTTCGGCGCCCCATAAACTACTAACGATGTAGGTCTGGCATAACAAGTACAGAAACAAGGAAAGGCTACTACGCAGTGGAGCATTCGCCATTGTCCCTACGTTGAAGGGGGTGTTGCACAATATAATACTACACTTTGACGATGGTGCCCTGGCTCTTGGAAGTAAGGTTAGCTATGTAAACTGTACAGCCTCCCTTCCTCGCTGGCAGTCTCTTTTGTTGGTACTGGCTTCTGTTCAGCGCTACATTTCATTTGTATTACAGCATAGAAACAACCTCGCCCATCCCTACATAGACAGTAGACAGACATTAAGCTGCCTTTGTAAGCAATGTTTCAGTCAAGTGTTCAGTTGTACTATGTATGTGAGGCTAACAACTGTAAGATACACAGGCTTACCCAAGTACTTAAATCACCTGTTCCCACTCTCATGAGTTGCCCCCCCCAACACATATTTATGCACACACACGCACACACACTCATGTGCAAGCATACACACAGGCACACACACACACATCACACACAAGCATGCACACACATGCACACACACACATACACACACACACACACACACACACACACACACACACACACACACACACACACACACACACACACACACACCTTCACACTTGTATGTACATCAGTACTCCACTGTTATACTTATAATCTCTTAATTCCCTTGCACAGTTTGGAAACACTGCACTGCTGATGGCTTCCTATGGTGGCAGTGTTGAGGTAGTCAGAATGCTGTTGGAGGAATTTAACAACTCACCGGATGAAGTGAACAATGTGAGTGTGTACTTTACTATAAGCATTACTGCCTTTAAGCAGCCTTTATAAGCAATATCTCAGTCAGGTGTTCAGTTGTCCTATGTATTTGAAGTGCACACACACACACACACACACACACACACACACACACACACACACACACACACACACACACACACACACACACACACACACACACACACACACACACACACACACACACAACACACACACATACACACACGCACACACAAACACACGCACACACACAGACACATACACACGCATGAACAAACGCGCGTGCATGTACACACAGTGCACACTTGTGCTCATTCACACAATGCAGTGATGATTGGCACATGTGTATCTGCAGTAATTATTATCCTCATGAGTATGTGTTTGAAATCTGTGTGCTAGCATAAAGTTTCTTTCTGTAGTGGATTATTTAAATTTTTATTTCCATTTTTTCTGAATCTGCGCTGGACTAATTCTGTATAATGTGAAACTGTAGGCTATTGATGGTCACATTTATTTAATACTTCATGGACACTTAATTCTCTGAAATGGGAATGTATTTAACACAACATACATGTATGAAGTACTAGCACACATTATGCAATCAGAAACAATCATGGTATGGATCAGTTTGTGAATGTAGTCAAGTCCACCCGTGAAGCAGCCTTTGTAAGCACTATCTCAGTCAGGTGTTCAGTTGTACTACTTATGTGAGGCTATAACAACAGTAAGAGACACAGGCTTACCCAAGTACTTAAATCACTCATTCCCACACTCTAAGCGTTCCCCCCACACAACACTTATGCATGCACAAACACATGCACGCACGCACACATACACACGCACACATACACACGCACACACACACACACACACACACACACACACACACACACACACGCACACACACACACACACACACACACACACACACACACACACACATGCACACACATATGCAAGCATGAACAAACACACATGCACATGAGCACAAACACACGCACACACACACACACACATGCGTGTGCACATACGCACATACAACATATGCAACTTTTCAACCAAAAGAAGAATCAGTTTAAGACCATAATCATTGCAAACAAGAGCACCTATAAGTCCACCTGGGATGGGGTTACTGAAGCACTCGTGTAACACTTCAAAGTGGATACACAAGGGAATCCCCTCATTGCTACCATCCCCTGGACCTGAGGTGCCAGTAATTAGGTAGCCAGTACAGCAGTTGGTGATGTAGTGTTTAATATATAGTACACATGTGGTTGTGATTATGAGTTGAACGAATAACCGAATACTGGTAGTTCTCTTGGAAGTCACTACCTAAAGATTTGATTTCTTCATCAAACGTTTCGGCATCTGACTGCTGCCTTCTTCAGTGGTGAGCTGCAGCTTCAGCAGTCAGCTGCCGAAACCTTTGGTAAAGAAATCAAATCTTGACTAGTGACTTCCAAGAGAACTACCATGCAGTGATGCAACCTAGCTGGACAAGCTTCTTTAATCAGAATAACCGAATAGTCAAATATTCGTTTGGTGGCCAAATATTCAATGAATTATTTCATTCATTCGAATATTTGTGTGGGCGTATAACATCAAAAAATGGCTTCGATCTCTGATGACCACAACCCTCATTTCGTTTGACAAATCAGTTGATAAATGTGAAACAAAACACCGTATAACGCCCACATGAGATGACTGGAAAGTGCTTTCTTTGGGAGAAATGAGCCCTTTCTGTTCTTCCTCTGGATTTCTCCCTCCACTTTTAGTATTTGCTATACGGCCCACGACCATTTTTGGTTACTATTCAATTTTTATGGTGGAACAAATATTTGACTATTTGCTCGTTTCAAACAACAAATAGTAGACCTTGAAATAAGATATTAGTTTGACCCTTGGTCATAATGTATGATGGATTTGTATTATGTCTGCAAGCATTTGTGTACAATTTGTGTAATTGTTACCATAGTAATAGATTATTAATAGTATTGGCACTACTACCACATACTACTCACATGTATGGCTTGTATAGTGCACCTTGGTGTGTGTGACTTGCACTGCATGTTCACTTAATTAATTGAATTGATATCCTCATTTTCTTATTGCACTAACAGGAAGGTTACAATGCCCTCCACCTTGCTGCTTTTGAGGGCCACCTGGAATTAGTGAAGTACCTCCTTCCCAAGTTTGGTCAGAAGAAGTTTGATGTAGACAACTATGGTAACACGTGTGTGAACTTGGCTATTCAACAACAGAAACAAGATGTGGTAGACTACCTTCTTGAGAACGGTGGATTTGGTGGCCATCAGTAATAGGTAAGCACAGATTGCCATCTTTAATGACTCCATGTCATGCACCTGTTGTCACTTGTCTGCCACCAGATGAATTCCCACTAATCCCTCTCTGTTGCTATTGTTGGTATCTAACTCCCTCTATTATTGGTATATAGTGGTATGCGTTGGGACTCCCTTCTGCCTAGGGCCTGCCCCCACGTGCAGTGCCATCCTCTCATTGTATGTACAACCTTCGGTTTCTTGTATTGTCAAAACCTCAATGTATGAGTGCGTAACTCATAGTATTAGTCTACTCACACATGTATTAGTCTCCAGTTGTAATAATGTGTCAAGATGAACTGAAATGATGCCACTCCAGATAGCTTAGAGTGGGCATTGAAGAATATGGTTCGTTAACACATAGGGCACCTCAAGTGTGTTAGTCTCTGGTGACGAGATTGCAGATTTTCCCTCCTCCTCCCTCTCTCCTCCCCACACGCCATACACCCATGGCTTGTAGTAGGTAGTACGTGAAGTACGTGGTAGAATGTGAAGAAGATGCAGCTAACTGGACACTCCACTTGCTTACATTCTATGGCTATTGTATAATCATACATAGGTAGTCTGAATAACGCACAGTTTCTACGACATTTTACTTTTGCATCTCATAACTTGTAACAGTGTCTCACACTGTAATTGCTATAATGGAAATATTATAACACACAATTTTTGCTGTATATAATTTCACATATATATAATATTTAGGCCTGGTCCTTTTAATGGTCATTTAAATTTGGAGCTAGCAACTGAGGTCTGCTTTGTATGCATATATTATAATTCACTATAATTTAATTTATTATGACAAAGATCATGTAACGGGGTGGCGGGCACAGCCAACCAACCAAGTGACTAAGTGACTGAGCCAGCAGGGCACCAGCAGCAGGTGGTTATATATATAATATAGTTTGGCTCCCTGGTCTCTTGTAGGGCTAGTTGCAGGTATATACACAGCTATAGAACTCCTTGCAGTCCAGCAAGGCTAGGCTGAAATTAAAGAGATAGGTAGGACATTAAAATTAATGTACTTTATACTAGAAAAATTCAATGCAAACTGCGTAAGGTGGTCACCGTGTTAAACAGCTTGCCACCCATAATTTCTTATACAGCCAGCCTCCCTGGCCCCAAATAGTGCTATACCATAGTAATCTACCTCTGTAACGCAGCCACCTCTCTGTACAGGTCAGTTACAACTGGCCCATTGGTGGCTGTCTCACACAAGTATGACTGTATTAATTTCACCTATATTAATATTAATCAGTAAGTTGCATGCATGCAGTCATAATTAATGCTAGAAGAGTTCACAGTTGTTCAAACAAATCTATAGATCTGCACAGTCATGGTTGTTGTGCGGCAGCTAGTCCTGTACCAGCCAATTAATACATAATAGCACTGCATGTTCATCACATAGTTAGTGAGGCACTATTATTTTATGTTTATAAAACGTTTTCCCATGAATGCAATAACATTATATTGTTGTATGATGAAGCCATGCATCAAAGGAGAAAACTGTGGTGCATTGCATAACCACCAGTTTGACTTGCTTCACGCCCTCGGTTAAATTAGATAACGCCCTCGCAGCCATAATATAACATAGTTTCCATTTGAATAAACAGGTCATGCAACTGCAGCTTGCAGCAAGCACAGTTGATGGATCATCATGCAATGTGATAGATGTAATGCATGCATGCTGCGATGCATGTATATTATGCAAACACTATGCATGTGCTCTGTATGGCATAATTATAAAAGAAGTGAAGTGTAATACAATTAACATTATTGGGGCGAGCCTGAGCGAGCCCCACTTAGTGCGTAGTGTAGCTGGAAGTGCCAATAGAGTGTGTATAAATTGCGGGCCGTCCACTTGGGCCACGGAGTAAAGTTTTGTCGTAATATTTTGTGGACGCATCGGGGTACTGCAACACATTTTGGGGACAGCAAGGCGTGTCTGAATACGATTTATACCAGCCATTTCGCATGCCAGAAACATTGTGGTTGCGCTATCGTGCACATCATTCGGCTCGCATATACTATTACAGGAGTCGCCAGACGTGACGTCACTACATCCACCCGTACTTTAGCTATACTCGCTGCGGAAAGCTGCGCGAGGTAGACTACGCGAACGAAAGTTGGCTGCTTACTGCTCGTACTCTAGCTCAACGTTATCTGAAGAGACATGGAGTATGCCGACGATTTCTCTCCCTCCAGCTTCAGTAAAGTTCCCCTGCCATCTCTCCATCTCTCGCAACACATCCACTTGCTGATTGCCATAGAAATAGTACATGCACTGCTCAGGCTCGCCCCACAATGCTCTGCATTCGTCTAGTAGTTAAAATAGGATTTAGATGGCATTATTGAATTAAATATTAGTCATGTATACATAATGCATAATAATGTAATTATGCATGACTTTTGTGGATGGGGGCAATGCACCTGAGTGCATGCAGCCATAGTATGCGTAATTGCATTTCTGCTTTTGAAAACGATTTGGCAGTCAAGCAGCTTAGTAGCTAAGTAAAAAGCTTGAGGTTCAGCCGTTGTGTCCCGGATTTAAATGCTTGTTATCTATGCGCTGATGCAACTGCGTGCATGTAGAATTGAAGATATGGCAAGGGACATGTACGGGAGTGCATGTGGAGGCTATAGCTAGCTGCAGTTCTGACAGTAAATTCCAAAGCAACCATTACTATTACACAGCAGGTTTGAATCCAATCAAAATCTCATTGACCAAAATATGAACACCAATGCATGTTATATTAGTCTGGTCCAAGTGAGGCTGGTTATTTTAGAGATGGCTGCCTAACACATGCAGTGACTATCATAGGTTTCAACTGTGTATTTGTGTGTCCAAAATATATAGCAGTACAGTGCAACAGAACATCAGCCCACAAAACACAATGACGAGAAGGAATGTGCAGCGGTCAACATGGCAGTCACTTCTTTCAGACCAGTCGTCTTTCACACTTTTATACTTCCCAACCTCATATCCTGTCCATGCACCCATCTCTCCAGATGATATACGTGAGTGAGATAATTAGGTGCAATTATGCACATTTTGGAATAGTATATATTATTAATTGTTACTTACATTACATACAGCACCGTGTGAACTATGTGCAGTAGTTAGTTCCAACCATGCAATGATGTGCATTTTGTGGAATTCAGGCAATGAAGATCAAATTCCCGTAGCACTGGAGGGGTTGAGTGTTCGACAATCCAGCAGACACCAAGTACATGCCAATGTAGTTTAGCTTGCTAACCCCAACTTACTGTCCCCAATTGCGTGTGCGCTTAGATAAACAAGTGGTATACATAGATAGCTGTTTAAAAGGCGATACAACCAGTATAATAACACCAAATGTACATTTCCATACATGGCAGTTAAGGAAAGCACTCGTGTGATTATTTAACGTCACTTCTTTTAGGTAGCTAATGCTTTAGCTACCTGCAACTATGAATATTTAAATGGACATCAGATGCAGTTCAAAATGTGCATGTGCTAGTGTTTACAGACAAAATCCAAGTTGCTGATATAGAAATACGAGGGTATGCATTGTTATGTACACAGTGTCTAACTTGTAAGCACTACCATAGATAGCAGGACACTTATACGTACATATACACACCCATTCATTTGCTTCTTGTAAGTGAAGTGCATGTGCAGTTCAAGTTGCTTCCAAGTTTGTTTGATTGTAGCATATATCACCTCTTTGCATGCCACATCGAGCACACTCTGATCCACACTATTATGTGAACTGCGTAAGGTAGAGTGCTCCTATATAGTGCACCACCAAACTGGTACACAGAGAGAAAATGAAAGTATATATAACATAATTCTGAGATTTATTGCTAAATTGCAGTTGGTTCCACATGGACTCATGTTGTCAAGCAACTATCATAGACAGTTAGCCTAAGCTAGGGAGCTACTCTGCTATAAGCCTATGTACAGGGCTCTCATTATTAGTCAATTTTAGAAAAGCACCTCTCTAGGGCAAAAATTCTGCCAGATTATATGCTACCACAGCTACTAATTCAAATGCATGTAAAAATAGGGTGCCACAATGCTTGACCTTGCTCTTCTCAGTCACCTGCTGTATGTGTCTAAGTCAAATAGACTTCCATTGCAATCCATCACATGGCACATGCATGC
Source organism: Ianthella basta (assembly GCA_964019415.1). Classification (NCBI taxonomy): domain Eukaryota; kingdom Metazoa; phylum Porifera; class Demospongiae; order Verongiida; family Ianthellidae; genus Ianthella; species Ianthella basta. The sequence continues at coordinate 4,296,453 of OZ025872.1, read as the reverse complement.
ATGCAGAAGCAATATTTGAAACGAACAATAATTATACATTATAATTATATTACTTGTACAGATCTTGAAGTACAAGCACTATATAGTATATACCTACCTACTTACACTGTTCATCTGTCACTACAGCAAGCTTATGAGCATATAATCTGTTAATTATATAACTAGCTTTGTCTGTAGAAGTATTGCCCTGCAGCTGTGAGCATCTCCACCACTTTCTTTGGATGATCTCTTATGTTCACATACTGCCCAACTTCGTGATCCTCCCAGTCGCCCAAGGCAGCCTTCATAGTGACAACATGCGCAAAATGGAACATAAATATATTTAGATGTATCAAGTGTTTACATGCAGTCAGCTCAATTGTTATTGTCTATAATTATTAATGCAATTTGAATTGTTTACTTTCACAGCTAGCATGCCTTTATAATTATTAGTGCTTCATTGTAAGTGTATCAACATCCAATCATACATAGTGCTCAAACCGAGTCATGGGCCTGCATGGGAAGGTGCAGCTTTTACTCACTCTGACAATAGTAATGAGCCTGAGACAATTGACAGCTTTGGCATAGTTGAATGCTTTCTTACAGAAGGTCACATTGAGGCGACGTGCTTCGGTGCGATAGACCTGTAGCATTTCATCCTCAGATGGTGTATTCCGGTCAGGTGGGCCTGCATGAATGCAATGATATAGTTCAGTGTTAGGAGTTAGAAGAAGTGGAATAGAATCAGCTATACATGTAACGTCAGTTGCTGGATAAAATGAACATATAATTATGATGTCATAAATGTTAGTGTTACAAATTACACATGCACTGCGTGCATACATTAATGAACATAGTGTATGTGTATATGTATATATGTTGTGCAAGATCTTAAATAATGATTATATATTGTAAACACAGATATAATTATAGCCGTATAAAACCAACCTTGCATGTAAACATGTCTGCGTAGTTACGCAAGCAATGAGCTTACCGATCAGTAGTTTGATATCCCGCAGCATTCGGTACTGGAGCTGTTATTGGCCTTATTCTGATAGCCTTTTGATAAAATTACTGCATGCAACTCTTCTATACACAGTAACATCATGGTGACACCCAGTGCCATTAAGAATATGGCTCATTAGTCAGCAGTATAGTGGTTGGGTGAAGATGGATAGAGTTTATAGCCATTCTCCAGTCCACAATAAACCTAGTATCAGTTGTAGTGTACATTAATTGTAATGATGGCTGGAGTGTTCTACTCTGATGAAGGTAGTGAAAACTCCACTTCTCTCTCTTGTGTAGCTAGCCACCCCATGCACACACTTTGCCCTGTGTATAAAGTGTAGCTATTCAATTTTGCTGGCACTTTTGATTTGCATTCTATCTATAGCTAGCTACAGCTTATTAGTTAATAAGCAAATATAATTAATACTGTTGGATAATTGCAGCATTATAGTTGTTCAACACATTTACTAGTATAATTATAGCTAGCTAGATCTGGATCAGATGATCAATGTTGCTATGGTGATGTAGATTGTGAATTCCATCTCTGAGTGGGCAAATATACATGTGGGTGTCCCACAAGGGTCCATTTGGGACCTTTACTATTCCATATGTTTGTGAATGACCTGTCAGCAGCACTGCTGTAATCACAGTAATGTTGTACCTATGCTGATGACACTACTGTATATTTCTCTGACAAAAGTGCTAAAGTGGTGGACAAGGTGCTCACAGATGACCTTACAAGACTTACTACATGGCTTGGTATGAATGGCCTGGCAACAATCGTGCACAAAACTCAATTTACGTGCATGTTCAGTATTAATACTTTTAATTCACAAATGTTGCTTGCATGTACATGCATGTCAATCATTAGAAACCTATCATCTTTTGGTCTTCAGGCTGTCTTTTCATTGTTTTGTCATTCTAGTTATTGTGATCGTGCTTGTATTGTTAGGAACCCCATTTATGTCAGCCTATGTGGCTAATGGGGTCACCATGCATAATGCCAAAATAAATATCAAACAAAATAAGAAAGGCCGACATTTTATCGCATATTACAACTGATTAGATAGATACAGGACCAGCAAGTCTTGTGAAGAGCTCTGGATATGAAGAGCCAGGACCTGCAGTTTAGCTAGCTAAATGATGAGTAGATAGCTAGCTAGCAAGGAGCAAATGCTAACAATTGTCTAGCTAGCTGAATATAGCTAGATGCGAGGTTCTCGTAATGTGAGTCGTCAATGGAGAGGTACATTGCTAGGTTAAGTGAGCTGTCGCATGCAAACGTTATGTAGCTACAGGCGCACGCTGCGTCGCATTCACATCAGTTGCAGTGCAGGTCAGCTTCACTTGAATAATTCATGATTATGCCCTGAAATGAGTAAGACCCTGTGATACACAGGATAATGAGAGACCTTTGTTGCACGTATGTTTATGTTATATATCCTTGCGTGGGTGCGGTAAGCTAAGGGGATCGATAGTGCTTCTATTGGTCTGAATTCACCACAGATTGAGGTAATCGCATGGTTTCGTTATAGCTAGCTAAATATGCTGAGCAGCAGTCTATGTGTCCCACGGAGCAACTTGGTGCGAAAGGTAAGGTGATCTGTTCTTCCTCCACTCAGGACTTGGTTGTGCGTCTTCCAATCACAATCAGCAGTGAGCTTCTTCTAGCCAACGCAGAGGCGTGCCAATGAAATGAATCCTTTGCTGCGAGACCTGGAGCGCGAGTTCGGCGCTCTTGCAATCTCTGGCGTGACGGAGACAGGGAAGGAGTTGGGAAGAGGGTCCTATGGCGAAGTGAGGGAGGCCAGCTGGCTTGGGATGCCATGCGCTACGAAGAGGGTGCACCCCATGCTAGTGTCGCCGGCGGAGGGCGACAAGGTATCTCGGGACTTCGTGCTGGAGTGCCGGACGTGGAAGGACCTGCGCCACCCTCACATCGTACAACTGCTGGGCGTGATGTTCGATCCGTCCTCTCCCCTTCCCGTACTGGTGATGGAGCGTCTAAACACCAGCCTCCGGCGTTTCCTGGAGGACAACTCCAAGGAACAGTTTCCTCTGAGCAGAAAAGCCGCCGTCCTGCATCAAGTGGCCTTTGGTCTAGCCTACCTTCACAACCAGAAGCATGTTCACCGCGATCTCTCCACCAACAACATCCTCCTGGACACAGAGAGCTGGAAGGCAGCAAAGATTACAGACTTTGGAGTCACTCGTGTGCTCGATTCAACTAGAAGTCGAATGACTGGCACAAATGTTCCAGGTGTGTGTGTGTGTGCGTGTGTGCGTGTGTGTGTGTGTATGAATGACCGTAGTGTGTGTGTGTGTGTGTGTGTGTTGAAATTGGATTTATGTGCAAAGTCTTACTTAAGATGGTGGGGTATACCTAATTTGCATAAATGTGCAGCGACTTTAATCAACTTTTTATTCATAGTAGGAACTGCCTAGACAGTTCTTGGCTATCTATTTCACTGGTGCATTTACAATACTGCAGTATACTCAAGTGTCCATGTGATGAAGAAAAGTAGAAAGCGCTACCATGCACGTATATTTGGAATGCATCTTGGACATCTCTTTAGCAGTAAAGCGACTACTAACCTTTGTTTCTACTTTATATAGCGACTTCTGTTCATTAATCATCCATTAATCTTTCAAATGTTGTCCTTCCGTGAATAAGCACCTAAAGTGTCTTGACCAGTGATAAAATTGGCATTCCATGGTCTCCCGCTGACTTGGAAGAACATATCTCAAAATGCATGTATGGGCCTTTGCACACATGTCATGAGTATCTGTGTGATATCTGGCAAAATTGACAGAGAGGGGCATCAAAATGTTCAAAATATCAAGCAAGACTGCAATTCACATGGAGCGGTCACAAGACCGTGCATATAAAATGACCAATATTGATGATATTTTTGGCTGCATTTGTGGCAGCTGTAACGGTATTCAAGGTGAATATTCATAATTTATGAATATCATTGAAAACTTGACCAAATGGTCACCTTCAGTGGGAGTGATTGGGTATGTGTATATCATCAATCTTCATTATTAAAGTGCACCACACCATATTGACATAAGGTGCTAGGACACACAAAACAGTCCAATGTAGCTAGCATGTAATGTCAGAGACAGAGAAAACAAAAACACCGAATCCGATCCACTGGATACAGCCATAAGTTTAACACAAGCAGCAGTATGAATCACACACCAAATCTGGCACACCACATTTCACTATAAGATATATGGTTCAGAAGAATAGCAATGATGGTGCAAGGTGTGAAATTGACACAAGTTGTTTGACCTTACCTTTGTGCCCACGCACAAATGGGGGCCGGAAATAGTGGCTAGTGGGCCAGACTAACAACCAGTAGGCACTCCATTTCTATTTACTGTGATACAGTACTCAGCCAGTGTTGGTGGTGTGACAAAAGGAGAACTCAAGTCATTAATTAATATAGTCCTCATTCCTTGCCATGTTTGTGTGTAAATCGTATACACGTGATTTAGAATCGTTAACATATGTTCTCTCACTGTCTCCTGCAGGCACTCCAGCCTTCATGCCTCCCGAGGTGTTTGAGATCCCTGCCCAGTTCAGTGACAAGGTAGATGTGTTTTCCCTTGGGTGTGTCATCATCAGCACCATCACCCACCAGTGGCCAGAGCCAGGCCCGGCTAAGCGCAGAGAAGGAGGGAAAGTGGTAGGTCTGACCGAGTGTCAACGCCGAGAGCAATACCTTGCATTGTTCACTCCACCGGAGAAGAGGCTGTTGCCGAGGCTCACTGAGTGGTGTCTACAAGAGGACCCTTCCGACCGTCCCTCCTCTGCTGTCGTAGTGGAAGAGCTTGCCAAGATCAGTGAGGAAGTGAAGAAGGACTCAACAGGAGAAAGTGTGAGGTGTTTTGTGGGTCAAATGTACTTTTCTATATTGTAGGACATGTGTTTGTGGGAATGGCAATTGCTGTTTTGGATTTGTGTCAGTGGCATTGGCCATCTGTGTTGAAAGCTGTGCATGCTTCTAATTTTGCTCATGTTTCTCTTCCAATATAATTCTGTACATATTCTCATACTGGGTGATTTGATTTTAATGGGAGTACAATAGCACCATACTGAGCCTTGCAGTGGCTGGTATTATTCATTCTTCATTCACCTCCTGTCTCTACATGTTTAGTCCTCAGCCTGTGATTCCATGGCTTCAGTACACAGTAGTGAGCTGGCGACTACCCTACAACGGAAAAAAGATGATGAACCAGATAAGGTAATTGCTTAGGGCATCATCAAGCACATAAATCTCACTCAGTTTGTGTTTTTTGCATTGTGAATAAAGTATCAAAATGTTTATAATAACATGCACCACCACATGTGCCAGAAAGTAAATGTGCTCAATGGCTGAAGAAAAAGACCACCAGCGCAAGTTACAGCCAGTCAGAACCTGCACCGCTGCCATTGGAGTGCACGCTGCAGCAAGCAAATATAAGCTTTCCTAAGGGCATGCCATTGAATTGATGGTGCATGGGAAGAAATTCAATGACATGCCCTTAGGCAAGTTACATTTGCTTGCTGCAGACATACGTACTTACATGTCCACCAGACGAAATACAGCTAGATCAGGTGAATGTGGTGGCTCGGTGAAGTTTGGTCCCAGCTCACTCCTGTAATAGTCATAGATGGATGTGCAATACCGCTGACAAAAGATTATTGTACGAGGCAGCTGAGTCAGTGAATTGTCATTGAGTTGGCTCATTAATTTTGCTGTATTCACTTTCCATGCACCTTGTACTTTAACTTTGTAACCAATTAGTGGTGAATGACCCCTTTATTGGGCAATAATACATATTTACAATCATTGAGTGTCGCAAGACCAATACACTGGTGACTTGTGAATTGGTCAGTTTGAAGCACGGACGATAGATGCTACTCTTTTACACTGTTTGGCATGGCTCCTGAACAGAAGCTAGATTACTTGTAATATGTATGGCTTGTGTATGTTCCAAACTATTGTGCATGGTCTTTGAAGGGCATCCACACTTTAGGCTTACAAAGCTCCAGAAATTTGCTGCACTTCTGCAAAGACTACTGGTATTTTGAATCAGTATCACTGTCATTGTTTCTGATTATCAACCTTGGCAAAGCTTCCAATTGGACGTGCAGTATGAAGGGAGAATTGTGTATATGCCAGCAAAGAATATCATCTGCGTACTATTTCAGAATCACATTCTACAGTTCACACGCAAAGGGGTTACACGCACAAAGGGGTTTCAAACACGAAAGGGTTACACACACAAAGGGGTTACATGCACAAAGGGGTTACACACACGAAAGGGTTACACACACGAAAGGGGTACACACACAAAGGGGTTACATGCACTAAAGGGTTACATGCACTAAAGGGGTTACATGCACTAAATGGGTTACATGCATGAAGGGGTTATCTGCACTTGTGTTTGTGTCTTGTGAAATAGTCTGTAGTGGATATGATACTGTTGCAGCTGCATGGGAATGTTCAGTGTTATTATGTACATGCACTTTATTGAGGTGTTTCCATTGAAGCTCTGGCTGCCTTTGTTCGCAATAAGTATAATTATAGTTGTTATAGTTGTATAGAATTTGTCTGAATTAAAGGATTTGAGAAGAGCCTACGATTTCAGCAAAATCATGAACTGATACCCTTGGCAATGACTATTACTTTTATTGAATCTACTTCCTCTATTACAATAGGAAACTGTTCCTCGGGAGTCATTGTCAAAAGCCATGACTTCCTCTCATATCGAGGAGAAGACAGAGACACTACAAGCCATGGCATCAGATTTTGAAACAGAAGATGTGAAACTTCAGAAGAAGATGCAACTAGAGGAGTTCCGCCAGATCAACATGGATGAGCTCACAAAGGTGCTCACTTGTTTGCTGGTTTGCCAATTTTGCGCAAGTTTCTCTAGCATACGTATGTTAAGTTTTTCATCCTGTTGGCTTGATTAACAATTCAGGAGTGGTTCCATACTTAGCCTTGCAGTGGCCGGTATTATACAATCTCCACCCACTTGTTGTCTCTGCATGTTTAGCCCTCACCTCGTGATTCAATGGCACTAGGGCACAGTGAGCTGGCATCTCCCACACAGCTGAAAAAGAAAGATGAACCAGATAAGGTAATTGCTTTGGCCTGTGCCTCTGTTTGTCTCCCAGCATTTTGAGCCTGCATGACTACTGTTGAAAACTGGTGTGATATGACATAACCCTAGCCGTGTCTCTTATAGCTTATTAAAATCTGTTGTTGATGAGGCAAGATGGCTGCCTGTCCGGAACCACGCAAACAGTGATGTCTCAGTCAGAATCACTCTACCTGAGATATTCACTCGCAATCCATGTTCTCTTTCATGATACGTATGAATTGATGTCTTTAGGACATATCCACATTTCGATTTATGATAAGAAATCATTGCTATTAATCATAGAGGTTAAACTGTAAGCCAGGCATGCATAACTTAATTGTATTCAGCTTGTGATTTATGCATGTGTACCTATACCTATAAATTATGTACCTATATGTATTTATACAGTGCACGTTTGAATTAAGTATGCATCCATGTCACTAAACACTCTTTAGGAATTCCATACTGACGTAGCAAAGTATTTGCCCTTCTCTGGTGTCTTTAATGACCATCAACTTACACTATTTCATTGCAAAGCAACTAAGATTGTTCCAATTGCCAGCAGAACTAACAAGGAAGCCATGCAGAATGTACACAGTCAGCTGCTAGTAGATCAATCTACATAAACTTTACCTCAGCACACACGCATTCCTTACCAGTCTCACGTGCCAGCCCCTCGCTCCCAACCCCTATTTCTCTGTGTGCATTTCTCCACGATCGTGCAATAATATGTGTGCAGAGAAATAGGGGCTAGAAGCGAGAGTGCTACGTTAGTTGACCTGCACGCCACATAACCTTGCCTTCTTCACTTTGTAGTCATAAGCTCATTCATCTAGCAGCCTTTTATATAACCTTGTATTACTGTGATTTATACCATGTCTTCTTGGTAAATATTGGTGCAGTCCTATGCATGTTTGTTAGCTCACCAAACTACACCTGTTACTGCTAAAGAATGTTAGAGCGATGCCAACGACTATGAATGGTAGTCTCGTGCACCAGACATTCGTTCGGATTTACAGACTGGGCAATATTAATTAACTCACTGAGAAATGTGGGATGGATGCAAGACTGCGCGGATGGTTTGTACCTTGGAGTGGTTAACGTTACTGCTGCACTGCCTCCCTCCCCATACATGTCAGTCTCTTGTACCAAGTCAGCTCACTAGAGGAGCAATGGCAGTCACAAGAGGCAACCGTCCACAGGTAGATTACATGTATTGTCATTGTTGTACATAAGATATATTTATGATACAATTGGTGTTTTTATATAGTAAGTTGCACTTCTTACTATGTATTACTAGTGTTATTGTACTTTATAAGTCCTGTTGTTGAAGCAGCAAAACATGGTCGGCTCTCTACAATGAGGAAGCTGTTGGATGGAGGAGTAGGCTCTGCTGAGGACCAGGATAAGGTGAGTACATGGTATGTGTATGTGAGTGTATCAGACGTATT
>OZ025872.1:4222874-4282874 GCA_964019415.1 Ianthella basta | reverse complement strand
TGAATAGCTGTCTTGAGCTCTTCCCGCCTATAGCTGATACAGAGCTGTAGTTGTTGCACCAGGTGCTGACCTGCAGCATACAATGCGGTGCATGCATGCATTCCAGCATGCTTTATTGCAGTGCAGTGGTAAGTTATAATGTGAAGATATATTTGCTTGCAGGTAATGTAAGGGAGGTCACCCTTGTTATGTATAATCATGTTAAATATTTCATAGTACGCCTAATGCTTGCGAATATGATAATGCCATAATACACTACATACAGACTGTAGTAAGCATATGAATCATCGGCATTATCAGAAACAATTTAATCTGTAGCAAAGGACAAACAAGTTCTGCGCTTCGCAGATAGTGGAGAAGGGCTCAGGGAAGATCGATGTCATGCAGCATGCAGCTTCACATCTGCAGGTATGAGTTGCCTGATCATTAAAATTAGCAACTTGCTTGTACCAAAACTAGTCTTTGCTCAATCCATGTTTTTTCTTCTGTCCTCCGGCATTCCAAAATTGGAAATGAACCTTGGCCATTGCCTTCATTGCAGATTGCTGGTATGTCTGCTATACAGATCCATAGTTATCACCCTGCAATGTGTGGTGCACATATTTATTACTGTACTTCAAATTCATCGAAGGACAGAAATTGCTTAGTATACAGCAAACATTCATCACTGTTATTAGTATACATGACAATGAATGCCGTTCCCACCTTCCTTTTATTAAGCTGGGAGTACCGGATAAAGACCCTGAAATATACCATACTCATTCTTCACATCATACCAAGGGTGCACTGGTCCACGAGGATTGAACTTTACTACCCATTGTCCAACATTTGCAGCAGAAATCTTGTGTGTAAGAGGAGGGCTCTTCCTCCTGGCAGGATGTTGAATAATATATTAGCATGCAGTTCATCAATCATATAATATATATATAATAATTTATACATACTTGCACTGTATACATAATATTTGCTAATGGGCATGCAATATATGTACAAGGTATATAATTATAGTAGACAGGGCACACTTACCTACTGAGAGGAGTAGTGACTACCTCACTAACCCCCCTTAGAGTAATGCCAAATGTCTCTGCCTCTTCATTCTCAATGCCTCTGAGCACCATTGACTCAAACCTCTCCAGAGGGTTGCTTCCCATAGCCATCTCCTTTCCCGCCAACTGTTTACCAGGTAGATGCCACTCATCTTTTCTATGTACCTACTCTGTACAGCAACTGACAGACCTAGGTCATCAGAACACGCAAACACTTTCTAAGTACGTACTCTTTCTGCGAAACAGCCACTTTTGCACCCGGCCTCGGCATCATATACATCTAATATTGAGTCCTATTCACCATATATACCCCTGTGTGTTTGTCATGCAGCCATGCATGATAATTATATTCATAGTTGTGTTTCCATTTACAGTCTTGGTTTTCATTAACCTTTGTGTGCCTTGTGCAGGCATGCCCAGGCAGTAGTTGATAAAGGTTACAATGCATGCATGCATGGTGTGTGCATTATAAGGCTCCGATCATGAGCATGGACATGCATGCACACATGCACATACACTCCCACGTACACACACACGCGCACACACACACACACACACACACACACACACACACACACACACACACACACACACACACACACACATGCACACACACATACACACACTGTAAGTGTTCAGATGCAGTGCACCATAGTGAATCTAGTGCTTACGTATCCATGGCCATTGTACTTCAAATGTGACATCATTGCCATCATGCAGTACGTAGATGCAAGAACTTTATGTGCATTATACATGTGAGTGTATGCATAATCACAATGACATAACCAGCTGCAGTGTCTCTATTGGGTACACACAAGGTACTACCATAATAGGAAGATGGGGACATTGCTATGGGAAAACACACTGTGCTTGCCCAGGCAGGCACGAAGTGTCAAACCACAGGCATGTGACCTCAGCACATTACTACTTGACACTCCACTCTCAGCTATCCACCAGTACAGTGCGTACAACCATATGCATGCTTGTATGACATAATGTAGGGCATATACAATAAAGTTAAATGTAATGAGGTTCCAAGATACGGTATAAATCTATGGCCTTCAACAACACTATAAAACTACTATACTAAAAAAATATTTAGCAACAACACTATATTAAGTACTTGAGATATATGAGCCAATCATTTGGGCTTTTGCTCAACAGAGGCTTAAAAGGCAAAGTAAAGGAAGACCGGATGATAATACAAGCAGTGCAAATTACAGAACAAACTTCTGCTCATAGATATGTATCAGGTACAGATGACTCCTAGATACTAATTATTTGTGCTAGCAAACTGAATTTTGCTCTAAACTGTACTAACTGTATCGCTATATAAATGCAGTCTGCATGACCTCCTGTTGGGTTTGTACCTAAAGGCTCTGCCTGTAAAAGGCATTTCCAGCAAGTGTCAGCATGGTAATCACATCCTTTGGATGGTCCTTCACATTTCTGTAGTACCTGCATTCATGTCCTCTCCAATTATCTTGCCAAGCAGCCTACACAGGTACAAAAGTAATGCATAACAGACTGAGTGGAGACACGGTTCAGTTTTGTCACTTACTCTGACAATAGTAATGAGCCTCAGGCAGCTAACAGCTTTGGCATAGTTGAATGCTGTCTCACTGAAGACCACATTGAGGCAGTGAGCTTCCTTTCGATAAACCTCTATCATTTGGTCCTCAGTTGGAATATTCCTGTCAGGAGCACCTATGAGCAACAGTCAATGTAAGCATGAAAGTCACCAATCACCAGCGTGGCTTAGTGAAGTAACGGAGAAATGTACAACAGTACAATTCACATACCACTTCACACCATGGGTCAACCCTCTGCAAGGCGCAATAGCACACATATATTAGTTCCATTCAGACTGAGAGAGACTAACCAATTAGAAGAGCGAGGTCTTGCAAATGACCACATCCTTGGTATTGGGAAGGCTGAATGAACATCATGAGGAAGTACCCCACATCCACCATTGGGTCACCGTTGGTGTGGTGCTTCCAGTCCAGAATGGCCTTCACATTGTACTGTAACATAGGATCACAACATGCATAGTGTAGCTGCAGTCAGGTTAAGTGTACAATAATTACATACACTCATACATACATAACATCAATGTGTCATACGGTATTACGTACGTATACCTTTTCATCAAAAATGAAATTGGAGATGTCCAAGTCACCATGAACAATGCCTGCAGATTGAACAGTGTAGAATAGTGTGTGTAGGACTATTTGTAAGCAAAGATTGCTTGCATTCTTCAGGTGCTCGTACTTGTGCTACGTCCTCTTGGTTCCCTGCTTTGTTCCATGACTGCAAACAAGTCTTTTGTCTTTCTGTCACCAGGGAATGGTACGTAGTTGCCCTTCCATGTTTGGTTCTGAAGATTTAAATGGTAGTAATGTATACATGTATGCAGCTTCACATTCATACATGCATGCAATGTATATACGAATGAATGTACACGCCCCAGTGGATGCACCCTTGCTTCTCGCCTTGCATTTGTTACTATAAATTATTAAGCCAGTTATGGGTGTTTCAATCCTCACCTGCTCGGCCCAAAAATCACTGGAGTCAGTGAACTCATCCTTTCTGTCATTATTGCTGGTCCAGTGCCAGTAGTGCACATTGGCCATAGCCTTCAATGCTGAGCTGCACACTTTCCTTTCTTTGCCCAATGGAATCTCAGAGGCAGACTCAAAACTGGCACCCTATACCAAATTGCAAGTGCAAGTAATATCAAATGTACACACTACAGCTAGAAGAGAGAATAGACTATGTATAGACTCTGTAGAGAACAGACTGTGTATACAAACCTTTATGCATTATTTTGCATTATGTGTACTGCTATAATTGTGCAGAATCGAACCTGAATGAACTGCATGATAATGAACTCTGTTCCAACAATCCTTTCATCATGACTTGTGCTGCAGTATATGGGCTTAGGAACAGGGATGTCTGGTAGAAGGTCTTTCAGTATGGAGAACTCCTGTTTGACCTGCAGGTATATATGTACACGGAACACACGGTCTGGCTATGTAGAATTAGCTAACAATACTGCTGATTGCTAGCTAGCTGCAAGAAGAGCCTGGCTTGTTTGAACTTAACAACCCATGACTGTCCTCTGTATGTAGATCTGTCCGTGATCTTGTATGTTAAGCAATCCCTCTTCTTTCTGTACACAAATGTTTAAATGCACATGCAGAGCAACAACATGCATAATTATGGACATCTAAATGGCGGCATCATCGAACGACAATCTACTATATAAATTATCTGCCATCTATACCTGCCACAAAATCTGTGCAATGTATGCAGGCTTAATTGTGTCGCATTCTAAATAAACTAGGAATGAATGAAACACATTATTTCGGCGGTAGCTAGTACGCTCGCGCCCAGTGGTAAATAGGCGGATCGGAGAGTGCTAGATGTTCTTCTCTCCATCGGGGGAGGTAGCAGGAGTTCCCCGTAGCGCAGAATCTTTTCTAGTAGCCCTTTGCAATGTACATGTAAACAGTGCTCAACTTGCAACGCTAATAATCCGTGTCTATACTGTTTGGCTTAGCCTTCTCACTTTCAAACTTATCTAGCTTTACTTTTACTGTATGACTCACTGTATCGCTAGTTTCCAGAACCTCACTATTATGAGCTCCCTTTCGACGTCCGTAGTTTAGGTATTAAAATGGTCGCGCTATGCAGTTCCTACTTTGTATGCTCCCGAGGGCCATCCGCAAAATAGAAAAACGCTACCGTAGAAATATTCTGTCACTACAAGATGCGGCTAGCATGTACTAATCAAAAATTTGTGCGGGTGTGCGTATAGTTACTAGTAGGTAGCTATTTACCTACTCAGTGGCGTTACTACCAAGTTTGCATCCACTGCGGGGTTGAGCTCCACTTTGTTCCTGAGAGTCCTTAGGCTCCCGCTGTTCCTCGACAGCTGTGCTACGAGTCGGTCAATAGGTGAGCTACCATCAGCCATAGCCATCGGCAACACGTGTCCTCGATGAAGCGTTTATCCAAGACAAGCACTCGTGTGATTCAATTCTTCTTTCACTCTCACTTCACTTAGTTACTTAATAAACGCGCTGGCTACTTATATATACTTGTGTCTCTGGCAAGGGATGTTCAGTGGTCGACTACTGCCTGGTCAGCAAGGAGAATTTCCATATCATTGAAAATTTCAAGGTGACAACCATGTCAGAGAGTGTGGAGGAGATGGATTGCAGAGGGGTGGTCACTAGAACACCTGACCACTCCCTTATGAGCTGGGAGGTTGCAACTGACTGGGTTAGTGGGATGGAAGAAGGCAAGGAGGAAGGTGAACTTAAAGATGGCATGGTAAAGCGGTACGCGGTCCCAGAGGGATACTTGGAAGGTGAGGTGGAGAGGGTGAGGTTGTTGACGGATAAAGTGGAAACAGCAGGGAATGACCAGGAAGTGATTGATGAAATATACGGAGAATTGACAGAGATGATGAGACAGGGATTGGTAGAGATGAAGGTGAAGAGAGGTAAAGGTGGGCAACCATGGTTCACCAAAGAGATTGCCAAACTGAAGAAGGCTTTCCACAGGGCAGAGAGAGAGTGGTTGGAGTGTAATGGTAGTGATGCAAAGAGGGGGAAAAGGAGAGACTATGTTGAGAAGAGAAGGGAATATAAGAAAGCAGTGAGTAGAGCGAAGAGAAGTTTTGATGAAAGCAGACGAAATGAACTGGATAGAGTGATAAGAAATCCTAAGAAGTGGTGGAGAATGGCAAGAAAGCTGGGCTTGACAAACGGTAAAAAAAAGAGGAGTGACATTGGTAAGGTATATGATGAGCTGGGTGTGGTGAGACAGGGTAAGGAAGCCGTAGGGGTATGGAAGAGATACTTTCAAAATGTGTTGAATGAGGGGGGAAGATCAGAGGTTCAGGGAGATGAAGGGGGAGAAGAGGTAAATGGGGGGAATGAATTGTTAAATGAAGATGTGACAAGAGAAGAAGTGAAGCAGGCTTTGGACACTTTGAAGCGGAAAGCAGCCCCTGGGAGTGATAGGCTAACGGCTGAAATGGTATGCAGTGATGTCCTGGTGGATTTTTGGTGTAGCCTCTTCAGTTGGTGCTGGAAGAATGGGATGGTTCCCTCGGAATGGCGAAGAAGCACCGTGGTCCCCATACCAAAGAGGAGTAGAAGTGGGGTATGCAAGACAGAGGATTTCCGGGGCATTTCATTACTGCCAGTTGCTTATAAGGCGATGTGCAGTATTGCTCAGAATAGGTTGGTGCATGTAGTTGAAGAAAGGAAGCTGGTGGCAGAGGAGCAGGGAGGGTTTAGAAAAGGAAGAGGGTGCAGAGATCAGTTAATGACTTTGGTATTATTGGGGCAGGTGAAAGCAGTGACAAAGACAGAGATGTTTGCCAGTTTTATTGACTTTAAGAAGGCATATGACAGGGTGGACAGAGGGAAGTTGTGGAGGTGTTTAGAGGGAATGGGGTTAGGAGGTCGCCTCTCAGCTTTCCTAAAGGCAGTTTATGAGGATGTGAGTTGTGAAGTGAAGGTGGGAGAGGGACGAAGTGAACCTTTCAAAGTAACATGTGGGTTGAGACAGGGATGCATCCTTTTGCCACTGTTATTCTCCTTGTATATCAATTCACTGATAACTAAGCTGAAAGAGGCAGGAGTGGGGGTAAAGTGCAGGGGTCAGCTAATCTCAGTGTTGTTGTATGCAGATGACGCAGTGATTCTTGCAGAGGATGAAAAATCTATGAAGCATGGGTTGAACACATTAGTAGAATGGTGTAATGAATGGTCAGTTGAAGTGAATGTGGAAAAATGCGGGGTAATGCATGTGAGAAGGACAGGTATGAAAAGGACGGAGGAGAAGTTTGATGTTGGAGGTGAAGAGATTGCAGTGGTGCAGGAGTACAAGTATCTTGGGTGTGTGATTGATGAGCACCTGCAAGGTACGAGAATGGTGGAGGAGAGAGGAAAGGCGGGAGCAAGAGCACTAAGTGACTGGCTCAGAAGGTGCAGGGCCACTGTGGGGGAAGTGAGAGGAGCTACCTTTGTGAGGCTGATGGAATCTCTCGTTGAGTCTGTGCTATTGTATGGGGCAGAGGTATGGGGTTGTGGAGCACAACTCGGGCCAGTTGAAAATGTGCAGATGCGGGCGGCAAGAATCTTTTTAGGGGTGGGGAGACTACACCCTTTGGTCTCCCTGCAATTTGAGATGAACATGCTACCAATGAAATGGGTGGCAATGAAGAGAAGTATTGAGTTCTGGGTACAGGTAATGAGGATGACTGATGGCAGGTTATTGAAAGTTGTGATGCTTGAAGCCTTGGAAGTAGGGTGTAAAGTACGGTGGGTGAAAGAGCTACAACAAAGTTTGGTGAGGTTCAAATGGAAGGGGTTAGATGCTGAGGCCGTGAGTGGGTTGACATTGAAAGAAGTAAAGCAGGTGTTGAAGGACATAGCATGGAGGGAAGTGAGAGAAGTATGGAGGGAAGCAGCTAGGGAACGGCCAAAGCTGGAAGTGATTGGGAGTTTAATGGATGCTGAATGCAAGGCGCGGTGTGTGGAGATAGAGTGTAAGATGCAAAGGAGGATGATGGTGAAACTACGAGGGGG
This sequence comes from Ianthella basta, assembly GCA_964019415.1. Classification (NCBI taxonomy): domain Eukaryota; kingdom Metazoa; phylum Porifera; class Demospongiae; order Verongiida; family Ianthellidae; genus Ianthella; species Ianthella basta. The sequence continues at coordinate 4,275,220 of OZ025872.1, read as the reverse complement.
AACAGCAGAATTAAGGGTAGAAACTGGCAGATGGTGTGGGTTAAGTAGGGGCGAACGACTTTGTAAGAACTGTGACAGTGGTGAAGTGGAAGATGTCAAGCACTTTGTGTGCCGGTGTGTATTTGTGGCAGAAGAGAGGAGAGAAATGGCAAGGCTGATGAATGAGATAGTGGTGGGATGGGAGAGCATGAAGGATGATGACAGGGTGATATGGGTACTGGAGGAGGCATGCAAAGATGGAAGAGTGCGGAAGGCGCTGCAGAGGATGTGGCAGAAAAGGACAAGCTGCCCTTAAAGAACTATGCCCATTGTGATTCTTTTGACACTGTTACATTTAATTATATTATAGTGCTGCATGGGGCTGACACCCTAGTGTTTGTATTATACAACACGGTGCACTTAAATAATAATATATCATACTATAAGGCGTCTCTAGGTCAAGGAATTTATGCCTAAGAATGTGCACTGTTCTTGGAATAAGTAGCTACACAGAAATATCCCGAGCGCATTGTCATTGTTTGTATAATACTTGTTTGGGCGTGCCTGGGCATGCATGTCCATGTCCTGACTTCCGCATAATTATTATAGCAGCCTGCATGGTGCCAGTGAGACTGGATGTTTTGAAGATGGCTGCTTAGAGCATGCAGTGACCATCTTAGGTTTCAGCCGTGTATTTGTGTGCCCAATATTATGTAGCAGTACAGTGCAACAGAACATCGGCTCTGGTGGATATGGACTTCTGTTCATACAATATAAATTTAATATTATAATTGGAAATGTCTGTACATCATGTTATGAAAGGGTTGGACACTCACTGTTTAGACTGTATAGTTTACAAAAGGACTGTCTAGCGATCATTGCAGTCACTTCCTTCGGGCCGGTGGTCTTTCATGCATTTATGCTACCCAACCTCATATCCTGTCCACCCATCTCTCCAGACAGTCTACATGAGTGAGATAATCACATGCATTAATGGACATTTTCAGAATAATAATACAGTGGGCTCTGATTTATCCGACATCTCTTTATCCGAAAACCTGATTTATCCGACGAAAGACTAAGGAACAGAAGTGCTAAATTCTACTGTATAGATACTTTTTTATGTGACATCTGATATATCCGACAAGTTTTGGGGGAACAGATAACATCGGATAAATCAGAGCCCGCTGTATTATTTGTTACTTACATTACATACAGCACCGTGTGAACTAAGTGCAGTAGTTGAATCCAACAATGCAATGATGTGCAATTTGCGGACTCAGACAATGAACACCCACTCATTCACTTCTAGGGAAGTGTGCAAACACTGCGAGTTACTTGCAATTTTGCTTGATTGTATATAGCACAACACGTAAGCCTCTTTGCATGCTACATCGAGCACACTGTGATTCACACTATAGCTATATGTGTGAACTGGATTAGCTAGAGAACTCCTATATAGTGCACTACCAAACCGGTACAGAGAGGAAAAATGAAAGTATAACACCATCCTGAGATCTATTGCTGAATCGCAGTTGGTTCCACATGGACTCCCATTGTCAAGCAACTATCATAGGCAGTTAGCCTAAGCAAGGGGGCTACTCTGCTATAGACCTACATGGCTCTCATTATTGTTTAATTTTTGAAAAGCACCTCTCTCGGGCAAAAATACTGCCAGATTATGGGCTACCACAGCTACGGATGCATGTAACAATAAGATGCCACAATGCTTGAAGTTGCTCTTCTCAGTCACCTTTTGTACGTGCATAAGTCAAAATAGACCACCATGGCAATCCATCACATCGCACATACATGCAGTAAGCAATAATTATATGAAGTGAACAATAATTATTATATTATTATATAGAACCTGTACAGACCTTGAAGTAGAAGCACTATATGGTATATACCTAGCTACTTACACTGTTCATCTGTCACTATACAGCAAGCTTATGAGCATATAATCTGTTAATAAGTATTACATAACTAGCTCTGTCTGTAGAAGAATTGCCCTGCAGCTGTGAGCATGTCCATTACCTTCTTTAAATGGATGATCTCTTATGATGTTCACATACTGCCCAACTTCGTGATCCTCCCAGTCACCCAAGGCAGCCTTCATAGTGACAACATATGTGAAATGGAACATTATGCATTAATTTGTATTGAAGGATGTATCTAGTGTTTTGCAGTCAGCTCAATTGTTATGTCTATAATAATGCAATTTGAATTATTTCGTTCATAGCTAGCTATTATAATTATGTAAATGCCTTGAGTGCTTCATTGTAAGTGTATTATTGTGCATCGTTGAATTTAATGCGTAGTGTCCCCCTAGTACATTACCCATTTAATACATAGTGTCCCCATAGTAGACTACTCATTTAATGCATACTGCCCCCCTAGTACACTACCCAGTTAATACATAGTGTCCCCTAGTACACTACCCAGTTTATACATAGTGTCCCCTAGTACACTACCCATTCAAGGCGTAGTGCCCCCCTAGTACACTACCCATTTAATACGTAGTGTCCCCCTAGGACACTACCCATTTAACACATAGTGTCTCCCTAGTGTGCTACCCATTTAATACGCAGTGTCCCCCCTAGGACACTACCCATTTAATGCATACTGTCCCCTTAGTATACTACCCATTTATCACGTAGTGTCCCCCTAGTACACTACCCATTTAATACGTAGTGTCCCCCTAGTACGCTACCCATTTAATACGTAGTGTCCTCCCTATAACACTACCCATTTATTACGTAGTGTCCCCCCTAGTACACTACCCTTTTACTACGTTGTGTCCCCCTAGTACACTACCCATTTAATACGTTGTGTCCCCCTAGTACACTACCCATTGAAAATGTAGTGTCCCCCTAGGACACTACTCATTTAATATGTAGTGTCCCCCTAGTGCACTATCCATTTAATACATAGTGTACCCTAGTACACTACTCATTCAAGGCGTAGTGTCCCCCTAGGACAGTACCCATTTAATGCATAGTGTCTCCCTAGTACACTACTCATTCAAGGCGTAGTGTCCCCCTAGTACACTAGCCATTGAAAATGTAGTGTCCCCCTAGTACACTTACCATTTATTACGAATTGTCCCCCTAGGACACTACCCATTTAATGCTTACCGTCCCCCTAGTACACTATCCATTCAAGGCGTAGTGTCCCCCTAGTACACTACCCATTGAAAATGTAGTGCCCCCCTAGTACACTACCCATTTAATGCGTTGTGTCCTTCTAGTACACTACCCTTTGAAAATGTACTGTCCCCCTAGTACACTACCTATTTAATAGCAGTGTCCCCCTAGGACACTTCCCATTTAATGCACACTGTCCCCCTAGTACACTACCCAATTAATAGCAGTGTCCCCCTAGTACACTACCCATTTAATACGTAGTGTCCCCCTAGTACACTACCCATTTAATAGCAGTGTTCCCTAGTACATTACCCATTTAATAGCAGTGTCCCCCTAGTACACTACCCATTTAATAGCAGTGTCCCCCTAGTACATTACCCATTTAATAGCAGTGTCCCCCTTGGACACTACCCATTTAATACGTAGTGTCCCCCTAGTACACTACCCATTTAATAGCAGTGTCCCCCTAGTACACTACCCATTTAATACGTAGTGTCCCCCTAGTACACTACCCATTTAATAGCAATGTCCCCCTAGTACACTACCCATTTATTACGTAGTGTCCCCCTAGTACACTACCCATTTAATAGCAGTGTCCCCCTAGTACATTACCCATTTAATAGCAGTGTCCCCCTTGGACACTACCCATTTAATACGTAGTGTCCCCCTAGTACACTACCCATTTAATAGCAGTGTCCCCCTAGTACACTACCCATTTAATACGTAGTGTCCCCCTAGTACACTACCCATTTAATAGCAATGTCCCCCTAGTACACTACCCATTTATTACGTAGTGTCCCCCTTGGACACTACCCATGCCATTTGATACGTAGTGTCCCCTTTGTACACTACCCATTTAATACGTAGTGTCCCCCTAGTACACTACCCATTTAACTACTGCACTTAGTTCACACAGTGTGCTGTATGTAATGTAAGTAACAAATAATATTATTCTGTATATGTGCATTATTGCATCTGAGGGGAGGAGAGGGGAGGTGATAGGGAGGGGAGGGAGAAGTGGACAGAGGTAAGAACAGACTAGCTAAACACCATTGCAAGGAATTCAGTTGACTTGGTACATCTTTGCACACTGCATAGAATGCATGTTACCATGTGTGGAGTGTACTTACTATATGGTGTCTGGAGGCAGCGTGGACCAGTGAACCCATCTGGACAGGTGCAGGTGTCTGGAGCTGAGCAAATTATCCCATATTGACGAGGTGTGGTGCAAACAGCTGTGTTCAATGCAAGGGAGGATTATTTGAGGAAATTGCTAAAAGTGTCACCTCAAGTATCTAGTCTATAATGCCACTCCACTGACAGATCTGTATGGAATTGTTAGTCATCATAAACACAGTCAACTGTTCACTCAAACTGTAAGAAATGGTCACTCTACCCCCACCACATAATCACAGAGGTGCTCCTCATGTTGCTTAGCAACAGTGACATCACTCCCACCGCACCCCCCTCCTTTCCGCAGCACCAATTAGCACATCTGTAGCTATATATAGCCTATATAGTTCACTCTTGACTGCTCACTTCTGGTGTTCCATCAGTACCTTCTGCTGTGCTCGGTCCAGGATGAGGTGAGGGCCAGGATACGGTTAAGTGGGTCTACTGCTCCACGAGCAGGCAATAGAGTCACGAACAACTCATATTGTCTCATTGACCATGTCTTGAGTAGAACTCCTCTCCAACTCTGCCTGCATGGAGCAGTTGACAGACAGACTGGATGAGTGAGTCTTTGACCTCCCTGTTCAGTGTTAGTGGAGAGGTGTTCCATGGAGGAGGCTTGATACCTGTGTGGCTAGTAGTACCACACCGCTCATCCATGGATATACTCGACACTATGAGTCCTCCAATACACTTGGGGATTTCCTTGTTTATTCCAAAAATGGCAGCCAAGAAGAACACGTGCCAAACGAGTGACGTTCCTTCCCGTCAACATTGTGGCCATGTTACAGCGCTGAGTGACATCTGCGTACATTATGATGATGATAAGCAAAGGGGACGTAGTGAGTGTGCCAGTGACTGGTAAGTAAGTAGCTAGGAATGTGGAATACAGGAGTGTGTTGTATGAATCTGTGGGTGTGTGTTTAGTTTGATTGTTTTGTGTATCTTTAAATTGCAATAGCGTCATGGCTCAAGCTTACTACTGGGCCGAAAAAGGAGAGACTCATGTTGGAATCTGTCCTCTCCCGTGTTCAACATTTTGATTGTGTTTCTGGGACTACTGGTGTTGAAGTGGCTGCCGTCCACAAAGAATGGGAATGGGATTTATCAGCCTATTATACATTCCAGGACAACATTGATTGTACTATCTTACTGGTCTACTCAAATTGAAGAAGTTTGCTGAGAAACGCACAGAGTTTCCGGTAGCAGATCTAGAGGGGGATCCAGGGGTGCAAAGGAACTCCACTTTTGCTAGACTTATACAGGATTTTGAGCTGACTGCTGGGGCAGACACAGCCAACTCCTTTGACCACATCCTCCTCTTCTTCTACAGACAACTGTGTCACTTAATTACTCCATTGACATTGGCAACACTCTCCTCATTTTCCACAATTATTTTGTGGACATGGTCCCCATTGTGGTTAGAGTCACAATCCAGATTTACACTCAGAGTCAGGTGGAGACCCTCAGTACCTCCCTCTCCCTCCCCCACGAGACAACCGATGGTGATGGTCGTGGAACACACATGGGGCTGGTCCAGTTCAGAAGAAGAAGGCAACAGTTGGTAAAGTTTTGCTCAACATTTTAGGTAGTCCATCCAATGGGACAGTTAGATCACAATTGCTGCTGTGCCGATCTACATGAGTGATGAGTGCAGTGGTAGCATATAGGGGGAGGGGAGGGGTGGGGCAGAGGGAGGGGCAGTGGGAGGGGCATAGAATAAATTTTATTTAGTAGCTATCCAAACCATGTACATTATTAGCTGTCCCTTGTACGACTGGTGCAAATTTCTTGTTTCCTGTTATTGTATATTGTGTATGTTAGTACTGTATAGACCAGCTGTACAAGTGAGCCACAGTTTGCATGACTACTAAATGTTACGGCAGATGGTGTTTACTGTGGCAATCTACGTCAATGGTGTGTACATGTGGTAACATGTGGGGGAGAGGGAGGTGTGTGTGTCTGTACATTGTGAATTGAGTGTGGAGTATGTATTCACTGGTCTCTGTTGTGTGCTTAATGATGTGTTAGGATACATGGAGGAGTCACTTACAGTGGAACCTCCCTTTTAAGGACACTCTAAATGCAGAACACTTCTGAAATTAGGACTCTTGGACCATGTAATACTGCAATGGTGCTGCATGTGAAGAGCTAGTGTGATGCGATGTGCTCTCCCCCCATACGTAAAGGTGCTAGGCCTCCACCTCATCTACAGGACACCCAAGAGGATGGTATTGAGTCCATGGTCTACAACGTGCTTGTGTATGGAGAGGGGCGGTATGGGGCTTACATTCCTGTGGCAATGCACTCATGCGATTATTCAGAAGAAACCAATACTTGCATCATCTCAGGTATGCCCACACACACCCCTTCATTTGTTGCTTTGTGCCATTTCAAGTGAGGAGGGAGCCATTTTGGCAATATTTCACCATTTCTGTGCAGGTAATATTGTTACCAAGGTAACGGGGGCCCTTATTGGAGTGGTTGGAGTCTATGCATGTTTCATTGGACATCGCCTCTTCCATATTGGTGAGCATAGGGAGTTTCCTGTAATTAGCAGTGTAGTCAAGGTGTTGTGTTGCATGTGTTGACTGCTGTTCATTTTGATGCCCACCCTCAGAGGTTCCCATTCTAACTTTGACAATGTGGCCATTTGTGTTGTACTGCATTTTGGAAGTACACTTGGGATGGTCTGAGCTGGGTGTGTTACTACACACGTGCGCAAGCGCGCACACGCACACACACACACACACACACACACACACACACACACACACACACACACATACACCATAATTTTAGACTGTAAGCTCACAACACCTTATCTCACAGCACTACCCCTCCCCCTTCACACCCTCCCCTCCCCCTTACACCCATCCCGTTCCCTCTCACACCCTCTCCACCCTTCCCCTCCCCCCTTCCCTCCCATTCCCTCCCCTGCAGAAATCCACCTATGTCTGGTGTGGCTAGCCCCCTTTGTGCTGGAGATTGTAGTGCAGTTCTTGCTGAGCTGCAGACGCCCTCCCTTTCCTTCACAGTCTCTCTACCACAAGTAGAGCCAGAAGAGGAAGGCGAGGAGGGAGAGGAGAAAACTGGGCCTCAGCAACGACCAAAAGGGACTGAGAACATTAGCAGGATCTCCACAAGAGACCAGCCCACTGTTGGGACCCAGCACATCACGAGGATCTCACAGACTGAACTGAATACAGTGTTGTGTGTGTGTGTGTGTGTGTGTGTGTAGGGAGGATACTCAGCATACATTGCTTTCAACCCATCACTGTAGCTACTGTCATTATTGTAAGTACCCATGTCAATGGAATGTCATTAATACTGTTGACTGCCACATATCGATCTCCAGTGAGTGGGAGGGCAGAGCTGGAGGAAAATGGCCATCTTGATGTATATATAATGTCTACACATTGTGCAGTATGGCCATGGTCAATATAATTACAGCTAATTGACTATTGTCCAAACACTTAGCCATCTATAGCAACTGGTCCAGTGGTAAAATACAAGTGTAATGACACGTTCAGTAAGAATAGCCAAGTCTGCATGCATGGCTGACTTTGAAGTTACAGGCTCCGTAAATTATTTATTTTTGTGCCGTCTCGAGAACGCCATACTTATATACTTCTGTTTAGCCATCGCCAGGCAGGGGGCGGGGCACAACCGTCTGGGGCGAGACGAAGATGGCCGGAAGGATGACCTTGCCAACCAATGTCTGAAATTTCAGGTTCGATAGTTGAAGATGGCCGAAGGGAAGTCAAGTGTCGCGATCGGTTGTCATTGCGATGACGACGAAGATCCGTTTCCTAACAGTTGGCGGTATTCTAATGCATGGCGCTGTGAGTTTCTTCTGTTGAGTGGCGGGCGGCTCTGTATGGCCTGCGTTTGCCTTACCGAGTAGGTATGTATCCCCAGTTGTCGTATTCTACCGATCATTAGGTTAGCTACGCTACATACATGATAACTGTCTTTATCGTTCGGTTAAACAATCAGAGCCGTTACCCTCCTAGGTATTGGGGCAGCCGGTTAGACAACCGGTTACCCAGTTGATTAACAGGCGTCCAGTTGCATAGCCAGAATGGTTAAGAAACCGTGCGGAACATATACAGCAATAACAAAGACAGTTAGATGTAAAGATTGTTTTTGCATATTCACTGTCACTGTCACTGTAAGAGTTATGCAGCATGTGTAGTAGTCTGATGTGTTGCAATTGGACTGTGTTCTGTTGATCAGTTTCACAGATCCCAAGTGGCCCCTGTCCTCACAGTAGGCCTGATCTAACCTGTTCAAAGCCAAAGAATGTGCCAGTTAGCTCAACTGGTGAGGCCCTCCAACAATGTGCTACACTTCCTTGATGACTTTGTCAAACTAAACACACAGTCTCAACATTTGTTGTGACTCCAATCCTAATTACCTACTTCAAGGAGGTCCTGTTAAATTACCTGCTGACATGTCTAACTTGATACTAATACCTGAGAACTATTGTTCCCCAACACTGCCCCAGTCATACTTAATTGTAAGTGTTTTGTGCAGCTGTAAGCACTTCTACACTGCTCTCTGTGTGTTTGCAGTTCCAGTAATGTCCAGCAGCCCCTATCCTCCTAGTGGTGCTGCACTAACCAGAGCACAGCTCAGAGAAATGGGAGCTAGCTCAACTGGTGAGGAATCTCCACCAATATGCTAGACACTCTCTCGTGCATGTGTGTTCGTATGTGTTGTGTGTGTGTGTGTGTGTGTGTGTGTGTGCATGTGTGTTCGTATGTGTTGTGTGTGTGTTGTGTGTGCGTGTGTGTGTTTGTGTGTGTGTGTGTGTGTGTGTGTGTGTGTGTGTGTGTGTGTGTGTGTGTGTGTGTGTGTGTGTGTGTGATTTTACTTATTTGCTCAGTTTCAGAGACTTCAAGTGTCCAAAATGAAGTCAGTGGTACTTTACTGGTAAGTAGCCTCCATCACTCTGCCGGACAGCCTTGATGCTGTACATTTATGTGCACACAAGTGGTTGAATGGGTCTGTGTATGCCATGAGTGTATCCATTCCCACCTCTTCACATGCGTACACTGCAGACTCTGCACAAGCTATGGTCTCTAACGTCTTGACACAGACAGTGTCCGGTGAGTGGGCTACGTAGCTTTGTCACTTGTGAGGGTTGTCTTTGAGAAATGCCCTACTCTCTCTGCAGACCGCCCAGAACATCTTATGCTCTTTAGAACACATGTGAGCAGAACAGCTGCAGGCGAGGGGAGAGCTGTTCTGGAAGGAGTGGGACTTAAGTCTACCGCAATAAGTGCGTGTTTCACAAGCCATTCTCAGAACGAGGAGGAAGCAGTACAATTAGGTCTTACTAAATGGATAGGAGGCCAAGGCCGCCAGCCTCCAACCTGGACAATGCTTCTGGAGGCAATGGATTATGCGCAGATTGCTCAGCAAGATGTTGAGGGCCTGGAGAAGAAACTGAGCAGTAGTAAGTGTTTGCATTTGAGAGCAGTGTGTGCACTGGTGCGTGTGTGTATGTGTGAGTGTCACTTGGCAATGAAGGTGTGCTTCCTACTGTGTGTATACCCCTCTGATATGGGATGTGGTTTGACATGAAGTTGTGTTTGGTGTGTTAGTGACTGAAGTGTTCCCCTTCAATCCATACCAGACACCTCAAAGCTGTTGGGTCAATGTTAACTTTGTCTATACTTTCCTATTGCACTTGCAGGATTCTAAGATGGTGGCACACTTTGTGTCAATTTTAAAGCACACACTGCATAGGAACTGACATCACTTTTGTGTAACACAATTTCATTTATTTATAGTGTGACTTTCTTTAATTCATGCATGCTCACTTATTACGTATCTCCCTTTTACATAAGCCACAGTGTACCCCATGTATTGTATACGTATCTGAACTCTTCTATTTTACGTAAGTTTTGACCAGTTTAGCTGACTGTGTACTGAATGAGCTGTACACTGTATGCGCACCACACTGTCATGTGGATATATTGGCATCCAGTTTAGAACAGGCGCCAGCTAGTGCTGCTATATAATGCAGCTCCTAGCTATATATAGCTGGCAAGATCCAAAAAGCATGCATGTGCCATGCATGCTGGCCCATGTAGAATTGGCTGCCAGTGATGTGTGAACACACATCAATGTAAAACATTAATTGACCTCATCGTGGAGCACATGGGCCCAGGGTATGTGCAAATTATGTGACTGCCATTAATTGTAATAGTGGAATTAATTATTAGCATAAGATGCAACATATAATTGTGCTATATGAATATGAAAGGATTAATGTATGTACATGGCACTTTGATCTGTCAAGACGTGCGTATAATTATACCATACCGAGTAAATGTAACAGTACATACCCAATATAATATTATACTGCATAATATTATTGGAGCAAAATTAATTAAATTAATTAAGTGGGACAATACAGTACATACAGGGAAAATAAGGTTTAATATGTATAGTGTAATATGTATGGTGTGATGAGGTGTGGGAATTAAATGGAGATAAAGATCGGTATTGCAGGTGTTACAGTTAGTTTGTGTCAAATCATCATTCAATATCTCAAGTCAGTGTTGACCTAGAAGTGTCCCTTTGCAAGAGAGAAGGCAAAATCAGTCGCAAAAATATGGTCCGCAACATAGTCCATGTAGGCTCCGCCTATAAGCTCCTCCCCCTGGTAACCCAGGCGATGTGACTTCCAGCACATTTGACCATTTTGCTGCACCTCAGGCCATATGTTGTCCATGGCAACCGGCACAGTAGGGCTGTTGGGTATGAGAATTATCACTTGTTGGTCCACTTGCACTCCATTGTTGAGGAACTGACCTGTTGTTGTATTGAGGGGAGGGGAGGTGCATGTGTGTGTGTGTGTGTGTGTGTGTGTGTGTGTGTGTGTGTGTGTGTGTGTGTGTGTGTGTGTGTGTGTGTGCATGTGTGTGTGCTTGTCTGTGTGTGCATGCGTGTATGGTCACATCATTGAATGGCACAATGGCACATATGCCTGTTCTCACTTCTTACCACAATAGGGAACTACATAATTAACTATTATACAGATTGGCACCAATTTAGTATGCTACATTTAAGTGCATAGTGACCTTAAGCTTGATACAAGTACTTCCACATTGTGGAAAAGCTCTGTTGATATACACAATCCTGTATGCAGCAGATCATGTTGCAGTCTGAGCAGTATTGACCTATCTGTTCCGATTAACATTTGAAATATTATTGCAAGCTCTATCGCTGGGCCACTCACGAAAGTTCATGTTCTTGCAGCAGATACAGCAATAACTCAGACGTCATCAAAAGAACATATATAATGCATCACTGCTCCACCCCTATGTATCAGCCCTCACCCAGGATGTGTGTTTGTCCTCCATGTGTGTGTGTGTGTGTGTGTGTGTGTGTGTGTGTGTGTGTGTGTGTGTGTGTGTGTGTGTGTGTGTGTGTGTGTTAGAATGTATAATTATGACATCACTCACATCCAACCACGAATCTCCCTTCTCTTGTCCCTCAAGGGCTGAACTTGACTACAACTGCTTGCCCACCTGCCTTCTCACCTTTCTCCTGCCACACTTTGTAGGTGAGACTTGGCATAATTCTTCATCCTGTGTGGAGGTAGAGAGTAACAATGTGTGACCTTCTGAATGGTGCATGCGTGGCATGCATGGTGAAGAATGTCACATAGCTATGTGATCAAGTGAAGAGGAAGGTTTGCAGAGCTACATGCAAAATAACAGCATATCATGCAAGTTTCTACAATAAAGTTTAATTTATTATATCACAAGGTATTTGATCTGTATGCAGTTATATTCTGGTAAGATCACTGGTTTTACATGCAATCAAATTAATATAAGAAGCCAGCTGCAGAGTGAAGCGTGCATACTAGATGTATAGTCTTGTCAGAGGCACTATAACACCGTTCAATCTCTTCTATGATTAATACATGACCCTAATTGTTTGGTCCTTCGAATCATGCTAGACCCAGACAAGCTCTACACCACACTGTATCACCGTCCATATACAACCACATGAACTCCCAGTAAAGTAACTGCTCTACAAGCACATCCTCCAGTTTCTTGTGTTATCACTCACTCAATGTAAACATTTTATAGTAGCACTGTTATGGATTAAATTACCAATAGTCTAATATTCTCCAACAGATAGTGACTGATGCTGATAGCCAATCCAATGTTATAAGCTCATGCCTATGATGTCATTGAAATGGCCAATTATCCAAACTAGTACTGAAGCAAGAACAACAGTTCACTTGATTTGTGGTGTTAACAAGGAAAGCATATGGTATATGTTGCTTAAGACCAAGCACAAGTTTGCCAATGCCAACCATGTATGGGATGCTGGAGCTGTTATTGGCCAGATACCAATAGCCATTTTGATTACTGCATGCAACTCTTCTATACACAGTAACATCATGGTGACACCCTGTGCCATTAAGGGCATGGCTCAGTAGTCAGCAGTATAGTGGTTGGGTGAAGATGGACAGAGTGTATAGCCATTCTCCAGTCCACAATAGACCTATCAGTTGTAGTGTACATTAACTGTAATGATGGCTGCATGGAGTGTCCATCTCTGATAAGGTAGTGAAAACTCCACTTCTCTCTCTTAAGATATAGCTACCCCACACACTTTGCCCTATGTGTAAAGTGTAGCTATTCAATTTACTGGCACTTTTCATTTGCATTCTATAGCTAGCTACAGCTTACTAGTTACAATGCAACATCATAGTTGTTCAATGCATATACTAGTATAATTATAGCTAGCTAGATCATGATCAGATCAATGTTGCTATGGTGATGCAGAATGCATGTGAATTCAATCTCTGAGTGGACAAATATACATCTGGGTGTCCCACAAGGGTCCATTTGGGACCTTTACTATTTCATATGTTTGTGAGTGACCTGCCAGCAGCACTGCTGAAATCCCAGCAATGTTGTACGCATGCTGATGACGCTACTGTATATTTCTCTGACAAAAGTGCTGAAGTGGTGGACAAGGTGCCCACAGATGACCTTACAAGACTTACTACATGGCTTGGTATGAATGGCCTGGCAACAAATGTGCACAAAACTCAATATACGTGCATGTTCAGTATTAATTACTTTCAATTCACAAGTGTTGCTTGCATGTACATGCATGTTAATCATTACAAACCTATCATCTATTGGTCTTCCTGCTGTCTTTTCGTTGTTTTGTCATTTAGTTATTTGAGCGTGCTTGCATTGTATTTATATCAGCCTATGTGGCTAATGGTGTCACTATAATACCAAAATTAATATCAAACAAAATAAGAAAGGTCGACATTTTATCGCATAATTACAACTGATTAGATAGGTACAGGACCAGCAAGTCTAGTGAAGAGCTCTGGATATGAAGAGCCAGGACCTGCAGTTTAACTAGCTAAATGATGAGTAGATAGCTAGCTAGCTAGGAGCAAATGCTAACAATTGTTTAGCTAGCTGAATGTAGCTAGATGCGAGGTTCTCGTAATGTGAGTCGTCCATGGAGAGGTACATTGCTAGGTTAAGTGCATGAGCTGTCGCATGCAAACGTTATGTAGCTACAGGCGCACGCTGCGTCGCATTCACATCAGTTGCAGTGCAGGTCAGCTTCACTTGAATAATTCATGACTATGCCCTGAAATGAGTAAGACCCTGTGATACACAGGATGAGAGACCTTTGTTGCACGTATGTATCCTTGCGTGGGTGCGGTAAGCTAAGAGGATCGATAGTGCTTCTATAGGTCTGAATTCACCACAGATTGAGGTAATCGCATGGTTTCGTTATAGCTAGCTAAATATGCTGAGCAGCAGTATAAGTGTCCCACGGAGCAACTTGATGCGAAAGATAAGGTGATCTGTTCTTCTTCCTCCACTCAGGACTTCGTTGTGCGTCTTCCAAGCAGCCAATGCAGAGGCGTGCCAATGAAATGAATTCTTTGCTGCGAGAGCTGGAGCGCGAGTTCGGCGTTCTTGCAATCTCTGGCGTGACGGAGACAGGGAAGGAGTTGGGAAGAGGGTCGTATGGCGAAGTGAGGGAGGCCAGCTGGCTTGGGACGCCGTGCGCTACGAAGAGGGTGCACGCCATGCTAGTGTCGCCGGCGGAGGGCGACAAAGTATCTCGGGACTTCGTGCTGGAGTGCCGCACGTGGAAGGACCTGCGCCACCCTCACATCGTACAGCTGCTGGGCGTGATGTTCGATCCATCCTCTCCCCTTCCCGTGCTGGTGATGGAGCGTCTAAACACCAGCCTTCGGCGTTTCCTGGAGGACAACTCCAAGGAACAGTTTCCTCTGAGCAGAAAAGGCGCCGTCCTGCATCAAGTGGCCTTGGGTCTAGCCTACCTTCACAGCCAGAAGCATGTTCACCGTGACCTTTCCACCAACAACATCCTCCTGGACACAGAGAGCTGGAAGGCGGCAAAGATCACTGACTTTGGAGTCACTCGTGTTCTTGATTCAACTAGAAGTCGAATGACTGGCACCAATGTTCCAGGTGTGTGTGTATGTGTGTATGTGTGTGTGTGTGTGTGTGTGTGTGTGTGTGTGTGTGTGTGTGTGTGTGTGTGCGTGCGAGTGTGTGTGTGTGTATGAATGACCGTAGTTGTGTGTGTGTGTGTGTGTGTGTGTGTGTGTGTGTGTGTGTGTGTGTGTGTATGTGTGTGTTGAAATTGGATTTATGTGCAAAGTCTTACTTAAGATGGTGGGGTATACCTAATTTGCATCAATGTGCAGCGACTTTAATCAACTTTTTATTCATAGTAGGGACAGCCTAGACAGTTCTTGGCTATCTATTTCACTGGTGCATTTACAATACTGCAGTATACTCAAGTGTCCATGTGATGAAGAAAAGTAGAAAGCGCTACCATATGCACGTATATTCGGAATGCATCTTGGACATCTCTTTAGCAGTAAAGCAACTACTAACCTTTGTTTCTAGTTTATATAGCGACTTCTGTTCATTAATCATCCATTAATCTTTCAAATAATGCTCTTCCGTGAATAAGCACCACAGTGTCTTGACTAGTGATAAAATTGGCATTCCACGGTCTCCCGCTGACTTGGAAGAACATGTCTCAAAATGCATGTATGGGCCTTTGCACACATGTCATGAGTATCTGTGTGATATCTGGCAAAATTGACAGAGAGGGGCATCAAAATGTGCGAAATATCAAGCAAAACTGTCAAAAGACCATGGATATAAAATGACCAATATTGATATTTTTGGCTGCATTTGTGGCAGCTGTAACGATATTCAAGATGGATATTCATAATTTATGAATATCATTGAAAACTTGGCCAAATGGTCACCTTTAGTGGGAGTGAATGGGTCTGTATATATCATCAATCTTCATTATTAAAGTGCACCACACCATAAGGTGCTAGGACACACAAAACAGTCCAATGTAGCTAGCACGTAATGTCAGAGACAGAGAAATGAAAAACACCGAATCTGATCCACTGGATACAGCCATAAGTTTAACACAAGCAGCAGTATGAATCACACACCAAATCTGGCACACCACATTTCACTATAAGATATATGGTTCAGAAGAATATCAGACGTCACATTCATGACGTCTGTTTAGGAATGTGCCTGGTTCAAAATGGCGTCTCCTATTTAATGTATTAGGGTGCTTCAGCAAAACTAGCAATGATGGTGCAAGGTGTGAAATTGACACAAGTTATTTGACCTTACCTTTGTGCCCACGCACAAATGGGGGCTGGAAATAGGGGCTAGTGGGCCAGACTAACAACCAGTAGGCACTCCATTTCTATTTACTGTGACACAGTACTCAGCCAGTGTTGGTGGTGTGACAAATGGAGAACTCAAGTCATTACATTAATATATATAGTCCCCATTCCTTGTCGTGTTTGTGTGTACATTGTATGCACGTGATTTAGAATCGTTAACATATGTTCTCTCACTGTCTCCTGCAGGCACTCCAGCCTTCATGCCTCCCGAGGTGTTTGAGATCCCTGCCCAATTCAGTGACAAGGTGGATGTGTTTTCCCTTGGGTGTGTCATCATCAGCACCATCACCCACCAGTGGCCAGAGCCAGGCCCAGCCAAGCGCAGAGAAGGAGGGAAAGTGGTAGGTCTGACCGAGTGTCAACGCCGAGAGCAGTACCTTGCATTGTTCACTCCACTGGAAAAGAAGCTGTTGTTGTGGCTCACTGAATGGTGTCTACAAGAGGACCCCTCCGACCGTCCCTCCTCTGCTGTCGTAGTGGAAGAGCTTGCCAAGATCAGGGAGGAAGTGAAGAAGGGCTCAACAGGAGAAACAGTGAGGTGTTATTGTTGGTCAAATGTACTTTTCTATATTGTAGGACATGTGTTTGTGGGAATGGCAATTGCTGTTTTGGATTTGTGTCAGTGGAATTGGCCATCTGTGTTGAAAGCTGTGCATGCTTCTAGTTTTGCTCATGTTTCTCTTCCAATATAATTCTGTACATATTCTCATACTGGGTGATTTGATTTTAATGGGAGTACAATAGCACCATACTGAGCCTTGCAGTGGCTGATATTATTCATTCTTCATTCACCTCCTGTCTCTACATGTTTAGTCCTCAGCCTGTGATTCCATGGCTTCAGTACACAGTAGTGAGTTGGTGACTACCACACAACGGAAAAAAGATGATGAACCAGATAAGGTAATTGCTTAGGGCATCATCAAGCACATAAATCTCACTCAGTTTGCACTGTGTGATGGTGGTGGCGGTGATGTTCTTTTCTAGAGCAATGGCGCAAATACTGAATGCATGCATTGAAACTTGCACGGTGTGGTGGTGGTGGCGGTCGTTTCATCTAGGAATGCATGTGGTGGCCATAATATTGTAACTTGCACTGTGTGATGGTGGTAGTAGTATATGGTAGCAGCACCTGATGTGCATGGTGGTCTGTTTTCTTTCAGCTGTAGCACATAATATACTACTCATTGCAACTTCCACTGTCATGGTGATGGTGGTTGTATCTATTTATTGGTGGTATAGAAGCTGGATATTGTGGCTAGATAGCTGTGAGCAAGTGTACATGTGGGTGCTGCTCTGCTCCAGCATAGCGGCAAATGTCTATGAATTGGTGTCAAAATGTGATTGTTCAAAACATCGCCTCCATTTTGTGACTAATTAAGCAATCCTGCTAATGACATGAGCAAATGGGCCATCTAACTATGTCCACTTAGTATCAAGACTTAGCAGGGCCGGGTAGGTGGGATGTGCAATGAACCTCGCTTTTCTTGGCCATTTTGCGACTAATTAAAAATCCTGCTAATGACATGAACAGTTGGATTATCTGGCTAGGTCTACCAAGTGTCATGACTGAGCGGGCCTGGCTGGATAAATAAATCATACACCTCACATATTTCGGCCATTTTGAGACTAATTAAGAAATCCTGCTAATAATATAGGAAGGTGGATCACTTGGACGTGTCCAAGTTTCACATCTGAACGAGCGCAGTTGCATTAATATACAAGATATCACTATGCATCAGTATAAATGTGCCTACATTAAGTGTTCTCTTATGTGCATTTATATTAGCATTTTGCAGGCTGCTTATAGAAGAATGAAGACTTAAATAAAAATTCCATCTCATTTAAAAGTCTTAAAATCTCCCATACTTCAAAGCCATACCTAGCACATGCTCATGAAGGCCGCCAAGCCCCCTGGGAATTATTTATATTATAGTAAATTATTTACTTTAGATTAGTGGTGTATATTGTAACTTGCACTGTATTTATGTGAGAATAGCGGCTCGGGTCTCTATTTCATTCAAACTATCAATGCGCTGGCTTCTATTTGAGCCTGCCTGACTACTATTGAAAACTGGTGTGAAATGACCTGATTTCTAGCCACATCTCCTATGATTACCATGTACTTGGAAATTTTACGAGACGAAATGTTTGCGAATTGCCTGCTGAACTAAAATTTCTTGTTTTTATTTTTGCAAATGGGGACCTGACTATTTTTATTAGTTATATAGCCAATGCATTTGCATTAATTTGAATTCAAAGAAGATAGCGGCATCGTTTGGGTTTGCAAGCTGTGCGCGTGGATATCCTGTATATCAAGAGATATGGATGCGATGGAGGGAGAAACATGCAGCAGGGAGGCATGTAGTAGATAGGATCCTTTTACCATGGCCATGATAAAGAGTGGTGAAATCGTAGGACACGTTCTGCGATCTATATTGTGTGTGTGTTCCTCGTTCTTGTGATGAGGCAGGTCGATGGCCTGTCGTATCACAGGAAAAAGGCAGCACTCGAAGGACCTACCACAAGGTGGGCTTGAAGTACCTCTCTCCAGTCGCCGAGGTATCTCCCAAAATGTATTAGGTAGCTAAGGGTGCATACTGTGCAATGCAGTGTTAATGCATAGCTTTGTATATAACAGGCAAACCTTTACAGTATCAGGTACAAGATATGAACAAATGGGAAATGTCCACGAATTATATATTTGCAATGGTGACGTCACTCGCGAAATTAACCAAAACGTTTAGTCTCGCCAATATTTCCAAGTACACTGTACATTATATCTGTTGGCGGTAAGGCAACATGGCTACCCCTCAGGAGTGGTGCGAATAGCGATGTTTTGTTCACAGTGTACCTACTGTACTGATTAGAAATACTTTACCAGAAAACCGCACACGCTGGTGACCGCACGTGTACGTACGTGTTATGCGGGTATGCGCAGTTACGCACAGTTGTAAGCACAGTTATTTATACAACATTCTTGGCAAGGCTAGGGCTTTAAACAGGCTTTTCCTTTCTTAAATCAATGGAAATAGATGCTGCCGCCCACGTCCATTTTTACTATGATGTCAGAGCAATGACGAAATAGCGGACCTTTTGCATGTATCGAAGTGTAAACTTTGCGCTTACTCACGCGTACACACACGCTGCTCACATGTACGTGCAGTACTGAACGCGCTCACTATGGTACAGTACTTCTAATCAGTACTGTATCTGAGAGACTTCCTCGCAACCCATGTTCTTTGTTGTGATGCGACTGATTGTGTCTTGTACTTAACCACATTTCAATTTATGGCAAGAAGTCATGGCAGATACGGAATTTAGTTGCATTGAAACTGCAATTCGTGTATGTGTACCTACCCAAGTACTGTATGTGTTAATGTAATTGTATAATTGTCTGTCTCACTATACAGTCTTTGGGAATGCAATAATGTTGAACGTCCTTTGCTGTTGTCTATCTTCAATTTACGCTCTTGTCATTGAAAAGCAATTGCGAGCAGAATTAACAAGGAAGCCATGCAGATTGTACACAGTCAGCTGCTAGTAGATCAATCTACATAATCATTACTTCAGCACACACATTCCCTACCAGTCTCACGTGCCAGCCCCTAGCTTCCAACCCTTATTTCTCTTCGTACATTTCTCCACGATTGTGCTACGATATGTGTGCGGAGAGGCTGGAAGCGAGACTACTTCCTTATACATTAACCTGCACACCACATCACCTTATCTTCTTCACTTTGTAGTCATATATAAGCTCATTCATCTAGCAGCCTTTTATATAACCTTGTATTACTGTGATTTATACCATGTCTTCTTGGTGAATATTGGTGCAGCCCTATACAAGTATTTAGCTCACTAAACTACACCAGTCAGACATATTGCTGTTAGCTACTGCTAGAGTATCTTAGAGAGATGCCAACCATGCACCAGACATTCCTGCAGATTTACAGATTGGGCAATATTAATTAGCTCACTGAGAAATATGAGATGGATGCAAGACTGCGTGAATAGTTGGTATCTTGGAGTGGTTAACGTTACTGCTGCACTGCCTCCCTCCCCATACATGTCAGTCTCTTGTACCAAGTCAGCTCACTAGAGGAGCAATGGCAGTCACAAGAGGCAACCATCCACAGGTAGATACATGTATTTTCACTGTTGTACGTAAGATTTACTTTTGATACAATTGGTATTTTATTTAGTAAGTTTACTTCGTACTATGTATTACTAGTGTTATTGTACTTGGTATTGATAGGCTGTTGCCATAAGTCCTGTTGTTGAAGCAGCAAAACATGGTCGGCTCTCTACAATGAGGAAGCTGTTGGATGGAGGAGTAGGCTCTGCTGAGGACCAGGATGAGGTGAGTACATGGTGTGTGTATGTGAGTGTATCAGACGTATTGGCTGTGTTTTGTATACTGTATCATGTGTAGGCAGTGTACCCTACAGAGCATTGGTATGTGTATGTACATGTGTCTGTGTGCATGTTGTTGCAATGTTCATATAACAGTTTATCACTTTCTGTCTTGGGCAATAACATAATGTACTCAACCAGCATGCAGTGAGATAGAATATTTCAATGTACTATACCTTCTGTGCTAGGAGGGGAATACGGCACTGCTGTGGGCATCTCGGAATGGTCACCTACCAGTGGTGCGAGTGTTGGTGGATGTCTACAAAGTGAATGTGTTTCAGAAAAACAAGGTAAATTATAGTACTTGCAACCATTAGAACTTACATCATACGCACACGCACATACACACACGCACACACACACACACACAAACACACATACGTACACGCACACACACACACACACACACTCACACACACACACACACACACACACACAAACAAACACACACACAGAACTTGCACCATACGCACACGCACTCACACACACACACACTACACTTTTGCTCCTTCACACACATACAATGTGAACTGTTCCATGTATGGTACATATTTGAGAGGTCGGTTCATTACAATGAACTACCACAACAGACAGGCTGGGCTAGGTTAACCCTTTAGGCGCGAATGACGAGTTTACTCGTCATAAATTTGTATGCACATAAGCACGAATGACGAGTTTACTCGTCATAGAAATTGGCACAGTTTAGGAGCTGTTTTCTTTTGCTACAAACCTTCAAGCGGACTGCCTTTCTCAGAGGACCTACAGCAGTGGTTGGACCTTACCTGGCTTCCTTGTAGCGCCCGAAGCCTGCAATCAACTGTTAAAGTTCATGCGTATTCGCCCGCCTTCTCCCTAATACCTATGTCACATTGTGTGCTAGTCTATGGAACAGATCGAGGCAATTTGAACGAGAGTCTACATGGTAGAGGCAAAATAAGTAATCTCTAAACTTTACAGCATGCGGAAACTCGCCATTCTCGTCGTCTTCCTCCATTTTGTGTTTTTCGTCCGTATGCGCTTGCAAACGTTCTTGAAGTGGCAAAAGAGGAGCCCTCTGTATTCTCGCAGACAGCGTCGAACTATCCTCACATCATAATCGCCTTTCTGGCAGTGACAACGCCACAAAGTGCGCGCACTTGGCTCAAGTCATTTAGTCTCCGTGCACCGCCAATTTAACTTCGCGTACTGAGTGCATGGCGCGAAGTTTAAAGTTCAAGCCTATAGGGTTAAACAAAGGGCTAATCACTGGATTTTACGCCCACCAGACTTCTATAGCGTAGTGTCTCAGGAGGCTTGGGGGTGAAGCCCTATTGACGGCGACCAGTGATCACCTTCCCCCGCTAGTCACCCTACAAAGATGGAAGCTGTTTTGCCCTGACACTCTTGTATCCACCACCAGTGAAACACTTGCAGTTTCACTGGTGGTGGATACAAGAGTGTCAGGGCAAAACAGCTTCCATCTTGGATACAAGAGTAGCTAGTCATCCTGCCTTCCATCAGTAAGCCACAATCAGGGCGAAATAGCTGTCCAGTGATTAGCCCTTTGTTCATGGTACATATTTCAGTAGTACATCAGCCTACGTTATATTATGTGGTCAAGGTAGATGTTGTGAATCATGAGCATATTTGGGTAAACTTGCACTCAGCCTTTGATGGATATTGTTAACCATTTTAGTGCTCTCAGCCTTTGTATGATCTCTTGCTAGAATGGTCAGAATGCCATGCACAAGGCTGCAGAAGGTGGACAGCTGGAGGTGATCAAGTTCCTAGCTCTGATGTTTGCGACAATGGTCCATGAAAGAGACAGCTATGGCTACACCATGTTGCACTGGGCAGCCCAGAAGGGTCACTGTGAGGTGGCACGCTACTTGATTGAAGAAGTGAAGATGGACCCACAGGACAGGACAAAGGTGTGTGGGGTGGAATAGGAGAAGGAGGTGTGTCCAAAGTACAGGCTCTGTTTGTGCTAATTGTAGCATGTGACAGCATAAATGGTGTCATCTGGACATGCATGTAAAATGGTAAAGGGAGTAAGATACTTCATATCTTGTACTGGGGCGGTGTAAACCACTTGCACATGTTGCCCAATTCTCTAATATTCAGCTACATACAACCAGTAACAGACTACATGTCACGGCATTGCACCTACTGTCTTGAGCTGCTGATAACAATGGCAATCACAGGTCTTGAATAGTCTTGTGCACCAGCTCCTATTATTGTACGGAGAAAGTGAGACTAGGTCTTGACATGATTACAACTGACTTGTTTATCTTATGAACAAAGGAGCACTGTACGGGGTTGTTAAGTGGCTGTGGCAAGCAGCCCATGCACCTGTTCAGGTTAGTGGAACTTTGCCATCGTTCTGTACTGACTTGTTGTACACAGGTTCTAAGTGGCAGCAGTTTGTGGCACACCTGCAAAGCTGGTTGAGTTGGCTTGGGCTGCTGAAACCCCGCTATACAGCATAAGTTTTCCAGATTTAATGCCAGCTGGGGCTAATTTTCTGTTCCTCACTTACTGTACATTTCTTTCGAGTCGTGACACACTAGTTCTTGAAGACAATAACAGATGTGAGTGTGATTTGTCGGACACTATATATTATCTTGTCAATGGGGATTCAGCAAAGTGACAATTATTTGTTGCCAGCTGTGGGTAAAACCAATGAAAATGAATTCCTTAGAGCCATTGCACCTAATCATAGACGTGTAATCACAAACACACACACACGCACGCACACACACACACACACACACACACACACACACACACATCTTCACACATGTATATGTATGTCAGTACTCCACTTTAATATTATCTCTTAATTTCCTAACAAAGATTGGAAACACTGCACTGCTGCTAGCTGCTCAAGGTGGCAATGCTGAGGTAGTCAGAATGCTGTTGGAGGAATATAACAGCTCACTGGATGAAGTGACCAATGTGAGTGTGTACTTTACTATATGCATTACTGCCTTGAAGCAGCCTTTGTAAGCAATATCTCAGTCAGGTGTTCAGTTGTCCTACATATGTGAGGCTAACAACTGTAAGAGACACAATCTGCCCAAGTGCTTAAATCACCCATTCCTACACTCATAAGCACTCCTTCCAAACAATACTTATGCACACACGCACGCACATGCACATGCACACACATGCACACACACACACACACACACACACACACACACACACACACACACACACACACACACACACACACACACACACACACACACACACACACACATCTTCACACAAATCTTCACACATGTATATGCGTCAGTACTCCACTGTTATATATGTTATCTCTTTAATCCCTTCACAGAAGGGATCCACTGCACTGCTGTCAGCTTCCTATGGTGGCAGTGTTGAGGTAGTCAGAATGCTATTGGAGGAATTTAACAGATCACTGGATGAAGTGAACAGTGTGAGTGTGTACTTTACTATATGCATTACTGCCTTGAATCAGCCTTTGTAAGCAATATCTCAGTCAGGTGTTCAGTTGCCCTACGTATGTGAGGCTAACAACTGTAAGAGACACAGTCTTACCCAAGTGCTTAAATCGCCCATTCCCACACTCATGAACACTCCCTCCAAACAACACTTATGCACACACACATGCACATGTGCACACACGCAAACACACACACACATGCACGCGTGCGCGCGCACACACACACACACACACACACACACACACACACACACACAAACACACGCACACTTGTTCTTCTTCTATACCAATTGTTCGTCTTGGATGTAGGGCAGGTCCAATGCCAAGGACCTGTCTTGTAGTCTATGTAGGTCCTGTAACAAGTGAGATGGACACTGTACTACCCTGGGCTGGGGAGGGGTGGGGGGGGGGGGGGCTGTGGTATGTATGTAGTTGTATCAGTCTACGTTATATTATGTGGTCAAGGTAGTTGTTGTGAATCATGAGCATAATTATTTGGGGAAACTTCCGTGCTTGCAAAAATATCGTTCTGATTATTATAATTGTTATAGTTTATTAAATGGTTTTAGTTGTGTGTGCGTGCGTGTGTGTGTGTGTGTGTGTGTGTGTGTGTGTGTGTGTGTGTGTGTGTGTGTGTGTGTGTGTGTGTTGTGTGTGTGTGTGTGCGTGCGTGCATGCGTGAGTGTGTGTGTGTGTGTGTGTGTGTGTGTGTGTGTGTGTGTGTGTGTGTGTGTGTGTGTGTTTGTGTGTGTGCGTGCATCTTAGTAGGACGTGACATCTTGTAATGATTGAGCTCTCTCAGTAACTTGTAGTTTTACTGTGCGGTTTGTACGTTCCCTTGGTAGGCTGGCCGGAATGCCATGCACAAGGCTGCAGAAGGTGGACAGCTGGAGGTGATCAAGTTCCTCTCCCAGAAATTTGCAACAAGGGTTCATGAAAGAGACAATGATGGCTACACCATGCTGCACTGGGCAGCCCAGATGGGTCGCTGTGAGGTGGCACGCTACTTGATTAAGGAAGTGAAGATGGACCCACAGGTCAGGACAAAGGTGTGTGGGGTGGAATGGGAGAAGGAAGTTTGTCCAAAGTACAGACTCTGTTTTCGCCAATTGTAGCATATGACACATACTATGCACTTGCAGATGTCGCCCATTTCTCTAATATTCCGCTACATACAACCAGTAACAGACTACATGTCATGGCATTGTACCTACTGTTTTGAGCTGCTGCTAACAATGGTGATCAGTGGTCTTGAATAGTCTTCTGCACCAGCTCCTATTATTGCACAGAGAATTAGGGGCTGGAAGCAAGACTAGGTGTTGACGTCAATAACAGCTGTGAGTGAAATTTATTGGACACTGTAGATTGTCTTGTCAATGGCGATTCAGCAAAGGGAGAATTACTTTTTTGTCAGCTGAAGGGAAACCCCATACCATGAAAATATCATAGACCTGCCATCACACAGACACAAACACCCCTCCCCACACCCACACCCACACCCACATACACATCTGCACACATGTATATACGTCAGTACTTTAATTCCCCTGCACTGTTATATTATCTCTTATTTACCTTGAACAGGATGGAAGCACTGCACTGCTGATAGCTGCTTATGGTGGCAGTGTTGAGGTAGTCAGAATGCTGTTGGAGGAATTCAACAGCTCGCTGGATGAAGTGGACAATGTGAGTGCATACTTTACTATTATGCATTACTGCCTTGAAGCAGCCTTTGTAAGCAAAATCTCAGGCTACATGTGCTAATGTACTCTTTGTTTGATGTGTCCATAGGATGTGTGCAGTGAATCTATCTAACAGCAGACCCGCTTCATGGCTATAGATAGCAATATTCATGTGTACAGTTGTAAGAGACTCAGACTTACTGAATCACTTGCTCCAACAACTATATGCATTCATGTGCAGACACACACACATGCACATGCACACGCACACACACACACATGCACTTGCATGCGCACACACACACACACACACACACACACACACACACACACACACACACACACACACACACACACATGCACTTGCATGCGCACACACACACACACACACACACACACACACACACACACACACACACACACACACACACACACACACATGCACTTGCATGCGCACACACACACACACACACACACACACACACACACACACACACACACACACACACACACACACACACACACACCACACACACACTAATACTTATTCACACACATGCAATTATGATTGTTCCATGTGTGGTACATGTGTACCTGTATCTAGATAAGTGACGTTCTCATGACTATGTGTGGGAAAACCTAGCTGTGTACTAGCAAACACACTGTTTCATTTTATAGTAATTTCAAATCTGTTTGAATCTAAATTTCAGTATTTCTGTATAATGTGCATTTGCTGGCTAGTGGTGGCCTCCAAATTTATACTTCATGGATACTTCATTCTGTGAAATATATAGGAATGATTTTAGAAACATACATGACTGTGTGAAATATGCACAGGTAATCATATGCAATCACAATGTTGTGTGTTAAAGTACATTTTTACACTAGAAATCAGTAAAATTTCTGCAAATATAATAAGGATGTAGAGAGGCCATAAAAAGGACAGAAGCACAGTAGAGCATTACCCTTGTTCCTACATTCAAGAATGTCACATGGTATCTAGCCCTACATCCTTGAATGTATAGTAAAATAATGCTTCTCTTGAAGCAGATCAGCATTACTCCTTTTTCGATGTAACTTTTCAACTAGAAGCATCAGTTTAAGATTATTATCATTGCAAACAAGTGCACCTGGGAGCATTCGTGTAACATTTCAAAGTGGATACACAAGGGAATCCCCTCATTTCTGCCAACCCCTGGACCTGAGGTACCTGTAATTAGGTAGCCAATACAGCAGTTGGTGATGTAGTGTTTAGTGTATAGTACACATGTGGCTGTGATGTACAATGGGTTTTGTATTATGTCTGCAAGCATTTGTGTGCAATTTGTGTATTTATATTTGTACCATAGTAATAGATTATTGCTAGTATTGGCCCTACTACCACATACTACTGTTGTGTATGTATGGCTTGTATAGTGCACCTTGGTGTGTGTGTGACTTGCACTGCATCTTCACTTAATTAATTGAATTGATATCCTCATTTCCTGATTACACTAACAGAATGGTTACAATGCCCTCCACCTTGCTGCTTTTGAGGGCCACCTGGAATTGGTGAAGTACCTTCTTCCCAAGTTTGATCAGAAGAAGTTTGATGTAAACAATGTTGGTAACACATGTTTGACCTTGGCTATTCAACAACAGAAACAAGATGTGGTAGACTACCTTCTCGAGTACGGTGGATTTGGTGGCCATCAGTAATAGGTAAGCACAAACTCCCATCTTTAATGACTCCATGTCATGCACCTGGTTTCACTTGTCTGCCACTAGATGAATTCCCACTAATTCCTCTCTGTTGCTATTGTTGGTATCTAACTCCCTCTATTGTTGGTATATAGTGGTATGCGTTGGGACTCCTTTTTGCCTAGGGCCTGCCCCAACATGCAGTGCCATCTTCTCATTGTATGTACAACCTTTGGTTTCCTATGTTGTCAAAACCTCAATGTATGAGTGTGTAACTTGTAGTATTAGTCTACTCACACATGTATTAGTCTCCAGTTGTAATAATGTGTCAAGATGAAGTGAAATGATGCCACTCCAGACAACTTAGAGTGGGCATTGAAGAGTATGGTTCGCTAACACATAGGGCACCTCAAGTGTGTTAGTCTCTGGTGACGAGATTGCAAATTTTCTCTCCTCCTCCCTCTCTCCTCCCCACACGCCATACACCCATGGCTTGTAGTAGGTAGTATGTGAAGTACATGGTAGAATGTGAAGAAGATGCAGCTAACTGGACACTCCACTTGCTTACATGCTATAGCTATTGTATAATCATACATAGGTAGTCTGGATAACGCACAGTTTCTACGACATTTTACTTTTGCATCTCCTAACTTGTAACAGTGTCTCACACTGTAATTGCTATAATGGAAATATTATAACACACAATTTTTGCTGTAATTTCACATATATATAATATTTAGGCCTGGTCCTTTTAATGGTCATTTAAATTTGGAGCTAGCAACTGAGGTCTGCTTTGTATGCATACATTATAATTCACTGTAATTTAATTTATTATGGCAAAGATCATGTGGGGGTGGCGGGCACAGCCAACCAACCAAGCGACCAAGCCGGCAGGGCACCAGCAGCAGGTGGCTATATATATAATATAGTTTGGCTCCCTGGTCTCTTGTAGGGCTAGTTGCAGGTATATACACAGCTATAGGACTCCTTGCAGTCCAGCAAGGCTAGGCTGAAAGAGGTAGGTAGGACATTAAAATTAATGTACTTTATACTAGAAAAATTCAATGCAAACTGCGTAAGGTGGTCACCGTGTTAAACAGCTTGCCACCCATAATTTCTTATACAGCCAGCCTCCCTGGCCCCAAATAGTGCTATACCATAGTAATCTACCTCTGTAACACAGCCACCTCTCTATACAGGTCAGTTACAACTGGCCCATTGGTGGCTGTCTTACACAAGTATCACTGTATTAATTTCACCTATATTAATATTAATCAGTAAGTTGCATGCATGCAGTCAAAATTAATGCTAGAAGAGTTCACAGTTGTTCAAACAAATATATAGATCTGCACAGTCATGGTTGTTGTGCGGCAGCTAGTCCTGTACCAGCCAATTAATACATAATAGCACTGCATGTTTATCACATATTTAGTGAGGCACTATTATTTTATGTTTATAAAACGTTTTCCATGAATGCAATAATAGTATACTGTTGTATGACGAAGCCATGCATCAAAGGAGAAAACTGTGGTACATATTGTATAACCACCAGTTTGACTTGCTTCACGCCCTCGGTTAAATTAGATAACGCCCTCGCAGCCATAATATAACATAGTTGCCATTTGAATAAACACAGGTCATGCAACTGCAGCTTGCAGCAAGCACAGTTGATGGATCATCATGCAATGTGATAGATGTAATGCATGCATGCTGCGATGCATGTATATTATGCAAACACTATGCATGTGCTCTGTATGGCATAATTATAAAAGAATAAATATGGAGTGTATTACAATTAACATTATTGGGGCAAGCCTGAGCGAGCCCCACTCTGGCGTGGAGTGTAGCCGGAAGTCTCTGTTTTATTATTATTATTATTATTATTATTATTATAGATTAACCACAATAATAATACCACATGTACAGATTCTGACACACAGTGCTTAAACACTAAATAGTGCTAAAAGTACAGTACACCCTAAATAAGCATGCATGCAAAATGCTAAAACAGAATCGTCAGAGATCAAAACTGATGTCAACATTAGCAATGTCAGGGAGGGATGCAATCACCGATGCTGCATTTCCGACCTGAATGGCAATGGAGATTCTCTGCAGTAGGAAGGTACATGACCGTGCTTCCCCAGTAACCATCTTGAGCCGCTGGCCAAGCTCCCTCAGAAAATCCCTGGACTTTGGACCAATGGTACCACAAGTCTTATTATTATTATTATTATTATTATTATTATTATTATTATTATTATTATTATGTATAGATGGTACGTCCGTTTTGGCCCCCGGGGCCGATTTCGTCTAGGTCATAGCCCCAAGCATACTATGTTATATAGCCCAAGCCGAGCTCTTCGCCAGTGTAGAAGAACACGGCTGCATGCCGTTCGCTTGCCAGCCGCGCACACTCCGAAATAAAGACGCCTTACCAACCGTGCAGACTTCGAAACAAAGATGCCTTAGCAACCGCACACACCCGGTTGGAACGTCGCTCGCACTCACGACGCTGTCAAGGACGCTCTCCCCTACCTTTGTTGTTGTAGCTATGGGAAAGCAGCGGGTCCCCACATCGGCTAGGGTGCCGATTTTTGATGCAGCACGGCTTTTGCGTGAACTTCATGCCCAGGCGGCTACAGTCAATGTTTCACTGGAAGGACAGCGCGCTCCAGCCATTGTTCTAGCCAGGGACCAGACTCTTCAGCGATCAAGATTGGCTGCAGCGAGTTCCCTTCGGGCAGGCTGCTCATCTAGTGCATACATGCTGATGCAGTGACGTTGTCAGTATATTTGTGGACATGGGTATAGGTTGTCCATCTGTCCCACTCCATGATATCACCATGTCTAGCACATTATGCTGAGGAAGACAGTCAGAGAGTCACCATCTTGCCCACCATTTTACATTGAAGTTTATGATGCGAAATAATTATGTCAAAACAAGTGAAATATAATGCACAATACAATTAAGAACATGCCATTGTGACTCAACACAATCATGGTGCAGCAATCAGAACGCACAATCAGAACGCAGTAACATGACAGATTAGTCCAGTTGTCCAGGGTGTACCCATTCACATACTCGAGTTAAACAAACTGGTATCAATGCAGTAACTTGCTGTCTTATGCTCTGCATTTGGTACTGATGTGCATGGAGGTGTGTCCGTCCTCAGTAGGCCTATCCACATTTCCTATAACCTGTTTCATTCACCTACACCCATCATGCATGTGTGCTCCATTCCTGTCATCGTTCACTCTCTAGGCCACGATCACTGCAAGAGTACGTGACGCTCGCTCAGGCTCGCCCCACAATGCTTGCATTCGCCTAGTTATTATTATTATTATGTATAGATGGTACGACCGTTTTGGCCCCCGGGGCCGATTTCGTCTAGGTCATAGCCCCAAGCATAAGATGTCTATACCCCAAGCCGAGTCTTTTCGCCGGTGTAGAAGAACACGGCTGCATGCCGTTCGCTTGCCAGCCGCGCACTCTCCAAAACAAAGACGCCTTACCAACCGTGCAGACTTCGTAACAAAGATGCCTTGGCAACCGCACACACCCCGTTGGATCGTCGCTCGCACTCACGACGCTATGTCAAGGACGCTCTCCCCTATCTTTGTTGTTGTAGCTATAGGAAAGCAGCCGGTCCCCACGTCGGCTAGGGTGCCGATTTTTCATGCACAGCTTTGCGTGAACTTCATGCTCAGGCGGCTACAGTCAGCGTTTCACTGGAAGGACAGCGCGCTCCAGCCATTGTTGTAGCCAGGGACCAGATCTCTTCAGCGATCAAAGTTGGCTGCAGCGAGTTCCCTTCGAGCAGGCCGGCTGCTCATCTACTGCATTCATGCTGATGCAATGACGTTGTCAGTATATTTGTGGGCATGGGTAAGTGGTCCGTCTGCCCCACTTCATGACATCACCTTGCATGTTGCCATGGTGTACCCATTAACGTACTAGAGGAAAGCTGGTATATACCAATGCAGTAACTTGCTGTCTTATGCTCTGCATTTGGTACTCATGTGGAGGTGTGTCCGTCCTCAGTAGGCCTATCCACATTTCCTATAACCTGTTTCATTCACCTACACCCATCATACATGTGTGCTCCATTCCTGTCGTCGCCCACTCTCTAGGCCACTACAATCACTGCAAGAGTACGCGACGCTCGCTCAGGCTCGCCCCATAATGCTTGCATTCGCCTAGTATAGCTGGAAGTGCCAATAGAGTGTGTATAAATTGCGGGCCGTCCACTTGGGCCACGGAGTAAAGTTTTGTGGTAATATTTTGTGGACACATCGGGGTACTGCAACACACTCTGGGCACAGGGGACAGCAAGGCGTCTGAATACGATTTATACCAGCCATTTCGCATGCCAGAAACATTGTGGTTGCGCTATCGTGCACATCGATCATTCGGCTCGCATACTATTACAGGAGTTGCCAGACGTGACGTCACTACATCCACCTGTACTTTAGCTATACTCGCTGCGGAAAGCTGCGCAAGATAGACTACGCGAACGAAAGTTGGCTGCTTACTGCTCGTACTCTAGCTCAGCGTTATCTGAAGAGACATGGAGTATGCCGACGATTTCTCTCCCTCCAGCTTCAGTAAAGTCCCCTTGCCATCTCTCCATCTCTCGCAACACATCCACTTGCTGATTGCCATAGAAATAGTACATGCAGGGCCGGGGGAAGGTTGGCACATTTGCTCAGGCCATTTGGAATGCCAAGTAGCTACTCATCTTGATGGTGTAGCTACACAACAGGCAGGATTATAGCAAGATAGACAAAAGGGGAGGGGGAACGGGTACATAGTTCAAGTTCGTGTCCCTAGGAAAATTTTGGGGTTTATGTCCTCCAAGATTGGTTCTAGTGCACTCTGTGCGGTCCAAAAGCACTTTTCTTTCATACATTAACTGCACATTAATGTCATATTTTTAATGCAATTTGAAAACATTGGGGAAAGGGGGGGAGAGCCTGAATGTTTGCGGGAAAGCTTCCCTCTCCCATCCTCATGCCCTTTAGAACTACAAATTGTAAAGAATTTCAGCTTAGAAAAGCCTAAGTGCTAGTTAAACATCCAAGACGTTTAAAGATTATGGAGCACGACCCAGAAAGTGTCTTCCTAGGATATAGGGCACCTTCCTTTAAGTCTTTTGGAGTTATCCTTGGTTTTAAGCTTCTTCTGTCGCGGCGGCAGCCATTGTGTTCTCTGATACGTCATAATTCGTCATCAAAATGGCGGCGGCGACCTCGCAACATAGTTGCGACCGCAGCTCGCTTGAATATTAGCTAATTCCCAAAGTGGTTACTCACTGCAATTGGATTATTCCATTTGAAGGCAGTTAGAGCCTTCAATTCATGATCTCTTTGGCAACTAATAGTAAGTTCCTGACGGCTAGCGTTAATTTTAGCTCTAGCTGACAATTTCCTAGCTGGCTCACAAAACTTTGGTCCGGCCATGGCACGAGTGGCCGGAGCGGTTCCCCCGGCCCTGACATGCACTGCTCAGGCTCACCCCACAATGCTCTGCATTCGTCTAGTAGTTAAAATAGGGTTCAGATGGCATTATTGAATTAAATATTAGTCATGTATATATATATGCATAATAATATTATTATGCATGACTTTTGTGGATGGGGGCAAAGCACCTGAGTGCATGCAGCCATAGTATGCGTCATTGCATTTCTGCTTCTGAAAACGATTTGGCAGTCAGGCAGCTTAGTAGCTAAGTAAAAAGCTTGAGCTTCAGCCGTTGTGTCCCGGATTTAAATGCTTGTTATCTATGCGCTGATGCAACTGTGTGCATGTAGAATTGAAGATATGGCAAGGGACATGTATGGGATTGCATGTGGAGGCTATAGCTAGCTGCAGTTCTGACAGTAAATTCCCAAGCAACCATTACTATTACACAGCAGGTTTGAATCCGATCAAAAATCTCATTGACCAAAATATAAACACCAATGCATGTTATATTTGTCTGGTCCCAGTGAGGCTGTTTTATTAGAGATGGCTGCCTAACACGTGCAGTGACTATCATAGGTTTCAGCCGTGTATTTGTGTGCCCAAAATATGTAGCAGTACAGTGCAACAGAACATCAGCCCACAAAACACAATGACAAGAAGGACTGTGCAGTGGTCAACATGGCAGTCACTTCTTTCGGACCAGTCGTCTTTCACACTTTTATACTTCCCAACCTCATATCCTGTCCGTGCACCCATCTCTCCAGATGATATACGTGAGTGAGATAATCAGGTGCAATTATGCACATTTTGGAATAGTATATATTATTAATTGTTACTTACATTACATACAGCACTGTGTGAACTATGCAATGATGTGCAATTTGTGGAATTCAGACAATGAAGATCAAATTCCCGTAGCACTGGAGGGGTTAAGTGTTCGACAAGCCAGCAGACACCAAGTACATGCCAATGTAGTTTAGCTTGCTAACCCCAACTTACTGTCCCCAATTGTGTGTGCGTTTAGATAAACAAGTGGTATACATAGATAGCTGTTTCAAAGGTGATACAACCAGTATAATAACACCAAATGTACATTTTCCATACATGCAGTTAAGGAAAGCACTTG
The DNA here is from genome assembly GCA_964019415.1 of Ianthella basta. Lineage (NCBI taxonomy): Eukaryota > Metazoa > Porifera > Demospongiae > Verongiida > Ianthellidae > Ianthella > Ianthella basta. The sequence continues at coordinate 4,241,340 of OZ025872.1, read as the reverse complement.
TGTGATTCTTTAACGTAACTTCTTTTAGGTAGATAATGCCCTAGCTACCTGCAACTATGAATATTTAAGGGGACATCAGTTGCAGTCCAAATTGTGCATGTGCTAGTGTTTACAGACAAAATCCAAGTTGCTAATATAGAAATACGAGGGTATGCATTGTTATGTACACAGTGTCTAACTTGTAAGCAATACCATAGATAGCAGGACACTTATACATACATATACAAACCCATTCATTTGCTTCTTGTAAGTGAAGTGCATGTAGAGTTCAAGTTGCTTCCAAGTTTGTTTGATTGTAGCATATATCGCCTCTTTGCATGCCACATCGAGCACACTGTGATCCACACTATTATGTGAACTGCGTAAGGTAGAGTGCTCCTATATAGTGCACCACCAAATTAAACTGGTACAGAGAGAGAAAATGAAAGTATAACATAATTCTGAGATTTATTGCTAAATTGCAGTTGGCTCCACATGGACTAATGTTATCAACTGAAGCAACTGTCATAGGCATTTATCCTAAACTAGGCTACTCTGCTATAGATCTATACATGGCTCTCATTATTAGCCAATTTTAGAAAAGCACCTCTCTCGGGCAAAAATTCTGCCAGATTATATGCTACCACAGCTACGAATTCGAATGCATGTAAAAATAGGGTGCCACAATGCTTGACCTTGCTCTTCTCAGTCACCTGCTGTATGTATATAAGTCAAAATAGACCTCCATTGCAATCCATCACATGGCACATGCATGCAGAAGCAATATATGAAACGAACAATAATTATATATTATAATTATATTACTTGTACAGATATTGAAGTACAAGCACTATATAGTATATACCTACCTACTTACACTGTTCATCTGTCACTACAGCATGCTTATGAGCATATAATCTGTTAATTATATAGCTAGCTCTGTCCATAGAAGTATTGCCCTGCAGCTGTGAGCATCTCCACCACTTTCTTTGGATGATCTCTCACATTCACATACTGCCCAACTTCGTGATCCTCCCAGTCACCCAGGGCAGCCTTCATAGTGACAATTGCAACATGTGCAAAATGGAACATGATTGTATTAAAAGATGTATCAAGTGTTTGCATGCAGTCAGCTCAATCATTATGTCTATATTAATGCAATTTGAATTGTTTACTTTCGTAGCTAGCATGCCTTTATATTAGTGCTTCATTGTAAGTGTATCAGAATTCAATCATACACAGTGCTCAAACTGGGTCATGGGCCTCTGAATGTGCAGCATTTACTCACTCTGACAATAGTAATGTGCCTGAGACAGTTGACAGCTTTGGCATAGTTGAATGCTTTTTTACAGAAGGTCACATTCAGGCGGCGTACTTTGGTGCGATAGACCTGTAGCATTTCATCCTCAGATGGTGTATTCCGGTCAGGTGGGCCTGCATGAATGCAATGATATAGTTCAGTGTTAGGGGTCAGAAGAAGTGGAATAGAGTCAGCTATACATGTAACGTCAGTCACTGGATAACATGAACATATAGTCATAAATGTTAGTGTTGCAAATTACACATGCACTGCGTGCATACATTAATGAACATAGTGCATGTGTATATGTATATATGTTGTGCAAAATCTTAAATAATGATTATATATTGTAAACACACATATAATTATAGCCGTATAAAGCCAACCTTGCATGTTTACATGTCTGTGTAGTTATGCAAGCAATGAGCTTACCAATCAGTAGTTTGATATCCCACAGCATTCGGTACCCGTAAACTGCCGGCTGCAGGAACATCATGAGAAAGTACCCCACATCCACCATGGGGTCACCATTGGTGTGGTACTTCCAGTTAAAGATGGCCTTCACATTGTACTGTGAAGAGAAATTTCTTGGTAATTGATGTACGTTTGCTATCAAAGTAATACTAGCAAAATTCAACACCAAAATGGTTCTTGTTGGCACAGGTAGATTCAACACTAAGCAAATTAATGTTTCATGATCTATTCATGCAATGGCACATGCCTAGCTGTGTACTAGGTACAGGTCAGCTTGTAGCCATTTAGCCATTTTGCAAGCATTTAGCCCAAATACCTCTTCATCAAAAAATGAAGTTTGATATGTCCATTTCACCATTAATGAGTCCTGTCATAAAAGAAGAATCTAATAAATGTACAGAACAGTTTCCTAGGCCTTTAGGTGCTGCTAGTATATACTGTATTGTCAGCTGTGTACACAGATATACGTACGTGTGTCTGTTCCTCTTTGCTTCATGCTCCTGTTCATCAAAGAAAAGAAATCTCTCGTGTCCTTGTCTCCCCTGATGGATGCATAGTTGTTCTGCCAAGTGCTTACCTGCATACCAGCATGTAAAGGTGCACATCATTGCTGTTGCATGAAGTTTGTTTCAGCAAAATGAATTGTCACTGTGGCAATCAATATTACATTAATTTTACAACCTGTGATGATCAGAAGTCACTTTCTGGGCAAATTTACCTGTCTTCCCATCTATACCTGGCCAAGTGTATGAGTGCACCACTGCCATGATAGTCTTCATTATGGAAGTGCACACATGTCTCCTTTGCTGAGTGCTATCTTCAATACTGATGAGAATCGGAGTCCCTATTATTTTGAAGTAACACAAATTATGACTTTGCTTACAATAGCTATAGATAAGAAATCTCCTCTCTGTTGTCCCTTCCAAGGGCTAAACTTGATTATAAGTGCTTGCCCATCTGCCTTCCCACCTTACTCCTGCCACACCTTGTAGGTGAGAGTTGGCTTTATTCTTCATCCTACATGGAGGTAGAAAGTAACAATGTGTGAGCTTCTGCATGGTGCATGTGTGGCATACACGATAAAGAATATCACATAAATTATGTGATCAAGTGAAGAGGGAGGTTTGCAGAGTTACCAAACAACAGCTTATCTTGCAAGTTTCTAAAATGTAAAAATTAATTTGATCTGTATGCAGTTATATTTTGGTAAGATCACTGGTTTTACAAGCAAATTAATGTAAGAAGCCAGCTGCAGAGTGACGTGTGTGTACACTGTTCAATCACTTCTATGGTGCATACATGTCCCTAATTGTTTGGTCCTTCGAATCATGCTGGACCCAGACATGCTCTATACACCACACTGTATCACCGTCCATATACAACCACATGAACTCCCAGTAAAGTAACTGGTGCTGTCACACTGTAAAGTAACTGCTCTACAAGCACATCCTCCAGTTTCTTGTGTTATCACTCACTCAATATATTATACTTTTAAAGTAGCACTGCTATGGATTTAATTACCAATAGTCTGAAAGGCTGATAGGCTGATATTCTCCAACAGATAGCGACTGATGTCGATAGCCAATCCAGTGTTATAAGCTCATGGCTATATATGATGTCATTGAAATGGCAATTATCCAAGGCTGAAGCAAGAACAACAGTTCACTTGATTTGTGCTGTTAACAAGGAAAAATTGATAAAATTACTGCATGCAACTCTTCTATACACAGTAACAGCCTGGTGACACCCATGCAGTGCCATTAAGGGTATGGCTCATTAGTCAGCAGTATAGTGGTTGGGTGAAGATGGATAGAGTGTATAGCCATTCTCCAGTCCACAATAAACCTATCAGTTGTGTACATTAACTGTAATGATGGCTGCATGGAGTGTCCATCTCTGATGAAGGTAGTGAAAACTCCACTTCTCTCTCTTGTGTAGCTAGCCACCCCATGCACACACTTTGCCCTGTGTGTAAAGTGTAGCTATTCAATTTACTGGCACTTTTGATTTGCATTCTATCTATAGCTAGCTACAGCTTATTAGTTAATAAGCAAATAAAATTAATACTGTTGGATAATTGCAGCATCATAGTTGTTCAACACATTTACTAGTATAATTATAGCTAGCTAGATCTTGATCAGATGATCAATGTTGCTATATGGTGATGTAGCTGAATGTGAATTCCATCTCTGAGTGGGCAAATATACATGTGGGTGTCCCACAAGGGTCCAGGCTGTCTTTTCATTGTTGTGTCATTTTAGTTATTTTGAGCGTGCTTGTATTGTTAGGAACCCCATTTATATCAGCCTATGGCTAATGGTGTCACCGTAATACCAAAATTAATACGTATCAAATTAAATAAGAAAGGTTGACATTTTATCACATATTACAACTGATTAGATAAATACAGGACCAGCAAGTCTTGTGAAGAGCTCTGGATATGAAGAGCCAGGACCTGCAGTTTAGCTAGCTAGCTAAATGATGAGTAGATAGCCAGCTAGGAGCAAATGTTAACAATCGTCTAGCTAGCTGAATATAGCTAGACGCGTGGTTCTCGTAATGTGAGTTGTCCATGGAGAGAGGTACATAGCTAGATTAAGTGAGCTGTGCTTGAACTGATTACATATTTTACTGACCATTACCTTATCCTATCACCAACCACCAGCTTTTGCAATGTAATAGCCATGCATGGTGCATTTCCATTTTGGAATGGCTGCTGCCACCGAAATATCGGTAGGTTAGGGTTAGGGTGAATCACACAGTCCGGCCCTATGGCTTTTAAAGACACCTGCCGGTGGCAGGAGCAATTATGTGACACCAGTAACCAACGCATTTTTGGTGGCAGTAGCAGCGGCCTTTCCATTTTTATTTATCACAGGCAGTGCGCATGTGTGCCTTATTGTAATCTAGAGTTGGAATGTGTGTTGTTTCTTGTTAAGTGAGCTGTCGCATGCATACGTTATGTACGCAGCTACAGGCGTACGCCTTGTCGCATTCACATTAGTTGCCCGTCAGCTTACTTGCCAATGAATAATTTAGTCTCGTTCCCTGCCCACCACTTCCGCTAACAAAATGGGCGCGGCCATTTTGTTAGCGGAAGTGGTGGGCTGGGAACGAGACTATGCAGGGGGGTCGGTCAAGGTCACGTGTGTCCGCAAAATGGCCGACGCGGCTGCTCTTTACTGTGTATTTTACCTATACTAGCAAAGAGCAGACATATTTCGAGAAACACGTCGCATCGCTTGTTTCTTTGCTTCTGAGCACACAGTTGGACAAGGGCTATCAGAAAATGGACCCTTCCCCGCCCTTCCCCAGCATCTAGGTAGGTTTTGCGAGCATTTCCCAACACCGGTGTACGAGTGTTCGCTGCTGCTGGCTACGAGGCAGGTGAAGCCTAATCTGGAGTACTGAGCAAGTGCTCCTGTGGAAGTGACTCCTTAGAAGCTGGTAGCGAGTCCTCACTGGTCACTTCAGGACTGCAAGACTGATAGGTTGACTGCTTCTGCAATGGGCGTGTAATCGGCAGCCACGTCCTTGCAATCGTCTTGGTTCTGTACACGATTTGTCACATTCGATAGCAGGGATGCTAGAAATTGCTTAAGCGTGCTGGCAATCCTCAGGAAACGCTGCGATAACTTGCAAAACTAAATCGTGAAAGCGGTCAGACAATTAAGCCCAATCAACCGTATGGCTCCTTGGCTACGTACGTACGGGTCATACCAGGGGCGCGAATGCAGTACAAGGCCCTGCCATGGCTCAGGGTATGCACATTCGGCCTTGGAGCACAGTCAGCTAACATATGGATACGCGATTGGAATGTCAGGAATGCAATTATTGAGGTGCTGGTATTGCGCAATCCCAGGACTTGTCCGACCCCCCCTGGAGACTATGAATAATTCATGATTTCGCCTTGAAATGGGTAAGACCCTGTGATCCACAGGATAATGACAGACTCTTGTTTCACGTATCCTTGTGTGGGTGCGGTAAGCTAAGAGGATCGATAGATCTTCGATAGATCTGAATTCAACACAGATTGAGGTAATTGCATGACTTCGTTATAGCTAGCTAAATGAGCTGAGCATCAGTATACGGTATGTGTCCCACGGAGCAAGTTGGTGGCAAGGGTAAGGTGATCTGTTCTTCCTCCTCCACGCAGGACTTGTGCGTCTTCCAATCACGATCAGCCAGCGAGCTTCTTTTAGCCACCACAGAGGCGTACCCATGAAATGAATCCTTTGCTGCGAAACCTGGAGCGCGAGTTCGGCGCTCTTGCAATCTCTGACGTGACGGAGACAGGGAATGAGTTAGGAAGAGGGTCGTATGGTGAAGTGAGGGAGGCCAGCTGGCTTGGAATGCCGTGCGCTACGAAGAGGGTGCACCCCATGCTGGTGTCGCCGGCGGAGGGCGACAAGGTGTCTCGGGACTTCGTACGGGAGTGCCGGACGTGGAAGGACCTCCGCCACCCTCACATCGTACAGCTGCTGGGCGTGGTGTTCGATCCGTCCTCTCCCCTTCCCGTGCTGGTGATGGAGCGTCTAAACACTAGCCTCCGGCGTTTCCTGGAGGCCAACTCCAAGGAACAGTTTCCTCTGAGCAGAAAAGCCGCCGTTCTGCATCAAGTGGCCTTGGGTCTAGCCTACCTTCACAACCTGAAGCATGTTCACCGTGACCTTTCCACCAACAACATCCTCCTGGACACAGAGAGCTGGAAGGCGGCAAAGATTACAGACTTTGGAGTCACTCGTGTGCTTGATTCAACTAGAAGTCGACTGACTGGCACAAATGTTCCAGGTGTGTGTGTGTGTGCGTGCGTGCGTGTGTGTGTGTATGAATGACCGTAGTGTGTGTGTGTGTGTGTGTGTGTGTGTGTGTGTGTGTGTGTGTGTGTGTGTGTGTGTGTGTGTGTGTGCGTGTGCGTGTGTGTGTGCGTGTGTGTGTGTGTGTGTATGTGTGTGTTGAAATTGGATATATGTGCAAAGTCTTACTTAAGATGGTGGGGTATACCTAATTTGCATAAATGTGCAGCGACTTTAATCAACTTTTTATTCATAGTAGGAACTGCCTAGACAGTTCTTGGCTATCTATTTCACTGGTGCATTCACAATACTGCAGTATACTCAAGTGTCCATGTGATGAAGAAAAGTAGAAAGCGCTACCATGCACGTATATTCAGAATGCATCTCGGACATCTCTTTAGCAGTAAAGCGACTACTAACCTTTGTTTCTACTTTATATAGCGACTTCTGTTCATTAATCATCCATTAATCTTTCAAATGTTGCCCTTCCGTGAATAAGCACCAAAAGTGTCTTGACCAGTGATAAAATTGGCATTCCGTGGCCTCCCGCTGACTTGGAAGAACATATCTCAAAATGTATGCATGTATGTATGGGCCTTTGCACACATGTCATGAGTATATGTGTGATATCTGGCAAAATTGACAGAGAGGGGCATCAAAATGTTCAAAATATCAAGCAAGACTGCAATTCACATGGAGCGGTCACAAGACCATGCATATAAAATGACCAATATTGATGATATTTTGGCTGCATTTGTGGCAGCTGTAACGATATTCAAGGTGAATATTCATAATTTATGAATATCATTGAAAACTTGACCAAATGGTCACCTTTAGTGGGAGTGAATGGGTCTGTATATATCATCAATCTTCCTTATTAAAGTGCACCACACCATAAGGTGCTAGGACACACAAAACAGTCCAATGTAGCTAGCATGTAATGTCAGAGACAGAGAAAACAAAAACACCGAATCTGATCCACTGGATACAGCCATAAGTTTAACACAAGCAGCAGTATGAATCACACACCAAATCTGGCACACCACATTTCACTATAAGATATATGGTTCGGAAGAATTAGGAATGTGCCTGGTTCAAAATGGCGTCTCCTATCTTAATGTATTAGGGCGCTTCAGCAAAACTAGCAATGATGGTGCAAGGTGTGAAATTGACACAAGTTGTTTGACCTTACCTTTGTGCCCACGCACAAATGGGGGCCGGAAATAGGGGCTAGTGGGCCAGACTAACAACCAGTAGGCACTCCATTTCTATTTACTGTGATACAGTACTCAGCCAGTGTTGGTGGTGTGACAAAAGGAGAACTCAAGTCATTAATTAATATAGTCCTCATTCCTTGCCATGTTTGTGTGTAAATCGTATACACGTGATTTAGAATCGTTAACATATGTTCTCTCACTGTCTCCTGCAGGCACTCCAGCCTTCATGCCTCCCGAGGTGTTTGAGATCCCTGCCCAGTTCAGTGACAAGGTAGATGTGTTTTCCCTTGGGTGTGTCATCATCAGCACCATCACCCACCAGTGGCCAGAGCCAGGCCCGGCTAAGCGCAGAGAAGGAGGGAAAGTGGTAGGTCTGACCGAGTGTCAACGCCGAGAGCAATACCTTGCATTGTTCACTCCACCGGAGAAGAGGCTGTTGCTGAGGCTCACTGAGTGGTGTCTACAAGAGGACCCTTCCGACCGTCCCTCCTCTGCTGTCGTAGTGGAAGAGCTTGCCAAGATCAGGGAGGAAGTGAAGAAGGACTCAACAGGAGAAAGTGTGAGGTGTTTTGTGGGTCAAATGTACTTTTCTATATTGTAGGACATGTGTTTGTGGGAATGGCAATTGCTGTTTTGGATTTGTGTCAGTGGCATTGGCCATCTGTGTTGAAAGCTGTGCATGCTTCTAATTTTGCTCACGTTTCTCTTCCAATATAATTCTGTACATATTCTCATACTGGGTGATTTGATTTTAATGGGAGTACAATAGCACCATACTGAGCCTTGCAGTGGCTGGTATTATTCATTCTTCATTCACCTCCTGTCTCTACATGTTTAGTCCTCAGCCTGTGATTCCATGGCTTCAGTACACAGTAGTGAGCTGGCGACTACCCTACAACGGAAAAAAGATGATGAACCAGATAAGGTAATTGCTTAGGGCATCATCAAGCACATAAATCTCACTCAGTTTGTGTTTTTTTGCATTGTGAATAAAGTATCAAAATGTTTATAATAACATGCACCACCACATGTGCCAGAAAGTAAATGCGCTCAATGGCTGAAGAAAAAGACCACTAGCACAAGTTACAGCCAGTCAGAACCTGCACCGCTGCCATTGGAGTGCACGCTGCAGCAAGCAAATGTAAGCTTTCCTAAGGGCATGCCATTGAATTGAGGGTGCATGGGAAGAAATTCAATGACATGCCCTTAGGCAAGTTACATTTGCTTGCTGCAGACATACATACTTACATGTCCACCAGACGAAATACAGCTAGATCAGGTGAATGTGGTGGCTCGGTGAAGTTTGGTCCCAGCTCACTCCTGTAATAGTCATAGATGGATGTGCAATACCGCTGACAAAAGATTATTGTACGAGGCAGCTGAGTCAGTGAATTGTCATTCACTGAATTCACTTTCCATGCACCTTGTACTTTAACTTTGTAACCAATTAGTGGTGAATGACCCCTTTATTGGGCAATAATACATATTTACAATCATTGAGTGTCGCAAGACCAATACACTGGTGACTTGTGAATTGGTCAGTTTGAAGCACGGACGATAGATGCTACTCTTTTACACTGTTTGGCATGGCTCCTGAACAGAAGCTAGATTACTTGTAATATGTATGGCTTGTGTATGTTCCAAACTATTGTGCATGGTCTTTGAAGGGCATCCACACTTTAGGCTTACAAAGCTCCAGAAATTTGTTGCACTTCTGCAAAGACTACTGGTATTTTGAATCAGTATCACTGTCATTGTTTCTGATTATCAACCTTGGCAAAGCTTCCAATTGGACGTGCAGTATGAAGGGAGAATTGTGTATATGCCAGCAAAGAATATCATCTGCGTACTATTTCAGAATCACATTCTACAGTTCACACACAAAGGGGTTACACGCACAAAGGGGTTACACGCACAAAGGGGTTTCAAACACGAAAGGGTTACACACACGAAAGGGGTACACACACAAAGGGGTTACATGCACTAAAGGGTTACATGCACTAAAGGGGTTACATGCACTAAAGGGTTACATGCACTAAAGGGTTACATGCACTAAAGGGTTACATGCACTAAAGGGGTTACATGCACTAAATGGGTTACATGTATGAAGGGGTTATCTGCACTCATGTTTGTGTCATGGGAAATAGTCTGTAGTAGGATATGATACTGTTGCATCTGCATGGGAATGATCAGTGTTATTATGTACATGCACTTTATTGAGGTGTTTTCATTGAAGCTCTGGCTGCCTTTGTTCGAAATATGTATAATTATAGTTGTTATAGCTGTATAGAATTTGTCTGAATTAAAGGATTTGAGAAGAGCCTACGATTTCAGCAAAATCATGAACTGATACCCTTGGCAATGACTATTACTTTTATTGAATCTACTTCCTCTATTACAATAGGAAACTGTTCCTCGGGAGTCATTGTCAAAAGCCATGACTTCCTCTCATATCGAGGAGAAGACAGAGACACTACAAGCCATGGCATCAGATTTTGAAACAGAAGATGTGAAACTTCAGAAGAAGATGCAACTAGAGGAGTTCCGCCAGATCAACATGGATGAGCTCACAAAGGTGCTCACTTGTTTGCTGGTTTGCCAATTTTGCGCAAGTTTCTCTAGCATACGTATGTTAAGTTTTTCCTCCTGTTGGCTTGATTAACAATTCAGGAGTGGTTCCATACTTAGCCTTGCAGTGGCCGGTATTATATAACCTCCATTCACCTGTTGTCTCTGCATGTTTAGCCCTCACCTCGTGATTCAATGGCACTAGGGCACAGTGAGCTGGCATCTCCCACACAGCTGAAAAAGGAAGATGAACCAGATAAGGTAATTGCTTTGGCCTGTGCCTCTGTTTGTCTCCCAGCATTTTGAGCCTGCATGACTACTGTTGAAAACTGGTGTGATACGACATAACCCTAGCCGTGTCTCTTATAGCTTATTAAAATCTGTTGTTGATGAGGCAAGATGGCTGCCTGTCCGGAACCACGCAAACAGTGATGTCTCAGTCAGAATCACTCTACCTGAGATATTCACTCGCAATTCATGTTCTCTTTCATGATACGTATGAATTGATGTCTTTAGGACATATCCACTTTTCGATTTATGATAAGGAATCATTGCTATTAATCATAGAGGTTAAACTGTAAGCCAGGCATACAGGACTTAATTGTATTCAGCTTGTGATTTATGCATGTGTACCTCTACCTATAAATTATGTACCTATATGTATTTATACAGTGCACGTTTGAATTAAGTTTGCATCCATGTCACTAAACACTCTTCAGGAATTCCATACTGACATAGCAAAGTATTTGCCCTTCTCTGGTGTCTTTAATGACCATCAACTTACACTATTTCATTGCAAAGCAACTAAGATTGTTCCAATTGCCAGCAGAACTAACAAGGAAGCCATGCAGATTGTACACAGTCAGCTGCTAGTAGATCAATCTACATAAGCTTTCTCAGCACACACGCATTCCTTACCAGTCTCACGTGCCAGCCCCTCGCTCCCAACCCCTATTTCTCTGTGTGCATTTCTCCACGATTATGCAATAATATGTGTGCAGAGAAATAGGGGCTAGAAGCGAGAGTGCTACGTTAGTTGACCTGCACGCCACATAACCTTGCCTTCTTCACTTTGTAGTCATAAGCTCATTCATCTAGCAGCCTTTTATATAACCTTGTATTACTGTGATTTATACCATGTCTTCTTGGTAAATATTGGTGCAGTCCTATGCATGTTTGTTAGCTCACCAAACTACACCTGTTACTGCTAAAGAATGTTAGAGCGATGCCAACGACTGTGAATGGTAGTCTCGTGCACCAGACATTCGTTCGGATTTACAGACTGGGCAATATTAATTAGCTCACTGAGAAATATGGGATGGATGCAAGACTGTGTGGATGGTTTGTACCTTGGAGTGGTTAACGTTACTGCTGCACTGCCTCCCTCCCCATACATGTCAGTCTCCTGTACCAAGTCAGCTCACTAGAGGAGCAATGGCAGTCGCAAGAGGCAACCGTCCACAGGTAGATTACATGTATTATCATTGTTGTAGATAAGATATATTTATGATACAATTGGTGTTTTTATATAGTAAGTTGCACTTCATACTTTGTATTACTAGTGTTATTGTACTTGGTATTGGTAGGCTGTTGCCATAAGTCCTGTTGTTGAAGCAGCAAAACATGGTCGGCTCTCTACAATGAGGAAGCTGTTGGATGGAGGAGTAGGCTCTGCTGAGGACCAGGATAAGGTGAGTACATGGTATGTGTATGTGAGTGTATCAGACGTATTGGCTGTGTTTTGTATACTGTATCATGTGTAGGCTGTGTACCCTACAGAGCATTGGTATGTGTATGTACATGTGTCTGTGTGCATGCTGTTGCAATGTTCGTATAGCAGTTTATCACTTTCTGTCTTGGCAAGAGTAGATAAGAGATGAGAGTATGCAACCGCGTATCCCTGTGTGTATAACAGCATTAATTTTTTCTAAAATGACGTAGCAAAACGTCATACGTGGGCATGGTAATGCTACTTAATATTCTGATGTAATGGATGAATACTATTAACTCAATTCTCCTGTCTGTACGTACTTGGTATTGATTGCGCAGCTCTTCGGTTTGTTAGTTGGGAATTTCAACGATGTCCAGGACCAGCTGGTTGACGCCGGGCTCTTCACTGAATAGATCGAACCCAGAATTTAATGCCTAGCCACCATGAAACTCGGAGGACAGCGTTGCGGAGCCGTGGATGGCAGCGCTGTGACCCAAATCCACGCTTGCTGTCCTGGTCCTTCCTTGCGGGGGCTGCAGAGGCGTCCTGTACATTGTTGCAACTCCCGACTAACAAAACGAAGGGCTCGCAATCGATGCCGAGTACATACAGACTGGCAGATCGAGTTAATAGTATTCATCCATTACATCAGAATATTAAGTGGCGTTACCATGCCCACATGTGACGCGTTGCTGCGTAATTTTAGAAAAATGCTGTTACGGGTGCGTATACGCGGTTGCACACTCTCATCTCTTATCTACTCTTGGTCTTGAGCAATAACATAATGTACTCAACCAGCATGCAGTGAGCTAGAATATTTCAATGTACTATACCTCCTGTTGTAGGATGGGAATACGGCACTGTTGTGGGCATCTCGATATGGTCACCTGCCAGTGGTGCGAGAGTTGGTGGATGTCTACAAAGTGAATGTGTTTCAGAAAAACAAGGTATGTTATTGTTCATGCAACCATTAGAACTTGTACCATACACACACACACACACACACACACACACACACACACACACACACACACACACACACACACACACACACACACACACACGCACACACACACACACACATACAATGTGGATTGTTCCATGTATGGTACATATTTGAGAGGTCTGTTCATTACAATGGGCCAGTGCAGAGGCCAAGCCGGGCTAAGTTAAACAAAGGGCTAATCACTGGATATTACGCCTATCAAATTCTATAACGTGGTATCTCAGGAGGCTTGGGGGCAGAGCCCTATTGATGGTGACCAGTGATAGCTTTCCCCCGCTAATCATCCTACAAAGATAGGCGCTGTTTCGCCCTGACACTCTTGTATCCACCACCTGTGAAACTGCAAGTGTTTCACAGGTGGTGGATGCAAAAGTAGCTAGTCATCCTGCCTTCCATCAGTAAGCCACAATAAGGGTGAAATAGCTGTATGTATGGTATGTATGTAGTTGTTTCAGCCTACGTTATATTATGTGGTCAAGGTAGTTGTTGTGAATTGTGAGCATATTTGGGGAAACTTTGGTGGTGGCAAAATGATTTTTCTAATAAATAATTAGCTTAGTTTGAATAGTTTCAGCTTCCATGCTTTCTTTATCTAAACTGCTATTTTTCTGTATAAATTGGGAAGTGATGCATTGGTATAGCCATTTTATTGCTCTTAGCCTTTTGACGGTACCTTGGTAGATTGGCCAGAATGCCATGCACACGGCTGCAGAAGGTGGACACCTGGTGATGATCAAGTTCCTCTCCCAGGCCTTTCCAGCAAAGGTCCATGAAAAAGACAGCATTGGCTGTACCATGTTGCACTGGGCAGCCCGGATGGGTCACTGTGAGGTGGCACGCTACTTGATTGAGGTAGTGAAGATGGACTCACAGGACAAGATAAAGGTGTGTGGGGTGAAATGGGAGAAGGAGGTGTGTCAAAGTACAGACTCTGTTTGTGCTAATTGTAGCATGTGACAACATAAATGGTGACACCTGGGCATGTGTGTGATGGACATGTAATCACACACAAGCACATGCACACACGCACACGCCCACATGCAGCAATGTGAGAATTATTGTTGTCACCTGTGTGAAGAACCCCTTCATCAATGGAAATGAATTCTTTAGAGCTATTGCATATATTCATAGACATGTAATCACACACAAGCACATGCACATGCCTGCATGCGCGCCTGTGCGCAACATGCACTCATGCACAACACGCATGCTGTTGGAGGAACGTAACAGCTCACTGCATGGATGTAGTGAACAATGTGAGTGTGTACTTTACTATATGCATTACTGCCTTGAAGCAGCCTTTGTAAGCAATATCTCAGTCAGGTGTTTAGTTGTCCTACGTATGTTGTTGTTGTCCTACGTTGTCCTACGTATGTGAGGCTAACAACAGTAAGAGACACAGGTTTACCCAAGTATCAGATCAGATCCAACATTGGTGCGAAAAAATGGCGGAAGGTCGGAAAGTTGTTATTGCTGGCGCCCTGCTCGTTCTCGCTGCCCGCCTCGCCTCCTGTGCCCAGGACTTCAGAACAAGCCAAATCCATCCTGAACAATCTAACTGTGTGTTGCTTGCTCCCGAACTCGAAGTTTCTTTGTCATCAGCCCTCGCGCTACGTTCCGGTTCTCCCCCTTTGCCTCGGCGGGTAGATGTTCGGTGCTCTTCGGAACGTAAGAGGTGCTCTACTCCACCGAAAGTACTGTCTAGTCCTTGGCTTCTCTTGCTGGTGCTGTGCGGCGATGTCGAGGCAAACCCCGGACCTGTTTGTGGGCAACAGCGCCTTCACAGGAGGTGCGACACAAACGCTACCGCTAATGGAAGGAAGACGATCAGGAAGACCAGTCTGACCGTGGTGCACCTGAACGCCCGAAGTCTGCTACGCCACTTTGACGATGTCGCTGCCCTCGTGTCTACTCATCGCCCTGACGTCCTGGCCATTTCAGAAACATGGTTGGACACTTCGGTTGGTGACGGTGAGATACATATACCTGGATACTCCTTGTTTCGTAGTGATCGCAACCGTTGCGGCGGTGGTGTTGCTATATACTGTGCTGATCATCTGCCCTGCTGTGTACTTTCCTCTGGTGTCTCTGCTTCTGGTGTTGAGTTTCTCTGGGTTTCTATCAAGTCAGCCTGCTTCCACCCTTCCCTTGCCCTTGGTTGCTTCTACCGTCCACCTAGTTCTTCTGCCCAGTCCGTCCATGATGTTTGTGACAATATCGAGTCTGTGATGGTTTCTAGGAAACATGTGCTTGCCTGTGGAGATTTCAACATTGACATGTCTAACCTGGACAAACCTTACTCCAGGGCATTCCAACACTTCATAACTTCCCATTCTCTCACACAACCTATCTCCCATCCTACTCGCTACTCTGGTGCTTCCAACTCTATCTTGGACCTGTTTCTTGTTTCACGAGATGTTCCTATCTCCAAATCCCTAATTCTTGATTCCTCATTTTCTGATCACCTGCCCATCCTTCTTCAACTTAACTGTGCTGTTCCCAAACCTCCTCCCACCTTAATCATCCATCGTTCCTTCAAAAACTTCTCAAAATCAATCTTCGAAGCTGATCTCTCTTTAGTGCCTTGGTCCATCATTAATGTGTTTGATGATCCCGATGACAAAGTAGATACATTTAACAGCCTATTCATGGAAGTTTTAGACATACATGCCCCACTAAAGACAGTTAGAGTAAAGAAGAATCCCACACCTTGGATCGATAAGACAATTCGACGTGAGATGGACAGACGAGACCGGCTTTTCCGCTTCTACCATCGGAACCCTTCTGTTGCTTCTAGAGACATATACAAGGCTCAGCGAAACCGTGTTGTCTGGTTACAGCGCAAAGCCAAGTATGAGTACTTCCACCAGCTGATCAGTAGAAAGTCACATCCCTCAGCTATCTGGAACACACTGAAGCTGGCTACTTCTTCCACCTCATCTTCCAGCAACTGGTCTTCCTTCAACTCTGATTCTGCCTCCATCGCTAACACTCTCAATGGCCACTTTGCCTCTGTCAGCTCCTCCAGTCTTTCTCCATCATCTCCTTCACCTCCTATTCAGTCTCGTCATCCACCTACCCTTTCTCTTTCCCCTACCACCCCTGAGTGGTGTGAGGATGTTCTTGCTTCTCTGAAACCAAGGTGTGCTGCTGGTCTTGATCTTATACCTTCCTCTGCCCTCATTGCTGCTCGCTCTGTCATTTGCTACCCTCTGTGCTCTATCCTAAACTCATCCATAGCTTCATCTGTCTTCCCTGGACCCTGGAAGTGTGCTTCCATTAAGCCACTTCACAAAGGTGGTGACTGTGCTATTCCCTCAAACTATCGTCCTATCTCCCTTCTTCCTGTTCCCAGCAAACTTCTAGAAAAACATGTCCAAAAGCAGCTTTCTGTTCATCTCAATTCCAACAACCTTCTCTTTCCTTACCAGTCTGGCTTCCGTCCTTCTCACTCTACCCAAACTCTTCTCCTTCATTGTCTTGATAAGTGGTACAAAGCACTAGACAGCAAGAAGCTTGTAGGAGTAGTATTTCTAGACATTTCCAAGGCCTTCGACACTGTGAACCATGATCTTCTCCTATCAAAGCTGTTCCATCTTGGTCTTTCTCCATCCACTGTTTCTTGGTTCAAGTCATACCTCTCTAATCGTTCTCATGTTACTAGGGTCGCTAATTCCTACTCTTCACTTGCCTTTCCATGCTCAGGTGTACCACAAGGCTCGGTCCTTGGTCCTACCCTCTTCTCTGCCTTCATAAATGATCTTCCTTCTGTCCTTCCTCCTGACTCTACTGTACTCTTCGCT
This sequence comes from Ianthella basta, assembly GCA_964019415.1. Taxonomy (NCBI): domain Eukaryota; kingdom Metazoa; phylum Porifera; class Demospongiae; order Verongiida; family Ianthellidae; genus Ianthella; species Ianthella basta. The sequence goes on along the minus strand of OZ025872.1, from coordinate 4,224,486 downwards.
GATGACACCACTATCTTCATCATTAGTGATGATCTTCCTTCTCTCAACTCTGCTCTTCAACTCACTCTTGACTTGGCAAACTTGTGGCTAGAAAGAAATGGTCTGCAGCTCAACACCTTGAAAACCAAGTGCATGCTGATACACTCAGCACGAAAGAAGGTCAACAGTGGACTGGAGTTGATGATTGATGGTATGGAAGTAGAACAGGTTCGGGTTTTCAAGTTTCTTGGAGTCTTGGTGAACGACACTCTCACCTGGTCTGACCACATCAACATGGTCTGCAACAAGGTCACCCGTGGCCTCAATCTCCTACGCCGTCTTTCTTGGTTTCTCCCTCAGCCTCTCCTTCTTCTCTACCTCAAGTCCTACATTCTTCCCACTTTTGACTACTGTGATGTTGTTTGGTCTGGGTGCACTAGGGATGAAGCTCTTCGCTTGGAAACCCTGCTGAACTTTGCTTGCCGTACTGTTCTCCGTAGGCGTAGAGATTATTCCGCTTCTTCCGCTCGTGGTGAACTTGGTCTCTCCACCCTTTCTACAAGAAGAAAGCTCCACCTGGCCCAAACCATGTTTAAATGTTTGTCTTCTCAGTCTCCTCCTTATCTTTCTCAACTTTTCTCTTCACCAAACTCTCACTACAACACTCGTTCTTCTTCTACTTGCCAACTCAATCTTCCTTCTTCAAGAACTTGCTTCGGGCAAAAGGCTTTCAGTTTTGCTGGTGCTTCCTTGTGGCGGTCTCTTCCGAAGAACATCAGAACATGTGCAGACTTTGGAGCTTTTTCAAAACTCTGTGAGGCATACTTATTGTGAACACTGTCATTACTAGCTATCAAGATCATTATTTCAATTTACTCTAACTTTTAGGTATTTATCAGTTGCACGAAATTGACCCATTAACATAACTTAGCCAAAATATTATGTTTATATTGCCGCTATTTAATAAAATTTGCTTGTTTGTACTAGTGTTTGTTTTGTGTTCATGTATTTTTTTTACCTTTCTTTTCTGGGTGCCATTTACAGTAGCCATTGGCTAACGGTTCCCCAGGTAAAATAAGAATACCTGATACCTGATACCTGATACTTAAATCACCCATTCCCAAACTCATAAGCGCACACACACACACACACACACACACACACACACACACACACATACACACACACACACACACACACACACACACGCATGCACACGCACACACACACACACACAAGCACATACGCATGAGCAAGCACACATATGTACATGCGCAACTTGCAACTTTTTCAATCAAAAGAAGCATCGATTTTAGACTGTGATCAATTGCAAACAAGTGCACCTGGGTTGGAGTTACTGAAGCACTCATGTAACATTTCAAAGTAGATACACAAGGGAATCCCCTCATTGCTGCCATCCCCTGGACCTGTGGTACCAGTAATTAGGTAGCCAGTACAGCAGTTGGTGATGTAGTGTTTAGTGTATAGTACACATGTGGCTGTGATGTACAATGGGTTTTGTATTATGTCTGCAAGCATTTGTTTAATTATATTATTTGTACCATAGTAATAGATTATTATTAGTATTGGCACTACTACCACATACTACTGGTGTGTATGTATGGCTTGTATA